>JALMGF010000444.1:0-315051 GCA_023333645.1 Sceloporus occidentalis | reverse complement strand
CCACTACCTACTGCCGTGTGCAAAAGTTTGACAAATGACACTTTTTTGTGGGGGTTTTTTTGAGTTAAAATACGTTAATGTGGCCTGAACCGCAAACAAACATAAACGTAATGCTTTCTGCAGATTTTAAGGCACGATTGTGCATGCAGCGTGGCGCCCAGCGTTCTGGGCTGGGAAGGGTTAAGCACTTGTGTCTTGATTTTGGAAGGGGGGGTCTCGGATCGCAGGGTGGGCAGCCCCGACGTCACGTTTCACTGTGGGGTGTATCTGGTTGGCTTGTGCCTGGGCTTCATCGACATTCCCGGTGCACACGCGTGTGCGTGTATACATGTATTTATTGTGAAAACGTTTCACCAGGAAGAACACATTGAGATTCCTCTGGTACACAGTGTGTCCCGTGTGTAAGCGTGTGTAAGCGTGTGTACACGCGTGTGAGCATGTGCCGCTTTCCCTGCAGTCGGTCGGCAGTCCGTTACCCCCCTAGCAGCCCCCTCTTCTCCCGGCTATAAGTGGCATTTAAAGTCCCCGAATGTTTTCCATATTAGTTCAGCCCCGCGATTCCCAAATCCCCAGATCCCCCCGCGGGCAGCCAGCGGCCGGCCGATCGCAGCCTCTCCGGGCGTCCGAATGGGAAAACAAGGAACGTCCCCTAATACCCCAGCCGTGGCCCCGGGCGGGGAGCAGGGGGCAGATCAGCCCCAGAAGAAAAACGCCAAGAAGAAGAAGGAGGCCAAAGCCGGGCCGCAGGAGGAATCGCACAGGTGCTGCGGTTGCCGCTTCCCTCTCCTGGTAGCCCTGCTCCAGCTGGCCCTCGGCGTGGCCATCGCGGTGCTGGCTTTCATCATGGCCGCAAGCTGCTCCTCGCTGCCGGTCAGAGATACCCCGCACTGGGCTGGCATCATTGTAAGCATCGAGCTGCACGGACCCCCTTAACACTAACCCGCTGCATGATTATAGCTAGGGTGGGTGGGGGCTAACACGGAGCATGCGGGACCCCCGGCGATCTATCCCCTGATTATCAGACACAAAGGGTTAATAGTTAACACTCCTGTTCTGTGCCCAGTGATGGCATTTTTAACCCCCTTCACCGAGCCTCAGGTACCGAAGGGGTTAAGTTACCATCTCCCAGTCTGTGTTGTTTTTATATATAAACATTCCATATTTTGCAACAAAATGACAATAAGTTAAACAATAAGTGAAACTAAATTACAGGAAATGACAACAATTAGAATAATCAGAGTGAAAATTGCTATTTAACCCAAAAATATCAAATGAAAACGTCCCCGGCATTTGATTGGTTAACGCGTTCTCCGTCCCGCCGTCTCCACCCAAAAAAAACCTGCGCAGCGTTGTTTTTTTGTTTCCATTTAATTTTTTTAGGAATTATTCATAATAATCCTCGCTCTGAGCAAAAATTCATTTATGATGCCCCCCCCCTGATGCCCCATCTCTCTGCCCCAATGCCCCTCTTCCCTCCCCCTAATGCCCCCTTTTCCGATGGGAGCGGATCGGGGCAGATATTAATCTATCGTTTATTTTTAGGATTCCGCGCAGTTACCGCGCCCGGGGTTATTATTGTCCGTTATTCTCCATAGTTTTACGTCGTCAGATTTATTTCGGGTCACGCAGAATGTGAACATGATTCACGGGGAACGTCTCCACTCGCTTCGTGATATATTTACCCCGCCTCAGAACGGCATGTGCCCCCCACCCCACCCCCGACCTGCCCCGCGCCCGGCCGCAGGCGGAAGCTGCAGACCCACAACTTTTCCACATTTATAAAGAGAGAAGTAAAACCAAGCGAGACGCGAAAAACGAGAAGTCAGAAAGCGACAGAAAGTTTAGGTTTTTATCCTCCAGGAATCATCGGGATTCGGTACAAAGTTTCCAAAAAGTGGCCTTTAAACAAAAAAAGAAACAAAAAGAACCAGGAAATTCCCCTAAAATGTGATGCAGAAATTGTTTTCAGACTCCAACTCTGATCACCCTCAGCCATAGTAGTTTAGAAACCCAGAACCCGCCTGCAGATCGGCCCCCATCCGGCCCCCGTCTAGTCGCCCGTTTCTCCTGCTGTAAAGACTCGAACCTTAATCAGTCGTTGGTCTCGTCTTAGATTCAGGAGCCGTATGTCTACCCCATGCATGTTTAATCCCCTCACTGTATTACCCTCTACCACTTCTGCTGGGAGGCTGTTCCACTTATCTACCACCCTCTCAGTAAAGTAAAAGACCTTCTAATGGTTTCACGTCCCACAATCCAGGATTCTGGGTACTGACGGGTCACACAGTGCGCGTCACCCACACGCCTCCAACACATGTGACCAGAGGCGTATCTACCGAAAATAGCGCCTATGGCAAGCACTGAAATTGCGCCCCTGTCCAAATATCTAATCTAATATCTAACCCCTCTCCCTCCCTTATCACTCCCTAACCCCTCTCCCCCTTTGTAGTTCTCACCTTGAGGTCCACGGGAGCACGAGGCTTCTGCCTTCCTGCACTGCCGCGGTGCCCGCTGCTTCACTGCTGAGCGCCTTAATATGATGTCATATTTCGGCGCTCAGCACTGAAGCAGCGGGCACCAGCGAGTGGCTTTTAAACGCTGTCTTTTTTTTTTTTTGATGCGGAGGAGAGAGAGGGGCGCCGAGCAACCCCCGCATCAAAAAAAAAAAAGACGGTGTTTAAAAGCCGCTCGCTGGTGCCGGCACCGGGACGGAGGCAGAGGCCTCGCGGAGGAGAATGAGGGACGCCGAGCAGTTGCTAGGCGCCCCTCTGCATCAAAAATAAATAAATAAAAAAGACGGCGTTTGCAAGCCGCTCACTGGCGCCCCTTTCAAATGGCGCCTATGGCAGGAGCCATAGGTGCCATACCCTAGATACGCCTCTGCATGTGACCCCAAAGGCCACATCACGCGGCCACGTTTACCACATAGCTGACATCAGTCCTGCAGAAATCTAACTCATCATAGTTATAATTACATATAATATTTATAAGATAAAATGTATAATAATTTATTCGGGGAGTGATTCTGGTGCACAGTTAGAATCATTGTCTTATCACCATGGTAACAACGGAATGATGCAATCGGCAAGAACATTCCACCAGTCGCCATGAGGATAAGACCGCGCGTCGGGACTTACGTATGGAAACTGATATTTCCCAGCATGCGCTGGGGTTCCTCTTCCTGATTGGCCGCTTAGTTTGGCATTTATATATTTTTGTAAAGTGTAACACGCGTGAAACACGCCGCGGCGTATGTATGCGATACATCAGCCTAAATAAATATTTTAAATAATTGAATAAATTGTAAAAATATATATATTCCCCCCCACTCTTTAAGAGAATCACAATTATTTTGGCGAACCCGTCTCCTCTCCCGCAGCTCCGCTTCTTCTCTTGCCTCTTCTATCTTTTCTCCTGTCTTCTTTCTTCGCCCGCTTCTCCCTGCTATCAGCTCTGTTGACCAGAAAAGGGCAGATCGCGAATGCTCACCACCTGGACAGCACCCCATGTTCCACCAATCAGGGGAGAGGATGTGCGCGGGGCTCCGCCCTTTGGAGGAAGCAATCTGTAAGGCCTGGTCAACAGAGCAGATACCGGGGAGAAGCGGACGAAGAAAGAAGACAGAAGAAAGAAGAGGGACACGGAGGCGCTCAGTGGAGAAAGTGGGAGACATTGGGAGAGAGAGTGTGAGAGAGAGCGAGAGAGAGAGTGAGTGAAAGTGTGTGAAATTGAGCGTGTGAAGAGCATGAGTAAGTGTGAGTGTGAGAGCGTAAGAGTGAGAGTGTGAGAGAATGTGAGTAAGAATGAGTGAGCGTGTGGGTGTTGTTACATTTTGAAGTGGGGGTTCGGGGGGTGCTGCTCGTGACACTTTATTTCGGCCCACGGGGGTCTCGGCTCTGAAGAAGCTCGTGAGTCTTTGAGATGCGACTTAGCGGCTTTCTGCTTATTTACGCTTTTATTCCCAATTTTCTGAGGGAGACGTGGCTTTCGTGCCGACTTCCCCGTCAGATCAATAATGGAACAGAGAGTAACAAATCGGGTGTCACGGGGCTCACAACACGCAATAAACACGCAATAAACACGCAATAAACACACAATAAACACGCAATAAACACGCAGGAGGGGAACCGCCGGGTCTGGGAGGGCGTGCAGAGGAGGCGAGCAGCTTTACTCCGTCTCTAATACGATACATTACCCAGAATCCCCGGCTTTAAAACTGACTGTACCGATGATGTCATTGAATCTGTTCCCTAATCTGTGATGTAACACCTCCTCTTCCAGGTGAGCGCGGTGGCCGTCCTCGGGCTGTTCCTGCTCTGCCTCCCGTACCTCCCCGACGAGAAGACTTCCTGTCAGTTTGCCCTAAAGGTGAGGATAACATGGAGCCGTTACTGCAGACGGGTTTGTGGCCCTCGAATCATTATTTCAGGAGCCAAGCTTCTCCGGGTCTTGGAATGGCCTCCATTGGGCGATGGGCGCTGCTGGTTCCGACCAATGGCGTTGTCCCGATCGGTAAAGATGGCCGCTTCGCGTTATTCGTCAGGCAGACCACATCCTGGTAAAAGGCCTCCTGTGTTGTCTCGAAGAGAGCGCCCCCTGCTGGTAGAGACTGTTATTTACCCCCCCATCTAATGAGCCTGACATACACCCCACACAAACAGCGCCCCCAATACAGGGACAGGCCGAGAGGGGTACTGCAGGCGAAGCGGTAACAGGCGGAGCGAGCGGCAGCCCAGCCGCCTCTACATTTTTCTAAAAATAAAATAAAAATAATGCAAATTCCGTCATAATTCTCTCATTCCAGCCCCCCAAAAAGGGACTTATTAACTAATTAGAGAAATCCTGCGTATGTGAAGTGAATGTAAACGCACGCGAGTATACATGTGACACGCACACGCCTATACCCACGCGATGCACAAACACACAGCCACACGTGACACGCGTGCACTGACCCATGTGACTGTTTGTTGAGCAGTCATGGGACCCAAAGCTGGCGAGGAATTTCATCTTGGGAAGAGGGGTGTGTTTTTGACATCGCCCCCCCCCCCCCGGGGCTGCTTGTCTTTACCCCCCCGGGGGCAGTCATGTGAGGCGTCTTTTGATGGGCGCCTCATGCCTCTTAATGTCGTTATCTGGCCTTTAATTAACTCGCCGGAGATTTACGATGTTCTTTCGATTCACGAGGATCCGGATTCGACATTCTGAATAAAAACGGAGCGTCGAAAACAAACAGAAAAAACATCCCCCTCGTCTAAAAATATTAAAATCTAAGACAAGCGGGCTCGTGTCTGCCGGCCTGGGCATCGATGGGTTAACATCGTTCAGTTATCCGTGTTTGTGTCACAGCAGAGCAAGTAAAAAAACAAACATTAAAACATATTTTTTACTTTACTGAGAGGGTAGTAGATAAGTGGAACAGACTCCCAGCTGGAGCGGTAGAGGCTAATACATGGGAGGGAGGAGGGGCACAGGGTTTTGGGACTCAAAGAAGGACTGGCCCCATTTCACAGGGACACTTGGCAGGTATGTTGACTTTTAGGGCAGTAGCACCCTGTGATAATGATATTGGGGGGGGTGCAGAGCACGCGGTTCGCACCAAACATGGCGGCCCAGGAGTGACTTCTCTGCAGCCAATAGAATAGCAGGGTGCCAGCGGCAAGGCGTCCCGCCCCCAAATAGGGAGCCAATCACCTCGCTCCGTCTCTCACGGCATTCGGATGTTTTTTGCTGTATCTGCTCCTTTAAAGATCCTTAAAGTGACGGCGTCCATTTTTTTTTTGCAGCTGAGCTACTTCCTCCTCAGCACCCTCAGCCTGGTGATCTGTGTCATGGCCGTGGCGTTCGCCGCCTACCACTACTCCCTCATCACCCAGTACACGTGCGAGATGGCGGCCGGCTCCTGCCAGTGCACGCTGGACCCCTCCGACCCGCTGAGCCGGACCTTCGTGTACCGGGACGTGGCGGACTGCGGCGCGGTCACCGGCACCGTCAAGGTCTTCGTCCTGCTGCAGATGACTCTGAACCTCTTGCTGGCTCTCGTCTGCCTGGCCGCCTGCTTCATCATGTGGAGAGATCGATACCAGGTCTTCTACGCCGGAGCGTGGCTTCAGGGGCCGGCGGCCGACGAGACCCCGCAGCAAAAAGTATAGCGGCTGCCGGCCCCGGACCCCGCAATAAAAATAGAGAAAAATAATAGAGAAAAATATATACGCCAGCAGAAATAACCATATATCCATATTCCTGCAAAAGCCTTTGTTGAAAGCTGTTCCATTTATCTACCACCCTCTTTACTGAGTGTGGAAGTAAAACAGCCTCCCAGCAGAGGTGGTAGAGGGTAATACAGTGAGGGTATTAAACATGCATGGGATAGACATACGGCTCCTGAATCTAAGACGAGACCAACGACTGATTAAGGTTTGAGTCTTTACGTTAGGAGAAACGGATGACTAGATGGGGGCCGCCGGGGGCCGATCTGGTTCTGGGTGTATAAAGGTGACATTTAATCGAGATAAACGCTGCATTAACATTTTTGTTAGGTTTCGTTTTTATGTTTTTACTGTAATAATCACCGGCCGCGTCATTCTGAACTCGTGTCTGGGACATTTGTCTCGAATGAAACGGCCCCCTGGGGGCCGGAACGATGCGGACAGAGAAGACGTTTTGTAGGCGAAGGGGTTAATTTATTTGCGTTTAGTCCTCTGGCCTGGAAAGAGTTAAAGCCTCATGTGATTTATTCACAAGTTTCAAACCATAATCCGAAATCTCGTGCAAATCGGCTTCGCTGAGCGCCCGGCGCGGGTGAGCGGAGGGGTCAGCGGTAATTGGTGGACCCCTGAAACCGGGACTGGAGGGACGAGCCGGTCTTCTGGATCCTTCTATTTCTTTTTGTTCTGTTGATTTTTTTTTGCTTTAGGGAGGGGGACGGGAGTTTTTTTTTTTACTTTACCGAGAGGGTGGTAGATAAATGGAACAGCCTGCCAGCAGACGTAGAAGAGGGTAATACAGTAAGGGGGGGTTCTGGAGTCCTGCACCAGTTCGAAAGTTGGAATACGAGTCGGAATCGGAGCGCCGGAGGCCGGGATCCTCCCTGCCAAATATTTGTGTTTTTCCATCATAAGAGACAAGAATTATTAATAAAATATATAAATTTTATAACACAAACTGCTGAGCTGCTAAGGCAACAATACGGAAAGTTCTCTGCTCTCCGGGGTACTCTGGGGGTACTCTGGGATAGTCTGGGGTACTCTGGCCATACACTGAGGTACTCCGGGATACTCTGGGGTACTCCGGTATACTCTGGGGTACTTGGGGGTACTCCGGGATACTCTGGGGATACTCTGGGCTACTCCGGGATACTCTGGGGTGCTCTGGCCATACACTGAGGTACTCCGGGATACTCTGGGGTACTCTGGTATACTCTGGGGTACTTGGGGGTACTCCGGGATACTCTGGGGTGCTCTGGCCATACACTGAGCTACTCCGGGATACTCTGGGGTACTCCGGTATACTCTGGGGTACTTGGGGGTGCTCTGGGATACTCTGGGGTACTCCGGGATACTCTGGGGTACTCTGGTATACTCTGGGGTACTTGGGGGTACTCCGGGATACTCTGGGGTGCTCTGGCCATACACTGAGCTACTCCGGGATACTCTGGGGTACTCCGGTATACTCTGGGGTACTTGGGGGTGCTCTGGGATACACTGAGCTACTCCGGGATACTCTGGGGTACTCCGGGATACTCTGGGGTGCTCTGGTATACTCTGGGGTACTTGGGGGTGCTCCGGGATACTCTGGGGTGCTCTGGCCATACGCTGAGGTACTCCGGGATACTCTGGGGTAAATGCGTTATTTTGTCACATTGAACACACCTTCTCCTTTAAATGTCCACCATGTTTTTTTCTTTGAGTTGCGTTGAGATTCTCTTCCAGCCAATCACAGCAAGTCTTTATCCTGAACAACCATTGAAAATTTGGCTGAGGAATACGGGTTCTACCACCCTGCAGAGTGAGAGGGGGGGATTCTTAAAGGAAACTCATCGCTTTTAGCAGTATTTACAGCAATACCCCTAGGAGGGGCCGGGAGGGAAGTATATTATATTATTATATTATATTATAACAATCCAGGCAAAACCACATGGGGCAAAAGTGCGGGCGGCGCGGCTTACTGCCCTCTGACATCACAAATGTAAAGGTTTTACAGGGTATTTTGCTGCCCCAGGAAGAAAACTCTTTGCTTGACAATCAAAATAAAACCGTATCAAAAAAACCAAAATCCAATAGAAATAATTTTACAATCTTTTATCAAATAAAAAGGGGCGTCGCCCTTTATCTGGCTGCGAAACGCGTTGTCTGATTTTTATGAACTCAAATCCTGTAACGTAAATTCTAAATCCAAGTTCTGGGGGGAAAAAAACAATCTTTTCACAAAAACTAAAATTGATCTTTTTTAAAAATGCCAGATTCGGGAAAATTTCACGAAATGGTCTGAAATGTGCTATTAGATAATAAAGTGTTAATTCTGGTAGTAACTTTGTTGCGATGATCAGCGCGGTATCCGTCTGTCACCGAGTAACAGGTGAAAGATATTATGTTACAATAACGCGCGGTGACATTTACTAGGGGCTGAAATAATTCTTCTTTGGATCGGCTCCAAAAGAATGAGTGAAATGATATATTCTGGAAATTGCAGGAAAACAACTTTCTTTGCTCTATTTTTAATAAACAAAATTATTTTCTATTTGTGTCATTTCTCTAAAACGTATTATCGGCTTTTTAAGACTTGAAGGTTTTTTGCCGGTTTATTTGATAAAAAAAAATCTTGAGGATTAAAAATGTAATTTACAGCGGATCTTCCACCATTTCTTACAGTGCTGGGGGGGTTATAGTACTGTATACAGCGCTGGGGGGTATATTACTGTATACAGCGCCGGGGGGTTATATTACTGTATACAGCGCTGGGGGTTATATTACTGTATACAGCGCCGGGGGGTTATATTACTGTATACAGCGCTGGGGGGTATATTACTGTATACAGCGCTGGGGGTTATATTACTGTATACAGCGCTGGGGGTTATATCACTGTATACAGCGCTGGGGGTTATATTACTGTATACAGCGCTGGGGGTTATATTACTGTATACAGCGCTGGGGGTTATATTACTGTATACAGCGCTGGGGGGGTTATATTACTGTATACAGCGCTGGGGGGTTATATTACTGTATACAGCGCTGGGGGTTATATTACTGTATACAGCGCTGGGGGTTATATTACTGTATACAGCGCTGGGGGGGTTATATTACTGTATACAGCGCTGGGGGTTATATTACTGTATACAGCGCTGGGGGTTATATTACTGTATACAGCGCTGGGGGTTATATTACTGTATACAGCGCTGGGGGTTATATTACTGTATACAGCGCTGTGGGGTTATATTACTGTATACAGCGCTGGGGGTTATATCACTGTATACAGCGCTGGGGGTTATATTACTGTATACAGCGCTGGGGGGGTTATATTACTGTATACAGCGCTGGGGGTTATATTACTGTATACAGCGCTGGGGGTTATATTACTGTATACAGTGCTGGGGGGTTATATTACTGTATACAGCGCTGGGGGTTATATTACTGTATACAGCGCTGGGGGTTATATTACTGTATACAGCGCTGGGGGGTTATATTACTGTATACAGCGCTGGGGGTTATATTACTGTATACAGCGCTGGGGGTTATATTACTGTATACAGTGCTGGGGGTTATATTACTGTATACAGCGCTGGGGGTTATATTACTGTATACAGCGCTGGGGGTTATATCACTGTATACAGCGCCGGGGGGTTATATCACTGTATACAGCGCTGGGGGGTATATTACTGTATACAGCGCTGGGGGTTATATCACTGTATACAGCGCTGGGGGTTATATTACTGTATACAGCGCTGGGGGTTATATTACTGTATACAGCGCTGGGGGTTATATTACTGTATACAGCGCTGGGGGTTATATTACTGTATACAGCGCTGGGGGGGTTATATTACTGTATACAGCGCTGGGGGGTTATATTACTGTATACAGCGCTGGGGGTTATATTACTGTATACAGCGCTGGGGGTTATATTACTGTATACAGCGCTGGGGGGGTTATATTACTGTATACAGCGCTGGGGGTTATATTACTGTATACAGCGCTGGGGGTTATATTACTGTATACAGCGCTGGGGGTTATATTACTGTATACAGCGCTGTGGGGTTATATTACTGTATACAGCGCTGGGGGTTATATCACTGTATACAGCGCTGGGGGTTATATTACTGTATACAGCGCTGGGGGGGTTATATTACTGTATACAGCGCTGGGGGTTATATTACTGTATACAGCGCTGGGGGTTATATTACTGTATACAGTGCTGGGGGGTTATATTACTGTATACAGCACTGGGGGTTATATTACTGTATACAGCGCTGGGGGTTATATTACTGTATACAGCGCTGGGGGGTTATATTACTGTATACAGCGCTGGGGGTTATATTACTGTATACAGCGCTGGGGGTTATATTACTGTATACAGTGCTGGGGGTTATATTACTGTATACAGCGCTGGGGGTTATATTACTGTATACAGCGCTGGGGGTTATATCACTGTATACAGCGCCGGGGGGTTATATCACTGTATACAGCGCTGGGGGGTATATTACTGTATACAGCGCTGGGGGTTATATCACTGTATACAGCGCTGGGGGTTATATTACTGTATACAGCGCTGGGGGTTATATTACTGTATACAGCGCTGGGGGTTATATTACTGTATACAGCGCTGGGGGTTATATTACTGTATACAGCGCTGGGGGGGTTATATTACTGTATACAGCGCTGGGGGGTTATATTACTGTATACAGCGCTGGGGGTTATATTACTGTATACAGCGCTGGGGGTTATATTACTGTATACAGCGCTGGGGGGGTTATATTACTGTATACAGCGCTGGGGGTTATATTACTGTATACAGCGCTGGGGGTTATATTACTGTATACAGCGCTGGGGGTTATATTACTGTATACAGCGCTGTGGGGTTATATTACTGTATACAGCGCTGGGGGTTATATCACTGTATACAGCGCTGGGGGTTATATTACTGTATACAGCGCTGGGGGGGTTATATTACTGTATACAGCGCTGGGGGTTATATTACTGTATACAGCGCTGGGGGTTATATTACTGTATACAGTGCTGGGGGGTTATATTACTGTATACAGCGCTGGGGGTTATATTACTGTATACAGCGCTGGGGGTTATATTACTGTATACAGCGCTGGGGGTTATATTACTGTATACAGCGCTGGGGGGTTATATTACTGTATACAGCGCTGGGGGTTATATTACTGTATACAGCGCTGGGGGTTATATTACTGTATACAGCGCTGGGGGTTATATTACTGTATACAGCGCTGGGGGTTATTACTGTATACAGCGCTGGGGGTTATATTACTGTATACAGCGCTGGGGGTTATATTACTGTATACAGCGCTGGGGGGTTATATTACTGTATACAGCGCTGGGGGTTATATTACTGTATACAGCGCTGGGGGTTATATTACTGTATACAGCGCTGGGGGGTTATATTACTGTATACAGCGCTGGGGGGTTATATTACTGTATACAGTGCTGGGGGGTTATATTACTGTATACAGCGCTGGGGGGTTATATTACTGTATACAGCGCTGGGGTTATATTAATTGCCCCCAGCTCCTAGGCGGGATCTCCTGTCGCCTGCGCCCGTGGTGTATACCTCATGAGGGGTTCCAAGGGGGTCTATGGAGACCTCTGTGCTTTCCTACCACTGATTGGCTGCAGCAATCAGCCAATCAGTGGCTCAAAAACAGGTCCAGCTAGAGGAGAGTTTGTGCTGCATCTCTGGAGCTGCAGCTTCTCTTACATATACGACATTTATGTTTTATGGGGTTATTGAATGCTGATCGTTTCCCGGTGGGTTTGATTCCGGAAGGTACGAGCCGGCATGCGCAATTATTTGCGGCTTCCGGTTTCAATGGAAAAACTTTTGGCTTCATCAAAGAAAATACATTTATAAAAAATATCCAATAATGAATGTTTTCCTGATTCTAACGATCCTGCTCCCCTCTGTCATTCCGCCCCATTCCCTCTAGAGTGTAAGCTTCTGAACCAAGCCCTCTCTGTGCCTTGTGGTACCTGTCCTCTAAAGCCTATCGCTCCTGCATCCTCCAGATTGTAAGCTTTTGAGCCAAGTCCTCTATCTGCCCTGTGTCTGTCTTTTTCCCTTTTGATTGTAAGCTTTTGAGCCAAGCCTTCTGTATACTTTGTTTCATTTGTCTTCTAGGTTTTGAGATATATTTCTCTGTAGATTGCAAGTTTTTGAGCCAAGCCCTCGGTATACCCGACCTATTCCTGTCTCCTGCCCCATCTAGCTTGTGAGTCGAGCCCCCCCCTTACCATATAGATTGTCAGCTCACAAGGCTTTGGGTGAAGGTTCCGGGTAACGTCACCCCGTGTATTTTATCTGCTGTATCTTTTTATTGTCAGCTCTAAAGACGAGCCTGATCCGGAGTTACCCCAGGACCCTGCCATCGGTCACGGGGGGGGGGCAAATGTTACGGTGTTTGAGGAAAATGGATGTAAAAATAGTCAGCAGACTGCGGGTGGCCAGCGGCACGTGAACAGCGCATGGAGCGGCTGAGAGTCTTCGGAGTTACAGCGCGTGGGGTTGCTGGGGAGGCAGACGGAGTTCAGAAAGAGGAAGAGAATCCTCCTGATTACAAAAGACGATTTCCTGAGAACAAACACGGAAGATAACGCTCCCT
This sequence comes from Sceloporus occidentalis, assembly GCA_023333645.1. Lineage (NCBI taxonomy): Eukaryota > Metazoa > Chordata > Lepidosauria > Squamata > Phrynosomatidae > Sceloporus > Sceloporus occidentalis. The sequence goes on along the minus strand of JALMGF010000444.1, from coordinate 302,219 downwards.
TTATCTATATAGCGCCGGCAGACGCCGTAGCGCTGCTGCAATAAGAGTGGAAATTTAAATAATATTACAAATTATAACAATAAAACTGGGAGACTGGGACTGGGAGAGAAGAGGGCCCTGGACCCAGGAGCTTCCAATCTATTAGACCCCTGTCTGTGCGGTAACGGTAACTTTTGGCTGCGGCGCTTTAACCGTTAACCCTTCCCCACCTGCGCGGGATAGACATACAGCACGAGAAACGGGCGACTAGACGGGGGGCCGGATGGGGCCGATCTGCCGGCTAATTGGAATTGTGTCCATGTTTCCATAGGAACAAATTATGTTTTAACTGTTTCAGCAGAGGTTGTTTTAAGGGCCATTTGACCTATACTCCAGGCTCCTTTTGAATTGTTGCCCCGTGCCGCTCATACACAGGGAGTCCGTGTTATCTGAGGAATGCGACCCGTGGCCCATTTCCAGCGGCGCTTGGCCCGGCAGGTGGCAGTTCTGACTCAGCCCTCGGTGCCCTCCTTCTGCGCGGTTTCTGCCCAGCTCAGGAATCACATTAACCCCGTCACGCTTCCTGCACTTTCCAAACTGTCTCAGCGCTCCGACTGCCCTGGGGCTTTCCCTCCGACACCCTTACAGCGCTGGGGCAAACACACCGGCTCCACGGGTGAGAAGCGGGGATTTCCACTCGGCTCATTCCACATGCGGTGACTCACATCTATTAATTGCCCCCCCTCACCCCCCCTCACCCCCCCCCCTGTGTTTCCTGGCTCCTAAGAACAGAATTTAGTGAAAACACAACATTTGATTTGTTACAATGCAGCAAGATAATGACATGTATGTGGGGCACACGGAGGATTCACATCAGAGTGCGTGAATGAGTGTGTGTGTATGGGGAAGAGTATGGTATTAGTGTATGAGTGCGTGTGACTGTATGGTGTTAGGGTGTACATGTGTTAGTATGTGGTATTAGCGTGTGCGTGTGTGACTGTATGTTGTTAGAGTGTACATGTGTTAGTATGTGGTATTAGCGTGACTGCCTGTGACTGTATGTTGTTAGAGTGTACATGTGTTTCTATGTGGTATTAGCGTGACTGCCTGTGACTGTATGGTGTTAGAGTGTACATGTGTTAGTTTGTGGTATTAGCGTGAGTGTGTGTTTCTGTATGGTGTTAGAGTGTACATGTGTTAGTTTGTGGTATTAGCGTGAGTGTGTGTTTCTGAATGGTGTTAGAGTATACATGTGTTAGTATGTGGTAATAGCGTGTGCGTGTGTGTATACTGCCAGCATGTGTGAGCGTTAGTGTATGTTTTTAGTGTCAGGGATGAGCCTAGGGTTAGTGGCCCAGGACAGAGAAGGGACAGAGTGTGTTAGGGAGTTAGGGTGAGTGTGTGTGTTAGGGTGAGGGTGTGTGTTTGTTAGGGTGAGTGTGTGTGCGTGTTAGGGTGAGTGTGTGTGTTAGGGCGAGTGTGTGTATTTGTTAGGGTGAGTGTGTGTGTTAGGGTGAGTGTGTGTGTGGGTGTGTTAGGGTGAGTGTGTGTGTTTGTTAGGGTGAGTGTGTGTGTTAGGGCGAGTGTGTGTATTTGTTAGGGTGAGTGTGTGTGTTAGGGTGAGTGTGTGTGTGGGTGTGTTAGGGTGAGTGTGTGTGTTTGTTAGGGTGAGTGTGTGTGTTAGGGCGAGTGTGTGTATTTGTTAGGGTGAGTGTGTGTGTTAGGGTGAGTGTGTGTGTGTGTGTTTGTTAGGGTGAGTGTGTGTGTTTTATTGGGAGTTCCATAGAAATACTGCACTCAGGGGCCTCTAACCCCGGGCTCTTCCCTGCCTTTCTTTTCTTTTGCCGCAGAATCCCGGATCTCCCAATTTATTGGTGCTTCTCACCCCCCCCCCCATGAGTACAGAATATGGGCTGATTTCATGGGAATTCAGGAAAGTTTGTGTAATTTGCTCTTTTTTAGATTTCTTTTTTCTGGTGAGTAACGTGGAATCCATCCGGAGTTATTTTATCTCCGGAGATAATCTCGCTACATATCACGCTACAGACTAAAGGCTTTAAACACAGGATCCAATTCATTCTATTTTCTCTCCGCTTCTGTGTATTAAAGGGGCGCTCCAGGCATCGGATCCCTTTAACGCGGGGTCCTTTAAATCCTCACATGGTCCCCACATGATGGAGGGGTCTCTGCAGGACCCCCCATATGCATTTTACCCCTTTACCCAACCCCCCCCATGCATCACGGGAGAATCCCGGCTGCTGATCTCCCCGGCTTCAGAAACGTTATTCTTGGACCTTTTTGGCGTAAAAGCATGATTTTATTATTATTTAATTATTATTGAATCGTCACTAAAATGTCCAAGGAATTCTGTAGGAAATTCCCCCCAAAAAACGTTTAATCGCCTGAATTGTGTTTCCGGGCAGCGATTGAACCGATAACTTTTATAAAAATAATACATATTATAATTATATTTCCTCGGCTTTATTTGATTTTATTCTCGACTATAATAAAGATTTCCTCCAAATAATACTAAGGAGACCTCCGAGGCGTCTCGCGTTCCTTTGTCTGGAAGTCATCCCTGTCATTTTCATGGGTGGGGCACACAGCGCGTCGGGGGCTCCACGCGGAACGAGTCGGGTTCATCCAAACGTGGCTTCTCTGAAGATTCCGGTAAAAGGATCACATCTGGTGTTCTGTGCAGACAGACTCTGCTTTTTTTGGGGCGTTTTATGGATATTTTCATTCCGGGAGCGGAATTCTTCTTGAGGCGACGCCGTTACATTCTGACAGTAAGCGTGGAACGCGCTGTGAGCGGACGGGGGGGGGCCGCCGCCGCGTGGGGGGTCTCGGTGGGATCACCGCAAATTTCCATAACTTCAAAGGCCCCCCCCCCCCCCGTCTGCTCTTGGCTGATATTCCTGTCCGGGAAAAACAAATTTCATCCGGAGGACAGAGAGGAATAAAATCAACATAATCATAACCCCCCCCAATACCCCAACCCCCCCAAAAAAAATCTCAAACTCTGCCGCGGTTACTTTGTTGCATCTCCAGTCACCGGAGTCAAATCTTTTCATGTCTTTTAGGTTCAAAGTTCCAAAAGTAACAAATTCCCATTATTTGTCTGAGAATAGAAAAATAGAAACCCAGCCCCCCCGGCAGATCGGCCCCCGGCGGCCCCTGTCTAGTCGCCCGTTTCTCCTGCTGTAACGACTCAAACCTTAATCAGTCGTTGGTCTCGTCTTAGATTCAGGAGCCGTATGTCTATCCCATGCATGTTTAATCCCCTCACTGTATTACCCTCTACCACCTCTGCTGGGAGGCTGTGTCCAACGTGGCAGGTAATTGCAAATTTATTTTGTAGTATTTTATATATTTTATCCCCGGTTGTTGCTTCGATGGCTTTTATATTTAACCCCCAAATACGTCTCCCGATTCTCTACTTTCTACTATAAATAATCCTAAAAATACGCCAAAAATCCCAACGTCACCTGAATAAGATAACTTAACCCTTTGTGTTTGAAACGTTTGAGACGCGGTATGGTTATCGTTACAATCAAGTAATGAGACTTTATACATGGCGATTCCTCTGGCCCCCGGGGACATGCGCTGGCCTACGTACCCAGGGGTTCCTGCCCCTGTGCCCCCAGCACTGGGGTATTAGTGGTTGGTAAAGGGTGGCAGTTGCCCTGAATGCTGCATTGTCTGTCGGCCGGCATCGCCGGGTCGTTTCTTACAGAAACATCGATTTTCTGCTGTCTAGACTCAGTTTAATAAAGGAGGCTTTTGTCTGAAATCCGCTGGAGTCATAGAAACCAACTCAGGTGCAGCAACATGCGCAGAACGCGGAGTCACGTGAGTCACCGTGAGATACACTGTAACATTAACCCCTTACAGAGCGTTACAATGTAACATTAACCCCTTACAGAGCATTACAGTATAACATTAACCCCTTCAGAGCATTACAGTGTAACATTAACCCCTTACAGAGCATTACAATGTAACATTAACCCCTAGGGAGAAACAAAGTACTATGTACTGTGACACAATACCCCTTCGCTTTGGTACTCTGTCCGGGAATCTTTACTTACACACAGTCTTCCAGGCTGCAGAGACGGCTCAGACACGAGGAGGGTAAAATAAAAGGCTGGGCCTGTTTTTATTTTTCGTCACAGGCATAACAGAAAATAAATAAATCAAAACAAAAAGCCTCGCTCTTGTGAGCACCAACTAATACAAGTTACTCCAACCTAACTGCAGTTGGACGGCTTATCCGTTCCAACAAAACAAAATAACACAATATATGCAATAATTGCAGCAGTCAGTGTTTTTTGGCCGCTCTCTCTCAGGGAGCCAAATGATCTCTCTCACTGAGACCAGGAGGCTACTTAACTGCCTCTCCCATTAATTAGTGGAACCAGGTGAGTACTAGGAGAGTATCCGATAATCTCCGGACTGGATTCCCACCTGCTGGTCTTCGGCTGCTCATAAACTGTGGAGTGGAGCACTGGCCCGCCCTACTCTCCAAATGCTCCACCCCAGGGACCCAAAACACACAAATAACAACAGACGTTAATAAGTCCAATATTAACAGTGCATCTCCCTGGGGCTAGAAAACCTATTGTGGGTAACCACCCTGCAAAATATAAGGGGATATATACACTCCCTCCATTATCATCCCCTGCTTTCTGTCACAGTACTTATTTACTCCAGTAAGATACAATGTATCACAAAGATACATTGTATATTTAACACCTTATTATCTCCAGAATGAAACCCCAGGACATACAGTTTAACGCTACCTTCTTACCCTCCAGCACATTAACAATTAACCCTTCCAATCTATCAGCCACATTTGAACACTAGTATTTTGCAGCTGGATCGGGATCCTTCCCTGGCTCCCTCCAGGGGCTCTCTCCGGCTCTGTGAGCGGCTGCGTCATCATTTCATTATACGAAATCGTAAAGGCGAATTCTATGCGGGTCGCTCGTCGATTCACTCGTGGAAGAGGGGTCCCAGGATTGGATTTCTTGGAAGCTTTCACGTCATTCAGCCATTGATGGTTTTAAAAATGTCACAAAAGGACTTGGGTGCCAGAAGATGCGCCCCCCCCGGCTTATTTAGGAATGTTTGGGGGTCCCCAGGGCACCTCTACCTACTACGTGTAAAGTATATGTCGGGGGCCGCGTCCCTCCATGCGTGGTTCCATTTTGGTTATATTCATTAATGCTTGGCTGCCTGAGAGTAGTTGGGACAGGAACCTCCAGCAGGCGAAGGAGACTAACCTTTGCAACTGCGTGACGATGTCTCGGGAACGTCCCATCGACCCCAATCCACAGAATAAAAAAAGACAATTCATACGGATTTCGTGATCAGGGAGCCGAGTTTTAAACATATCTGAGAAGCAAAGTTTACCCCAAAGATACTTTATTAACTTAAAAAGCTCTGGATATTAGGCGATAACGCCCCCCCGCGCAAGTATTAGTCGCCCCGCAAAAGAATAAGGACTCCCATCAGCCGTATGCATAAAATAGAAAGGTTTTTTTATTTATTTCCCTTTTTTTTATATAAAAATGTCCAGTTTTCTCCGTAAATTTAAAAAAAAAAAGTAATTTTATTGTAAAAGAATAAATTCCAGGCTTCACCCGACAATTCAGAAATTCACCAAATCCTAACAGCGCCGGATACATTTTCCAGTTTCTTCTCCCGTAACAGCAGCCGCCCCTCCCCCGCTGGCTACTTTACTTCTTTTTTTTTTGTTAATTATTTTTATTTTATTCATTCATTTTTTGGGGTGGATTCCACCTTCTTTCCAGTATTTAGAAGTTCAGAAAAAAGAGATTTTCATGTAAAAAGAAAAAAAAAATCATTGGGGGGGGGATTTGAAAAACATTTTGCGTTCCATGGATATTCCCAAAAAGATTTTCAGAATTTTCTAAATTAGCTACAAATTGATGATTACAAAGAGGATCCAGTTCGGAAAATTGCAACAAAAACAATACTTTCTTTTTATCTTTTTTTTCTGTAGAAACGGCACCAAAATAAACCCTTTTAATACAAGATGTAACAATACGAGCGTCAGGCACTTGGTGAATAGGTTTCCAGTCTTATCCTGCGGCCCTAATCGGCCCCAATCGGAGCCGCTCGTCCAGTTTTGTATCAAATGAGCGCAGAAACCGGTAGAACAACGAGAGGAATATTTTGGGTGAAGGAATGAAGAAAACCGGTTTGTACTTTTTATAGGGTTTTTTGAGGCCAGAAACCCTCTATTTTTAAGTCTCAGCGCTCGGCGCAGGCGCGGGTCTCTCAAACCGATCCAATGTTTAATGTCCAGGGCCGCTTCACAACGTGGTCCGTTAATTCCCAGAGCAATAAGGGCCGGGGGCCGGCTCCCGGGGGCCGCGGTGTCAGTGCGCAGGCATGTGATGGTTCATGTGGGTTGTGGTGGATCCGAGGAATCCCAGTCTCTGCTTGTTCTTCCTTTGTTCTGTCATCTAGAACACAAAAAAGGAAAATCCTCCACGTTTAACGATACAAAAAAGTACAACGAGAGGTGAAAGCCGGGTTTGAGGACACGGAGAACACGGACCGCGCCGGCGGGGGACACGGATCGTGCCGGCGGGGGTCACGGATCGCGCCGGCGGGGGACACGGATCGCGGACGGAAGGAGAACATGGACCGTGGAGGACACGGCGTCACAAACGCGGTTAGCGGCCGGCGGGTTATTTGCTGGAACGCGGATTTCTGTGATATCGGTAAAAATAGAAAGTAATAAATGTGTCGGCGATGCTGCTGCCTGGGGGAGTTTATGAAACGCAATGCCGGCTCCAGCGGCCAATGAATTAAAAAACTAACGGCACGCGGAGCGAGGGGCCGGCGGCATAAACCAAAGAGCGGGGGGCCGGCGGCATAAACCAAAGAGAGGGGGGCCGGCGGCATAAACCAAAGAGCGGGGGGCCGGCAAAAATAAACCAAAGAGCGGGGGGCCGGCGGCATAAACCAAAGAGAGGGGGGCCGGCGGCATAAACCAAAGAGCGGGGGGCCGGCGACAAAAACCAAAGAGAGGGGGGCCAGCGACAAAAACCAAAGAGAGGGGGGCCGGCGGCATAAACCAAAGAGCGGGGGGCCGGCGACAAAAACCAAAGAGCGGGGGCCGGCAAAAATAAACCAAAGAGCGGGGGGCTGGCGACATAAACCAAAGAGCGGGGGGTCGGCAACAAAAACCAAAGAGCGGGGGGCCGGCAAAAATAAACCAAAGAGCGGGGGGCCGGCGACATAAACCAAAGAGCGGGGGGCCGGCAAAAATAAACCAAAGAGCGGGGGGCCGGCGGCATAAACCAAAGAGAGGGGGGCCGGCGGCATAAACCAAAGAGCGGGGGGCCGGCGACAAAAACCAAAGAGTGGGGGGCCGGCAAAAATAAACCAAAGAGCGGGGGGCCGGTGACATAAACCAAAGAGCGGGGGGGCGCCGCACAACGACTTACACCGAGGGGCCAAGGATGGCAAAATGCCGCCATAAAGCAAAGGGGCCGCCGCAAAGCGACTTAAACCACGGAGAGGGGGGGCTGCAGCACGCCAGCGAATACCAAGTCCCTGCCCTCACCTGCTCTTTCAGCTCCGCCAGCTGCCCCGACAGCTGCTTCACCAGTCCCATGGTGGACTCCAGCTTCTCCTGCAGGTTCCGGATCTCGTTCTGCTCCGTCTCGCTCTCGCTGCTGACCAGCGACATGGCGCGCATCCGGGGGAACCAGTCCAGGTTCTTATCCTACGGCGAGAGAAGAAACGCCTGGAAGAGACGGTTTGGAGACAAGCCGGGTCTGAAGGTGCGCGGCCCTTGGATGATGGGAGTTGAGGTCACCTGGAGATCCCCGGGAGGGGGGCGGCTTTGTCTCGTAATTCATTCAGAAAAACGTCTCAATAAATTAATAATACATTAAGGGATCTAACAAAGGACAGGAGGGTGGAATGTAAGGAAGTTTTACTTTACTGAGAGGGTAGTAGATAAGTGGAGCAGCCTCCCAGCAGAGGTGGTAGAGGGTGATACAGTGAGGGTGTTAAACATGCATGGGATAGACATACGGCTCCTGAATCTAAGACGAGACCGACGGCTGATTAAGGTTTGAGTCTTTTCTGTGCTTTAAGGTCATTTTCAGAGTTATTTGGGGGGAGGTTTGGGTTTTACTCCCAAGAGCTTGCAATCTGCGGCCCGCAGCTACGTCCCTTAACCCTTTGCATCGGGGAGACGGCAGCAGGCGGTTTGGGGCCGGGGTCTCGCGCAGGCAGACGCAGCCGCTGAGCAGACGCTGTTGATGTAAAGAGTTTGAATCGGTTTATGTGAAGCAGACGTGAGACGCGTCTGGAGTTAACAGCGAGAGGAGCCAAGCTGGAGCCGCGCCAGGGGGGCCAAACACAACAGAGGGGGCCGAACGCCACAGAGGGGGCCAAACGCCACAGAGGGGGCCAAACGCTGCCGAGCGAGGGGGCCGAACACCGCGCAACCCGCAGCTCTCCATGATCCCGGGAGCGGCAGCAGAGAAGAGACTTTATCTGTCAATCTACTGAACCAGAAAATCATTTATACCCCGCAGTATGTAAGCTCTTGGGACCAGCACCTGCTTGCAGTACGGATGATAACGGCAGATAGCGGAAGAAACCCGAGCTCCGGGATCACGTGGAGCGAGTTTTATGGGGCAGTAAAGCGAGGACTCGGCGCTGCGCTGCTCCCGGGGGGTTAAATTGTAAAGGGATTTTCTGGAATGTCTTTGAAATCGGTAATTCTGCGAGGATTAACCGAAACTCGTAAAAAACGGTGAAAGTTCATCAATAAACCTCCCTACTGAACGATAACTCGGCCGGCCGGATCCATCCCCCGCTCCAGCTCCGGATCCAGCCCCCGCTCCAGCTCCAGTTCCGGATCCAGCCCCCGCTCCAGCTCCGGATCCAGCCCCCGCTCCAGCTCTGGGTCCAGCCCCCGCTCTATCTCCGGGTCCAGCCCCTGCTCCAGCTCCCGCTCCGGATCCAGCCCCCGCTCCGGATCCAGCCCCCGCTCCAGCTCCGGATCCAGCCCCCGCTCCAGCTCTGGGTCCAGCCCCCGCTCTATCTCCGGGTCCAGCCCCTGCTCCAGCTCCCGCTCCGGATCCAGCCCCCGCTCCGGATCCAGCCCCCGCTCCAGCTCCGGATCCAGCCCCCGCTCTAGCTCTGGGTCCAGCCCCCGCTCTAGCTCTGGGTCCAGCCCCCGCTCTATCTCCGGGTCCAGCCCCTGCTCCAGCTCCAGCCCCCGCTCCAGCTCCGGATCCAGCCCCCGCTCCGGATCCAGCCCCCGCTCCAGCTCCAGCTCCGGATCCAGCCCCCGCTCCAGCTCCAGCCCCCGCTCCAGCTCCAGCCCCTGCTCCGGATCCAGCCCCCGCTCCAGCTCCGGATCCAGCCCCCGCTCCGGCTCCAGCCCCCGCTCCAGCTCCGGATCCAGCCCCCGCTCCAGATCCAGCCCCCGCTCCAGCTCCGGATCCAGCCCCCGCTCCAGCTCCGGATCCAGCCCCTGCTCCAGATCCAGCCCCCGCTCCAGCCCCCGCTCCAGCTCCAGCCCCCGCTCCAGCTCCGGATCCAGCCCCTGCTCCAGCTCCGGGTCCACCCCCCGATCCAGCTACGGGTCCAGCCCCCGCTCCAGCTCCAGGTCAGCGAGACATCTTCTCCCCTTTAATATCTGATTCGCCACTTAATGCCCCCCCCCCAACATCCTGGATACGCTGAGCTGTCAATCATTACTAAATACTACTTGATTGACAGACGCCACGAAGTAATGATTTATTTAAATGAAGCTATTTTGGTTTTCGCGGACGGACTGAGTTATCTGCGACGCTTCGTTAATCGGAATCCGCTACGGATGCCCAGAACTCGCCGGCAGATCGGCCCCCGGCGGCCCCTGTCTAGTCGCCCGTTTCTCCTGCTGTAAAAGAATCCAACCTTAATCAGCCTGGACTCGAAGTGGTTAAAAATCGGTGTTTAATCATCGGTCACGATAAACCCAATAAAAGAACATTTTGTCTCAATTTGATTTCAGGCTCTAAAAGTGAATTATTAAAAGAACGCAAAACTCCCCCAAACGGATAATTAATGCCCCGTCCGCTAAGCAGCGCTACAAAGAAATTATGGAGGAAAAAAACGGTCTACTTTTTCATTTTTTGGAAAATCAGTTTTTCTGAGTTTTTCGCCAACTATTTTTATACAATAACGTCTGAGAAACGAATGACTCAGACCCGGGGGGGGGGCGGGGGGGGGGGGGGAGACATCACATCAAACCCGAGAGCGTCCGCCGCCTCCTACACGCCGAGCAACAGAAATAAACCGCAAATAATACTTCATCCGACCCAAAGCGGCACGCGGATGAACGGGAAGGTTTTGTGCCGGGTCCCTCGATGCAGACGGGGAACTCGGCGGCCGGAAACCTAGAACTCGCCGGCAGATCGGCCCCATCCGGCCCCCGTCTAGTCGCCCGTTCCTCCTGCTGTAAAGACTCAAACCTTAATCAGTCGTTGGTCTCGTCTTAGATTCAGGAGCCGTACGTCTATCCCATGCATGTTTAATCCCCATCGCTGTATTACCCTCTACCACTTCTGCTGGGAGGCCGTTCCATTTATCTCCCACCCTGTCAGTAAAACGTCCTTCCATCCCATCTCAGCCTCTATTACAGGGGCAGTAAATGGTTCGTGAAACGTCTGCAGGATACAATTGGTAACAAAGTTGCATAAATGTATATATTATATGCAGCGAAGGCAGCTGAACTAATGAGATGATCTACTAGATCTGGAGATCTGCCGAGTAGCGGATCCCACATCCAAAAACGTGAAGCCCAAATTCTTGTGGTTTCTCTGTTTTGAACGTTTTCTCGGTAGACTTACTGCTATCATTTTGGCCACGAAGCTCTCGGGCCCCGTGTACTCGGTGGGGTCTTTCACCTTGACCAGGACGATGAAGTACAGGTAATGCCACATGCAGTGCTCGGCCTGGATGTGCTCCTCGAACGACACCGTCTTATTGTCAAACTTATCTCTCTCCAGCCCTGAGACCGCCGAAGGGAAACACAGAGACTTTTATATAAACGGGGCAGGAGGCGGCGCGATCCGCCGACCCGCCGACGAGACGTTACGATGTATCAAGGAACATTCCGCTGATTCCAGTTAATGAATCGCCGGCTCATCTATTGGCTAAAAGGAGAGATCTCTGCACTTCATATACAAAATGCCCCCCCTCTATAACATGCATACCCCCCCATAACACACATAGCTCCCCCTCTATAACAGAAATTCCCTTTCTAAACCCCCCCCCTAAGACCCCAGGAGGCCGCGGGGAACGCTGGGGTCTGTATAGGGGGGTCTCTATAGGGGGTCTCTTTACGGAGTTCTCACCGCAGATGAAACACGTCGTCTTCAGGATCTCCTCTTTCTTTTGCTTTTCGCTCCTGAGATCGGCGAAGGTGTCGATAATCACCCCGAAAATCAGGTTCAGCACAATAATGATGACGATGAAATAGAAGAGGAGATCGTAGACGACGCGGGCGGCAAAGAGCGGCTCCTGAAATACACGTTCATCGCGGGTCACAAACACCCCGCTACGGGACTGATACCCCGGATACTGGAAACACGGCAGATGCTTCTCATTTTGCCCCAATAAACTCCCTTTATCTGCAGACCTGGAGCCGCCGTCGCTGTCAGTCATGTGATATTTTGGGTGACTTTCCCGGCTCAAACACCACACTGAGCTGACGCTTTATGGCGATGCTAATGAAGTCCGTTCCTCCATAGACTTTCATTAGTCAGAGAGTCTGGCTGGGTGATTAAGACCGAGCCATTCTATAGTCCCCCACAGGCAGTCTGATAAGCAGTCGGGGGGTTTAGTAGATTTTTGGGAGATCCCTTTTTAAAGCCTTTAAGGATTCCCCCGCACCATGAGGACTGAGGGGGCAACTACGAGGAGACCCCCGGGGCAATTAATTAGCAGGAACGGATACTTACATCCTTGGAAGGTTTCCGGAGGACGTCGCCCACCCCGCCGCCGTTTCGCAGACCCTGGTTCAGCACGGTTACGATGCACATCAGCAGCGTGTCGCACGCGCGCTCTATTCCATCCGCCTCGGTGCCGTCACCTGAGAAAAAAACCAAAAAATTCCTACAAAAACATTTCATTTATTAAACACAACGAGCTGGGGGCCGCGCGCCGAGATAAACGATCGTCTCCGAGGAGTCATGATGGCGCCATATAAATAAATAACAACAATCTGATTGGTCGGCAGGAGATAATAAACGTGATCCAACATCCAATGGGGACCTACCGAATCAGCCAATCAGTGCACACCGACCCCCGACACACGCATACAGACCATAGCTCTTTAACTTGAAACATTGGCAAATCAGTGTCTTTTGTTTTTATTTTTTTACTTTTGGTAGACAAGCGGAACTGCCTCCCAGCAGAGGTGGTAGAGGGTAAGTCAGTAAGGGTATTAAGCATGCATGGGACAGACATCCGGCTCCTGACATAAAATATAAAGCGAATCGCTCGGCTCTATAAATAAGTGGCGGCTGGGATCGTCTCCGCGGTTTGGATTTCTCTGCTGGGGGCTTCTACAGAGTAATAAACACCCGGCCCCCCCCTCTGCCACCCCGCGAGGGCGCAGAGTCACCTCAGAGGGACTTTTGAGGCTCTGTGTGTAAAATCCTAAAATCCTCTGAATTCAGATTTATTCTGAGCTTAAAAATAAAAAAAGAACAAAATCCATTTTTTGTAATAATTTAGGTATTTGTGGGGCCCCCGGAACGCGGCGGGCGGTCGGCGGGCAGGAAGGGGTTACTGCTCGGCTGCTTCGCGTTTCACATAATCCCCCTCGGCGAAGTCACATGCCGAGTCATCTGAGGCCTCTCATCGTGAGAAGGCGGCTGATCCTACGGTGACTGGAGTAGTCCGCGCACGCACCGGGCCACAGAGAGGGATCCTTGTTTGCCCCGCGCCATTTAAATGCCAGTCAGATGATCTTGTTTATTCCTCCGGCGAAAGGAAAACATTAACGACCGGGGGGGGGGCATTGGGGCAACAGGGGATGAGAGGAAGGCAGCATTAACCCTATAGAGTCTGCAGCACGTGAGGAATCTCAGATGTCAGTTCTAGAACTTAAAGGGTTAAAGCTGACCCCCCCCCCCCCAAATTCATTGCACTGGAAAAAACTGCAAAAAGGATTATTCCTCCCCATGAAGTTATCGCTCCCCTGTTAAGTTGCTGATTGGTTCAGGCAGCCTTTGTAAGGGTGGTGGGGGGGACTTCAGGACAGGAAATTAATCAAATGATGCTGGATCTGCCACAGGCTGCCACCAATCTCATCTGATCAACACAGCCCATAAGCTAAGCCAATTAGACCCGACGCTTTATGGCGGTGCTAATGAAGTCCGTTCCTCCATAGACTTTCATTAGTCAGAGAGTCTGACTGGGTGATTAAGACTGAGCCATTCTATTGTTCCCCACAGGCAGTATGATAAGGAGTCGGGGGGAGTTTAGTAGATCGGGGGTCAGATAACAGAGCGAGAATCATACAAACGGCTGATATGCAGCTGCCTGAAAACATTTGTATTATGGGGGCAAAAACTACAACTGGGGTAAAAAAGAAAACAGCAGAATATTTCTGAAAATGTCTTTTTAATCTGATTGGAGGAATAAATACTTTTTCCCCCCCGAAACCCTCGCGTTGTTCCCGCACTCACCCTGCATGGAGACGGTTGCCGAGCAGTCTTCCTTGTGACAAGCGCCATTGACCATCGCCAGAGACCCTCGCGGCACGAAGTTACCTAACGGGGGCGAGAGTCACAAGATCGCTTTATGACGCCCGCCGAACCAAAACCGGGCGATAACAAGAAAAACAAGCGCAACAAATATCTGCCATTTCTCTCCGGCCCCGGCGGATTCTGCAAGCGATTTTGGGGTTAATAATGGGGGTTTTCGGTGTTCTGCCCATTTTTATTGGCTCTAAAGACTGAATTCCTTTCGGTTCCCAAACTCTATGGTTTTAACGTCTTTTCTCTCACATTAAGGCCGATTTGGGTCCTGAAAGCGTTAAATCCTTTTTGGGTGTAAACCCCCCGTTTTTGGGACGGGTGGAAAGCCATTTTCTGCGCCGTTCCTGCGCGGTCGCCGCGTTCCTCAGTAAACAGGCGATTTTTTGTGAGGCTCCTGCCAACGTCTCACAGACTCGGCTTTCTGCCGGTGTTATTGGAGCCGCCGCCGGGCAGAGGGATTCTCGCGGGATTATTGGAATTAATAAACTCCTCGCACCGCGGATTAACCCGTTCACTGCTGGACACCCGCCATGCACACGCTTACATCCGATTCACTCTCACAACTCACAGCCAGAAATCTGAGCCCAGAGATCTACTTATTCCCCGCCAGAAACCCAATGTGCAGATCCAAAACCCTACGGGTATACCTCCCAAGTGTCCCTGTATAGTTTATACAGTCCCTCTGTGTGCACCAAATCTCTGATGCCCTCCCCTTGCCTCCCCTATCTGCTCCTGTGCCCCTCTCTCCTTCCCTGATGCTGCTCTCTCCTCCTCAATGCCCATTTTCCCTCCTCTTTTTCCTCCCCTGGTGCCCCCCCCTGATGCCCCTCTCCCCCCCCCCTGATGCCCCTCTTTTCTAGGAGGTCAGAATGTTTGCTGGGTACGAGGGGATCGCAGGGTTCTACAGCCCTAAAAGCCCCGATAATGTGTACAGAAACAGCAGGGAGCGGCTTTATAAATTAGACGGGGTAAATAAACCCCATTATTCTTCTTCTAAATGCCCCACCCATAATAGGACACAAAGTCTGCGTAAAGCTCCGCCCCGGCCACACCCCCTAAAACAAAAGTGGCCCTACGTAGCTGGAATGCGGCTTCTGCAGAGCTTTCACGCGGAGCTCAGTGACTCGGTTGTTTAGACCCTGGCTTTGGGGGGGCGGGGTTATCTGTTGATTGGTTATTTATTTAAACGCCGGCCGGTTATAAAGCGATCGGTGTATAAAAGGTAATATTGGGCGGAGGTCGAGCCCTTTGTGTAACTCATATGTCCCTCCCTGTGCGTCGAGCGGCCTCCCCACAAGGGCCGCGCAAGTGCCGGGGGGGGGGAGCTGCCCCCCCTCCGCTTACCGAGGTCCGGCGTCTTCAGTCTGTCCACCTCCATGATGAAGTCATCCTTGAGGAACAGGAAGCCGATGATGGAGAAGAGGTAGACGAGGATGAGCGCCAGGACCGCCGTCAGGATGATGGAGCGGCCGTTCCGCGTCACGCTTTTGATGACGTTCAGCAAGGTCTCTTCCCGATAAACCAAATCAAAGAGCTGGCGGAGGAACATGCGCGGGTCACTCGCACAGCAAACACACGTGCGGGCGGCCGAGGAGCCACGAAAGGATCCGGGTCACCGGGGAGGTATTAACGCGCGAAAGGATCCAGGCACCAGGCGGGTAACCCGTTCAGCGGTTCGGCCCCTAACGCGTGCGCCCTCACCAGGAAGCTGTAGAAGAACTCGTGGACGAAGAGCCCCAGCATGCAGACGATGACGTAGACCACGTGGTAGAGGAACGCCATATCCATGACGACCGCCCGGTAACCTCTCGTGAACGTCCCGCGGTTACCAACGAAACTCACCAAAAACACGACTTTATTGCAGAGCTTTAAATAAAAGAGAAAAACACAACGTGAAAAACTGCACACGCTTTGCAACCGGGGGCCGCAGCGCCAGCCTACCCCCTCTGGCAGAAGGTCTTTCCATGTATGCACTGGGGTAATGCTATCATACAAGCAGCTGCTTCAGGCTCCTAGTCTAAGGAGGATGTGGGGGGCAGACACCTCGGAAAGTTGGTATTTTAATCCACTCTTTATTTAGAATTTTTTATCAATTGTACGTAAGGGGCCCCTAAATCCTTTTACTTAGGGCCCCTGAAGACCTAGAGCCAGCCGTTTCTGCTCATATTGTGCAGACACCGGTTGTGAGTGCACGGGGGGCTCACACTCAGCCTTGTTCAATGTAAGGAACTTTACGGAGAGGGTGGTAGATAAGTGGAACAGCCTCTCAGCAGAAGTGGTAGAGGGTAATAAAGCGAGGGTATTAAACATGCATGGGATAGACATACAGCTCCTGAATCTAAGACGAGACCAACGACTGATTAAGGTTTGAGTCGTTACAGCAGGATACAGGGGCCGGAGGGGGCCGATCTGCCTTATAATAAGTAACCCCCTTTTGTTGCACTGATTGCTCCCCCCCGATCTTAAGAAACCTAAAAAAATGTAATACGTTTAGAATTCCGCGGATTTCACACAATAAAGAAGCAGATAATTGGGATTTTCGCAGGCAGGTAAAGTGATTGTTCTTTCAAACCCCAAATCCACTTATCTGAGAGCAGCAATAATTCCTCCCCGATCCGCTCTGAAGGGTTAATTGCCGGGTATCCCGCGAACGTGTCCGGCTCAACGTGTCGCTCGGCAACCGAGACAATCGTGCTTATGGTAACGGCACCGGTTCTGCCGGTAATCGAGCCGCCGCACGGAGCCGAGTTACCACCGGATCCCAGGGCCGCCGGACCCCAGCACCGCCGGATCCCAGCACCGCCGGACCCCAGCACCGCCGGATCCCAGGGCCGCCGGACCCCAGCACCGCCGGACCCCAGTTTGCACTCACGTTAGCAGCTCCCAGCAGGATGAGAGTGGCCCCCAAACCCAGGGTGTAAATGGATCGCAGCATGACGGACACCAGGAACGGGCGAATTCCCAACGGTTTGGGTAAAACGAAGAGGATGGCGGTGCAGACGGCGACGGCGACCCAGAGGAGAACCGAGAGCAGCGGGGGCAGGGTGCCTGCGAAAGGAAGAAACGGGAGATCAGGAGCGGGAACATGTATAGTTCAAAGCCCGGTACCGGATATACTGAACCCACCGGGGGACATGGATGCGCGTATAAAACACACAGATTTATTTACAGCGGATCCATCAAACGCGGATCCGATTCTCATCAACGCAGAACACTTAATGTTAACGCAACGGGGCAAAAAAATGGAATGGAAGGAAGGAAGTTTTTTGCTTTACTGAGAGGGAGGTAGATAAGTGGAGCAGCCCCCCAGCAGAGGTGGTAGACGGTAATACAGTGAGGGTATTAAAAACATTCAATATCTCAATCAAGTTACTAGAAAAGAAAAAAACCTTCATCTCCGTCGTCTCCAAACGGGTAGAAAAGAGCCACGGCCAGGTTAATGAAAACGGCCAAATTAAACGAGATGCTCCCCCAGAGAGAGATGTGACGGGAGAACCAGAAGAGAGCGGGGTTACCTGCAAGACAAGAGGAGAGCGATAAACGTACAATGTGTGCCCCCCCCGCACGCCCTGGATACCCAGCGCAGGCCGCACCCAGAATACTAAACGGGAATCACAGCGGCAGTCGGCTGCGCATGCGCGGCTCGGGACCCAGCAGACGGACAGAGGCTGGTTTTTAATAACCGGCGGCCCGTTTCGTTTGAGATTCAGCCAAGAAATGACACGTAACCAACGGCAGACGCATTCCTTTAGTTTCCATAGCAACTGCTCCAGAATTACAACTAATTAGAACCAAAACTGCCCCATTTTCGCCTGGAGGAGGGACTGGTCGACGTCTTTGCGCTGAACCCGGTGATCACATGACTCCTCCAGGGTATTAAAACACATGTAAGTAAATAGACACCACTCCAAGTGGTCACTTTACTGGTCCAAAGGAACAGAGCTCATTTGAAACTCATCTGGTATCCCCCCCACAGCGCTTCACCCCCAGACCCCACCATGAGTGGTCCCCAGACACTATCGGGGCGGCCAGACTCCCACCTCCCCCCGGCGGCGGATTTCCTTACTTCGGATCTTGTGCTGCCAGGTCATCTCGTTGTACAGGTCCTCGGTCTGCTGGAAGAAGTGGTTCACTTTGCTGCCCTGCTCGTCCCGCTCCGTGGTGTTGAAAACCCGGCACATGGATTCCTTGGTGAGGAACTCGCAGATATTGGGCACCGGGAACACGATCTGCTCCATCGTCCGGTCGTGACGGACGATCTGAAAGACGAAGCAGCCGATTTCCGTGGGTTTGGGCAGCGAAACAATTGCCCCTGATGGGCAGCTTTTCATGCCCCGGGTGTGATACAGAAATGGGGGCATTTACACTTTAAGGGTCCCTGAGCTGCGCAGATCCGGATTATCCTTTACCCCAAAAGCACAGCAACAGGGGGCAAATAAAGAAAAACGGTGCAAAGCGTTAACGGAGGTGCAGTCACCATAGCAACTAATGGAATGCTCTGCTTACTGCCCCACGTTAAGCACTTTGCACCAGAATTGCCCTGTTAGATATTCTGAGGCCTGGGATACAAAGTATAATATTCTGTTTGTCAAGGAACCCGGGAAACACTAATCTCGGGGCAAATTCTGGGTATTTTGGGGCGATAAATAATAATAGGGGTTTCTGGCCCGTTAAAATAATACGTTCCCCGTAGTAATAGGCAGAAGATCTGAACCATGGGAGGTCACCGGTAAGGGTCCGGCACACAGCTCGCTGCCACCCCCGCTGGTGCCCCGGGGTATTGCGGAAGAATTTTCCCGTATTGTATTTTTGGGGTTATTTTGGGTGATTATTGCCCCCGCCGCTCATCATTTTACCTCTATCTGCGCCGTGTGGTTGGCGTAATACGTCAGAGCCTCGTCGCCCCCTTCCGGATCGGCCCCCGGCTTTAACATCTGCTGAAGCGATTTGTAATGTCGCGCCAACTGGAAGCCAGAGGAGGAAACAAACATTTTCTGAATGTTGGGGACTTTCCTCTCCCCGTAAAAAAAATTTAAATAAACAGAAGGGATTTGGTGTCATTGGTTTCCCGGGTTACGGGGTTAAAAAAAAAAAAAAAAGAGAGAAGCAAACAAATAGGTTTATTAGAGATCAGCGAGAGTTCAGCAAGCGGCACGAGATAACATCTCCCAAAATATAACCTCTACCTTATCACAAAGCTTGGAGAATTACAACTCCCAGCACGCTCAGCCGCCATACACGGCTGGGAATCGTAGGAGTTAGTACCACTTGGCTATTCCTGCGTTATTTGGCAGGAGGGGGGTCCCTTTGCACAGAATCCGGTCAGGAAGTGCTCCGGAGAGTGCGTGCACCCCAGAAATTCTTCCCCCATGGTGGGATATTTATATATATATGTTTTAGCGCATTTTGTCCATTAAACTGAAGTGGACAGGGTGTTCTGAAAGGGTTAAAAATTAAACCCGAATCGCAGCCAATCAGGAAGAAAGAAAGATGGGGGGGGGGCTGTTATGATTTTGCTGCAAAATTATTGTGAAAATGATGATAAAAGCCACGGATCTGTTTAACCGGCGCAGACATCGCGCACCGATATATTCCCAGCATGCACCAGGCCTGACCGTTCTGTATATACCATCTGCTATGAGACCGGTGCAGGACTCGGCAGGACAAAGGGTAGTTAAAAGGGAGACCTAAATGACGCCCCATGGCAGGGAGGATAAAATCACAAACGTCTTTAAAAATGCTTAAAAAATGTTAGCCTGGCACTTTCTGCGCTCTATCGATTATTTAAAGGTTTTTTTTTGGGGGGGGGGGGGTGAAAGGTCCGTTTTAATGAAATAACCCTGGAGACCTGGCCGCGCATGCTGGCGCTAACAGCGAGCCCTTGGAACGGCCCCATCGGTGACCCCGGACTTAATATTTATGTCTTTACAGCTTTTCGCTTCCGGTAAAACTAATCAACATACGCGGCGGCTAAAAAGGAGCAGAAAAGGAGCAAAAATTATGAAAATTCACACAACCCCCTCCCCCATCTGACTGCCCCCAAAATATACCATCTGCGGAGGGGATCGAAATAGAACGAAAAAAAGGGAACCAGTCATCCGGGAAGAAAAAAACAAGTTTTTCCCCCAAAAAAGCAGACTCCGCACAAACAAACCAAACAGAAGTATATGTGGCTGCTGATTGGACAGTTTCAATAGGGTCACTTATGTAATGGAAGGGGAACAGCCTCCCAGCAGAAGTGGTAGAGGGTAATACAGCGAGGGTATTAAACATGCATGGGATAGACATACGGCTCCTGAATCTAAGACGAGACCAACGACTGATTAAGGTTTGAGTCTTTACAGCAGGAGAAACGGTGACTAGACGGGGGCCGCCGGGGGCCGATCTGCCTGCAGGTTCCGGGTTGTCTCAGAGGTCTGGCGTTCAGCCGTTCCAATCGCCACTTTAATAAAAAGGAGAGCAGACCTACCTGGTGCGCTAGGATATAAATGTTATGTCCAACGGCCCTCGGGGACACTTGCTCATCGGACCCATGGTCGCCGCGGTCGGTGTCCAGCCCTTGGCTATAAGCAGCTTTTATGACGTCCACCTGACCGCGGGAATAAATAAATAATTAGATAAAGAGCGCTTTCCGCCATTTTTGCGAACCCGGCAGCCCCGGCGTCTGTTTCCCGTACCAGCTCTGCCGGGCGCATGTTGTAGAGGATGCGCTCGGCGTTCTCGCTGTCGTGCCGGCTCTCCATGATGGCCAGCAGCAGTTTGGACGCGTTGTTCTGCAAGAAAAAAAGTGGGGAACACGCGTGATCCAACAGGCGGCACGATGCGGCATGTACACCTGTGCGCCTTATACCCGTCCTGCGTGCGTTTAAACCCCCCATTGTGGGTAGGCAGTGCTCTACGCGTGGACATGCGCCGCCGCACCTTGAGCTGAAGTATCAGATCCATGCGGTATCTGCCCAGAGGGTTGATGTCGTTCAGGATCAGGGCAATAATGATGTCGATCCCGTTGGACTCGTGAGCCGCGATACACGTCTGCGGGGCCAATAAATCACACGGTTAGGAACATAAAGAACACGCAGTATTTGTTCATTCCGGGGCCAGGCGCAGGGGTACACGTGGCCACCCTGTCTGGATCCTTTCTATGTTCCCGTATAATCACCTGGTTTTCGTGGCACGGCCCCTGGCAGTATTCGGTCAGACTCTCCAGCGTCTGGTTCACCAGCGCCACGTTCCTCTCATTGATATAAAGGCCCAGGAGCCCCAGGCCGCCCGTCGTGCTCCCGCAGATACAGTCCAGGAACTGCAGCGTCTCGCACACCAAATTATAATTCGTTTTGTTGTTTTGGTTCCTTAAAAAGTTCTAAAAATGAAAATAATATGAAATAATAAACATAATAAAGGGAGAGAAGCTTAGTAATAATGATAAATGGAATGTTGGTGGTACAAAGTTTCACTGTTTTGAGTCCCACCGGATGGGCGCCAGCCTGACGCAAAAAGCTACTTTTGTGGAAAATGTCTTAAAAAGAAGCGTTTTTAGTTGCGACGCACTCTGCACCAGGGTTAGTTAATGGCCCGATAACGCCCCCCCCCCCCCCCCCCGCGTCCGCCGGTCACATCCCTGGTGTGGGCTCTGGAGGAACCGGACGCTCTGAGATACCTGAAGACCCAGGTTGTGGTTCTCGCAGAGCAGCTGCAGGAACCTCAGGATTGGCTGCATGATGGCGATAACAGGACTCATTATGGCGGCTTCCTCCGCAGCCTTGTCTTCTCCTCCAATGTTATCTGCCCCGGACCCCATGAGGTCTATGTCTGGATCAATCTCCTTCCGATACACACAATAAGCCTTAGACGTGGCGGACGATGCCTCGACTAACTGGCCCTTCATCCCTTCCTTCAGATGCAACTGGGACTCTCGTCCTGCAAATCAAGAACATAAAATGACAGGAGACCCGACATACAGCCTGGAGAGCATCGAGGGAAACGTTTCTACACCATGAGGAACATTACCACCAAGCGACCTCTCATACACCATGAGGAACATTACCACCAAGCGACCTATCCTACACCATGAGGAACATTACCACCAAGTGACCTATCCTACACCATGAGAACCATTACCACCAAGCAACCTA
This sequence comes from Sceloporus occidentalis, assembly GCA_023333645.1. NCBI lineage: Eukaryota > Metazoa > Chordata > Lepidosauria > Squamata > Phrynosomatidae > Sceloporus > Sceloporus occidentalis. The sequence continues at coordinate 280,297 of JALMGF010000444.1, read as the reverse complement.
TCCTACACCATGAGGAACATTACCACCAAGCGACCTCTCATACACCATGAGGAACATTACCACCAAGCGACCTCTCATACACTATGAGGAACATTACCACCAAGTGACCTCTCATACACTATGAGGAACATTACCACCAAGTGACCTATCCTACACTATGAGGAACATTACCACCAAGTGACCTATCCTACACTATGAGGAACATTACCACCAAGTGACCTATCCTACACTATGAGGAACATTACCACCAAGTGACCTCTCATACACCATGAGGAACATTACCACCAAGCGACCTCTCATACACTATGAGGAACATTACCACCAAGCGACCTCTCATACACCATGAGGAACATTACCACCAAGTGACCTATCCTACACTATGAGGAACATTACCACCAAGTGACCTATCCTACACTATGAGGAACATTACCACCAAGTGACCTATCCTACACTATGAGGAACATTACCACCAAGTGACCTCTCATACACCATGAGGAACATTACCACCAAGCGACCTCTCATACACTATGAGGAACATTACCACCAAGCGACCTCTCATACACCATGAGGAACATTACCACCAAGCGACCTCTCATACACCATGAGGAACATTACCACCAAGTGACCTATCCTACAATATGAGGAACATTACCACCAAGCAACCTATCCTACACTATGAGGAACATTACCACCAAGCGACCTCTCATACACCATGAGGAGCATTACCACCAAGTGACCTATCCTACACCATGAGGAACATTACCACCAAGCGACCTATCCTACACCATGAGGAACATTACCACCAAGCGACCTCTCATACACCATGAGGAACATTACCACCAAGTGACCTCTCATACACCATGAGGAGCATTACCACCAAGTGACCTATCCTACACCATGAGGAACATTACCACCAAGCGACCTATCCTACACTATGAGGAACATTACCACCAAGTGACCTCTCATACACCATGAGGAACATTACCACCAAGCGACCTCTCATACACTATGAGGAACATTACCACCAAGCGACCTCTCATACACTATGAGGAACATTACCACCAAGCGACCTCTCATACACCATGAGGAACATTACCACCAAGCGACCTCTCATACACCATGAGGAACATTACCACCAAGTGACCTATCCTACAATATGAGGAACATTACCACCAAGCAACCTATCCTACACTATGAGGAACATTACCACCAAGCGACCTCTCATACACCATGAGGAGCATTACCACCAAGTGACCTATCCTACACCATGAGGAACATTACCACCAAGCGACCTATCCTACACTATGAGGAACATTACCACCAAGTGACCTCTCATACACCATGAGGAACATTACCACCAAGCGACCTCTCATACACTATGAGGAACATTACCACCAAGCGACCTCTCATACACCATGAGGAACATTACCACCAAGCGACCTCTCATACACCATGAGGAGCATTACCACCAAGTGACCTATCCTACACCATGAGGAACATTACCACCAAGCGACCTATCCTACACTATGAGGAACATTACCACCAAGCGACCTATCCTACACCATGAGGAACGTTATGTTAAGTAACTGTCCAACAGGTTGGCTACAATCCTACACCAGGGGGAACATTATACCAAGAGACGTATCCTACAGTTTGGGGCATGTAATGAACCCATTGGTACAAATACTCCAAACTCTGGATGAAAATTATTATCTCAACATATTTCTGTATCGGGAACAGCAGACTGTGGATTGTGAGCTCTTGTGGTACAATTTCTCCTTCACGCAGTCATGTGTTTAGGATTATGTAACCACTTTACAGCCGTGTTCCAGAGCGACGCAGCATTGCGACTTTTTCTACATGAACGTCAATAATAACCGAACAGGAATTCATGTTTCTATCTTATAATCACCCGAACGCATCGCCTAAAGAAGCGGCTTCAGAAAATTCAAGGAAGAAATGCCTTTTTTTAACGAACTCGTCAATGTAATTGGTTTCTTGGAAAAAATTCAATCACCTCGAAAGCACAATTTTCACTCACCGGCTTTCACCATCCAATTTTAATTATTTTTTGTAATCACGTTGCCGGCTAATGACTCCGGCTTAATTAGTTCAAACAACGTGATAGAAAAGAAAATAACAAACTGTCAACAGTTTACTGGTATGTACTGGAGTTTAGAAACGTGATTATCGCTTTGCCTCTGTATCTCTGCCAGCGGCAGTAACGCAGTACGGAGCTGAATTACGGGGCAGCCCGACCGTTCTGTAAAAAGTCATTTCTACCTCTCTTCGCGGGAACCGATGAATCGTAATCGTCGTTCTTTTTCTTGGCCCCCAAGTCCACCGTACTGACGGTCACCGTTGCCCGAATTTCCTGCTGCGCGGACTTCATGCGGTCGTACAGAACTTTAAAGAATTTCTCCGATTTTTTCTGTTCGTTCAGCTGATTGTAAAAGGAACTCTGGAAACAAAATAAAATAAATAATAATAATAATAATAAAATACATAATAACAAAAAACATAATAATAATAAAATATATAATAATAAAATACATAATAAAATGCATAATAATAATACATAATAATAATAAAATACATAATAATAATAATAATAAAATATATAATAAAAACATAATAATAAAATATAATAATAATATTAATATATATATAATAATAATAAAATACATTGTAACCACTATGTATTTATTTGCAGTTAGTTTTGGGCTGAACGGCAGTGAGCGTATTGGCTACGGCCACAGTGGATGCTTCAAAGGGACTTGGGAATGCATTTGCATATTAATGTTATTATAATAACCATGGGTGGTCTCTGGCAGCCCACCTACTGCATAGCTAGCTAAGCATCATGGGATGTGTAGTCCAGAGAAGCTGGGGTGCTCGGAGCGTCGCGTTACGTACCTGTATCTGCGTGTTTCCACCTTCAAGTAACGCAATCCCCAATAAGATGCCCTCCGAGAATATGCGGTCGTTCTTGGTGCTGACGATCACGTCTATGACCAGTTCCGAGGCCCCCTCTTTGTCCAGAAGACACTGAATATCCGTCATCGACGTCCGGCTTTTCTTATCGCAATCCGGCCCAGAAAAACCTGCGTGTGAATAAAGGCGGCAGATCGAGAGTTAAATACCGGAAAGGTTTTAATACCGATATTTAATACCGGCTGTGGGGTAATTATAATTGAGGCTTGCGCAGGTTCAGGGAATCCCCCCCCCCGTAATCTATCAGGAGAATGACCCTGGTTAACCCCCCCCCTCTGAGGTCCCGAGGCTGGAAAACCACAGAAAGACCCCCCCAGAAAGACACAATGTATCAATATCAGAGACCCCCCCATAGAACACGTACCTCCCGCTGACGGCCCTTTCCCGTAAGCGCTGGACAGCGGGCCGCTCAGAGCCGATCCGTGCTCCCCCTTAAAATAACGATTCAGGAGTATTTTCCTTAACGTGGACCCCTAAAAAAAGAAAACACATTTTTTTTCCCCAAGATTTTTTTTTTTAAAATGCATTAATATGCCAGGCTTCCCCAGCACAAAAAACCCCTCTCTTTCCTCCAGCATACAAATGGTTAATTTATAAGGGGGACCTGCGAGCTTTCAAAAATTTCAACTCCAATTCGCACGCTGATTGACAAAACGCCGATGAAGAATAGCAGATAATCTCTCATATAATAATAATCTGTAATAATATCACACATTCTTATTAAATCTTTATTTTTTATTTATTCTTTTGACACAAATTTTTTTGAAATCTAAACTGCTGCAGAAATATAACTTTTTAAAAAATATGCATTTGTTTAATGTTTTGAATAATGAAAGTTCTGTCACTTTCTGATGTTGAGGGGGCGCACAGGGGCTGAGGGTGATAGGGTTTGTCCCCCGCCGCGGGGGAGAGGGCAGCCGGCGAGCCGCTCGCGAAGGTCTGCTCTGCCAAAGCTAATAAGCGGAATCGCTTGCAGGCCGCGCATCTCCTGACCTGCGTGGGCCGACTCACCGGAGTGCCGCATGTAGGACACACCGTTACCATGGAGACGGCACACAAGTTTACGTGTGGGAGCCAGACGTTATAAACACGGAGCCGGGAAGCTCAGACTAAAACACACACACGGCTATAACTCCCACAACCTACCTCGGATACATCGACATGTAAGAGTAATGTATGGGAGTTTTTACTTTATGGAGACAGTGGTAGATACGTGGAGCAGTCTCCCAGCAGAAGTGGTAGAGGGTGGCACAGTGAGGGGATTTAAACATGCATGGGATAGACAGTGCTTTTTATTGTAGACATTTCTGCTGCCTTGCTGGCCTTTGATGTCACAAACTGCCAGCGCTGGGGTGTGATGTCATACCCCGGCACCCTCAGATGCCATGACCTCACTCCTCTATTGCAGGATCCCCCCACAGCTCCTCATACTGGGCCAGATAAGGAAACTAGGCATAAACAGCAGGGGCAATTAAGTGGCCCAACCCAGGGGCCCTCCCCACCTGATTCTGCCCCCTGATAGTAGACATGTCTGCCTCCTTGCTGGCCCTCGCTGCCATGTGCTGACACTGTTGGAGTGTGATGTCATACATCGGCCCCCCAGTCACCACCTAAGACCTCACTCCTCTATTGCACCAGGGACCGTAGAAACCCCCCGAAGCCCCCACACTGAGACGAGGAGCGAACAGCAGAGGCTCCATAAGTGGCCCTCCTCGGACCCCCCACCTGATTCTGCCCCCCCGTACAGAAAGGGGGGGGGGGGGTTCATTCAAACTCAGTCTATTTCTGAAGCTTCAGCCAAACGTCTCCCCGGCCGCAAGGAATTCGCGTGAAACCTGAAGATTAATCATTTCTGCTCATTTCCCCCCAAAGTGCTTCATCATCTAAACCCCCGCGAGGCGTCCGGACGGGCAAAGTGCCGCCTCGCGCAGGATTTACAATTTACTAAAACGCAGCGGGAATTTTCTGGGAAATATTATTCAATAAAAATAAAAAAAGACCCCCCCCCGGTGTCACCGCGAAGCCGTGATTGGCCGATTTAGCAAACTGCGCTCGTTAACCCCTCGTTGCCGGCGGCTCCCATTTCAATTTCAGAAATCACATTCCGAGGAGACGGATCAAGTCTGCTTTGTGTCGCAATCACAGCAATCACAGCCGAGCGCCCGGCGAGCCCGGAGGATTTCGGGGCGTCAAAAACAACAAAATAACACAAGTTTTACTACGCAAAATCGCTAAGCACCAGAAGCACAGTGTATTTCGGGGGGTCTCGGCGCGGCCCCGGAATTATCCCGACCCGGCTGGGGTGACCCCTGGGTTTCGTGTAAATGAACGCGTTTCCCGGGGTTTTGGGAAATATCTCTTTATTTTTGTGACGTTGAAGTTGTTAGAAGCTCTCGGGGCGCCTGCAGCTTAAAGCGTGATGAGAAAAATCCAAAGAGCGCGGATTATATAATAACACACGAAATCATCACAAATCCCTCAAAAACACCGACGCCTCCTCAAAACATCTCATTTATCTATACATTATACAGGGGCCGGTCACTGATTTATCTATACATTATACAGGGGCCGGTCACTGATTTATCTATACATTATACAGGGGCCGGTCCCTGATTTATCTATACATTATACAGGGGCCGGTCACTGATTTATCTATACATTATACAGGGGGCCGGCTCGCTGATTTATCTATACATTATACAGGGGGCCGGTCACTGATTTATCTATACATTATACAGGGGCCGGTCACTGATTTATCTATACATTATACAGGGGCCGGTCACTGATTTATCTATACATTATACAGGGGGCCGGTCACTGATTTATCTATACATTATACAGGGGGCCGGTCACTGATTTATCTATACATTACACAGGGCCTGCCCAGCCCTTCCTGCAGGACAACCTCCCTGGAGTCGCTCGGTGGGGTCAGCTCGAGGAGACATTTGACTTTAACCTCTTGTTTAGAGAATAAAGCCCTAAAGAAGTTTCTAGTTGATGCCCCGGGGAAACATCTCACAGCCGGGTCATTTAGGGTAACGTAACCGGCTCGTCTCCGCTGGGCGCTCTTCATATAACCGAAAAACCCTAAAAACGGGAAAATCCAACTAAATGGATAAACAGAACAGGCGGGGCTCGGAAACCCCAAACATTCACGCCGCAGGCTCCAGACAAACACAACAACGCGTATACCCGCCACCCAGCAGCCGCCGGCAGCCAGACGGGGGGCGGAGAGAATGCCAATAACGGAGAGATTTATCTTCGTGTGGCCGGGCTGCGCGCCCACCTTGGCATCGTGCAGAGGGAGCCGCGCATGCCAGGCGCGGGGGGGGGGGGGGTTGGGCTGATTCAGGATTGGAAAGAGGCGCATTTTACCCCCCGAGTCCCGGTGAATTCACAGCGGGGGCTCTTGCCGGGGACTCTGAGACGGAAAAATTAGCTTGTTGGGGACCCAAACTTTAAGGAGCTGCCGGGGGCTTCCCATTCAGTGTTTGTCATCCATGTATAATACCACTTGTGATACAACTCCCATCATCCCCAGGCAGCCAGAGGCAACAGAGACAATCACAATTAAAGGGAAAGTAAATGGGAATAAATCTAATAATAATAATAATAATAATAAATCTAATAATAATAAATAATAATAATAAATAATAATATATCAGCGACTGCCACCGAGATCCCTTCAGCTGGTGCTGAACCCCAACTCCCGCAAATCTCAGTCATTGCTCGTCTACCCGCTTTTTAATGCCGCTTATTGACAAACAAGATATATAAAACCACACAAACACGCACACATACATACACGCGTACACACACAGAACATTCCGTGTGCGTGCCCGCCTGTCCCTGACTGTGTACATGTTCCGTGTGCGGCACGAAACATGTGAGGAGGCAGCACTCCCAGCCGCTGCCCGCGAGCCCCCCGCCTGCCGGCTCCGCCAACAAAGACGGCCATTCTCTGCCGAGCGACCCGGCGAGGGAACAAAGTGTGGGCTTGTGCGGCGGCCGTGCGCTCCCGACACCTTTCCCCCGCGAGGGCGATGAATCCCGGTGTTATACGCACGCTATTAACCCTCGCCGCCTCAAACATACAAAGCGCTTCCAGGGAAGGCTCCGCGGGTTTCACGGCCGCCCCATCGCAGCGCAAAATACAAAAATACGACAGAAAAGGGATTTCTGTATATCGAGGCGCAACGGGGCTGGCAACGAAAGGGTTAATAAACACAAAGGAGAAGATAAAGCGACTCTAGGTGTTTAAAGACACGGAGAACGTTCCCCGGGTCACGGAACACGTGCATCGAGTCCCAGATGTACAGACAACGCACACGCTCGCCACCATTCATCGGTGCATGCGCGGGTAATCCAGCGGGGACCCTGACAAAGCGGCTCATCTCATGCGGAGTCACGAGCGTGCGCGGCTGTCTAATTGAATTTCAGGGCCAGGAGCGGCCACGTGACGCGTCTCCAGCGCCAGACACTGCGGCCGTTACATAATGACAGCGCTGGCGGCCGGCGGGGGCCGCGCTCTCGCTCTCTCTCCTGCCTCATTGACTCGGCAGACGGTGTCTCCTGCGATGGCCTCGCCGTTCACATGCGCGGTCACGTGTCTGAGCGGCTTCACCTAATGAGTTACACGGGGGGCACAAAACTCGTAGATTCTGGGGTGTGGGGGTAGGACTGGCAGGAAGGGGTTAATGGGGCAGACAGAGAACCTGCCCTGACAGGGAGGGGGGTGAGAGGGGGCAGAAGGGGTGCCGGGAATAACAACAAAGTGCCCAGTTACTGGGGGTGACATTAAATGTGGAGGGGCCACGGATTAGTGAGGAAGGCATCGGCTAAAAAGCATTTCTAAAGAACCTACGACAGACCAGATGACGAGACCAGAACCCGCCGGCAGATCGGCCCCATCCGGCCCCCGTCTCGTCGCCCGTTTCTCCTGCTGTAAAGACTCAAACCTTAATCAGTCGTTGGTCTCGTCTTAGATTCAGGAGCCGTATGTCTATCCCATGCATGTTTAATCCCCTCGCTGTATTACCCTCTACCACGTCTGCTGGGAGGCTGCTCCACTTATCTACCACCCTCTCAGTAAAGCAAAGCTTCCTTATGCGAGTTCCACAGACTAAGGGACGTGTTGCCTATAGTTGCTTTCCAATGACGCAGTGTCCCCCACCGATATGGAACGCATTGTCTTGCTGATACTTTGTTTCTATTCACTAACATCGTTACAGATTAACCTCTTATTGGACAGAGCGATGGAAAGCGCATTAGTGGAAAATATTCGGTTCGCGGTGAAATCGCAGCTAATTAAGGGCAGATTGAAGAAGCCCTTCGGTGTTAATTACAATAAATTAATATGTATTTAATCCGCTGCCGCCAGAAAACGGACCGCGATCTGCGCTCTTAGGAGCCGCTTTACGGGCAAATCAAGGAGATAACGCGCGATAAATCAGATTAATTGCCCTGAAAGATTTGGCTTTTCGTTCGGAGTCGCAGTCCGAGGTCCGCGCCACATATTTTAGATGAACGCTAAAAACCGTTTGTATGGGATCTGGCCCGTGGGGGTAATTACTCGAGATAAAGAGGGTAAAATAGGGGTAACTATGAAACGTCACAAATTCTTAAAAAATTGAAATTTTCCCTACGTTTTAATCGACATAATTGCATCAGTGAGTTAAATCCACGCAGTACGGGACTCTGACTCCCATCATGTCCAAAGCTAAGCACGATGAGACTGCAGCGAGACCACTGGCTCATCTGCGTGAACCAAGGAAAGGGTTAACGGACCGCGTGTAAAGCTCCGTGCCGCCGGACCCTCGCCACGAAACTGTCAGAATAATACAAGCTGGTACTTATGGCATGCGCGGCGCGTGGCCGCTGACGGTAAAATCCCTGCGCTGGCTCCATAATTCTGTCCTCCCCGATCTCTCTTTCCAGTAAAGGAGTTTTAGTGTCCAGGAAATCGCGATGACGGCCGATGCGGCCTGAAAAATGGGCTCCGGGCAACAAAAGAAACGCAAGCCGGAAAAGGACGTTACTCAGCGGCGGCGCCGCGCGGCCAAATTCACGCCGTCCTGTGTGTGGTGGGGCATCAGGGGGCATCCAGCACGACACACGAGGGGTTAATCGGGTCCCTGGCGCAAAAGGCATAGGATAAATTGAATATTTGAGTGCATTTGATGTGAATCTGTCACAAAAAAAAAACCCCCACAAAAGTCTCTAATGGACTTAAATTCCCATCATCCCCAGCAACACTATGCAACAACTTCACCCATAGGTGGTATTGCTGTATAAGCAGTAAGGGCCCCCCTGGAACCTAAGGCCCCCGTCTTATTAAAAATAATTTATAAATATCTCCCCAAATCTGCAGATTAACCCCGAAATGTACTTAAATATTTTATCCCCCGGCGGGGATAATGAGGCTTCACATCATGAGGTAATTTTTTCAGCGGCACGGCTGGCGGCCCAGACCGTGAAATGAGACGGAAATCGGGAAAACGCGCGGTGCGAACGCCTGCCCTGCCGCCGGCCGCGGGGGATTCACGCATTGAGGGTAGAACGGGACGTTACCTGCTCGCTAAAGTTGTCTTTTTTCTCGAGCATTTCACGGAGCGTCTGAAGGATTTTGATGCAGAGTTTCTCCTCTTTTTCCATCAGTTTCTTCGTGTGATTAATCAGCCTTAAATAAAGCGTGAAATCGCGTTTATCGGCTTTCGGGGCGCGTCGAGGGTCAGCAGTCAGCGCGGATCAATGCGGACAAGGACTCCAGAGGAGGTATAGACAAAGGGGCAAATAAATGTACCTACCTCCCGGCTTCCCAAAGGGGCACTTTTGTTTTAGGGGGTGCGGTTGGAGGCTTGGCTGGGGCATTTAGAAGAATAATAGGGTTTATTTACCCCGGTTAATTTATTAACCCGTTTCCTGCTGTTTCTATACACATTATCGGGGCTTTTAGGGCCGTAGAACCCTGCGATCCCCTCATACCCAGCAAACATTCTGACCTCCTAGAAAAGAGGGGCATCAGGAGGGAGAGAGGGGCATCGGGGGGGGGGGGAGAGGGGGATCGGGGGAGGAAAGAGGGGCATCAGGAGTTTGGGAGAGGGACTGGCCAAACTAAACAGTGACACTTGGGATGTATGATCTTACTTGGACATAAACGCTCCACATCGGATCCGGGCATCGCTCCCGTCGGGGAATAAGCGTTCGGGGCTGTGCAGGACATCAACGAGAACTGAGAATTCAGCCAGCAGCATCGGACTAAACTGGTTCTCCAGAGATAACACAACATCCTGAAAAATAATAATAATAATAATCCTGCAGAACGGCCAATACGGGCGGATTTACACAATTTACACAACCCCCCCCCGGTGAGGTCATCAACGTACCCAGAAAACCATGAAAGGTTCGTTAGGAATGAAATGTTACAAAGTTCTGCCTCCTTTCCCTGTTGTTACTTTGTAACCCAGCATTTGGGTTCATATTTAAAGGGACGGTATAAACCCTGACGATCTCCACCATAGCTAAATCCCACGGAGGAGACATTTTTGTATGGCGGGGATGCATTTAATAAAGCATTGGGGTGGAAAAACATGGAAAAGGCTTCATGAAAACCATAGAACTTCCTTCTGTTTCCACCCCGGTAGGAATTAACGTAGCGTGAAATCCAAAGGACTTGTGATATTTTCCAAGTATACAGAATCTTTTTCCATCACCAACATTCCCAACCTGTAACTTCTCGATGATGTTCCTGTAGTCCCAGGCCGGACCCCCGAGGGCCTCTTTGAAGCGAGGTCCGGTGCGCGCCGTCATCCTCCAGCCCATGGCGGCTCTTTGGACCATGTTCGAGTGACTCTTCATAAACAGCGTGTTCACCTGACTATCCAGATCCACGGGGATCGCTATCCCACGGTTTTTAGCTAAATAAAAAATTACATAAATAAATACATAAAAATTACATATTTAATTTTTTTTTTTTTATTATTATTTCGGGCGAATGAACCGATTTAAATTCCTGGGGGGTCGCAGACTATGGGCTTTATGGGGTAATATGTACACAAAAGCACCTTTGTTTCCCCTTATTTTACCTTATTCATTATCATTTCACTTTCAAATAGTCTGGGGAAGCAAATTAGTGCTGCACTTGCTCTTAAGAGCACTTCCTGGAAATATTACAGGCAGAGAGAGGCTATCAGACACAACAGGAAGCAGACAGTGCAACAGGAAGCTGCTTCCCCCGGCCTTCTGAACAAACGGCACAATATCTGTTCTTTAATGTAGATGAATTTAAATAAATAATAAATAAATAATGTTTTTAAAAACGTGGATCTGTCTTATAACATCTTGGAAAGGTTGGACTCGCTTCTAAGTCGAGTTTAACAAGGTTAGAATTCTGTGCGTTTTCAGTGAAAGATCCCAGGCGACGGACACCTACCCACTTCCGCCAGCGTCTTTATACAGGACTCCACCACGGATTTCTGCGACGGATTCGGCCAGGTACAGTTGTAAATTCTGAAGGCGGACTGCAGGAGTTGGATGAAAAGCGGCTGATGGGTCTGTGGAGAAATCAGCAGGCGGTTGGGATCGTTATCTGCCATCTGTACATTCCTTACAGCTCTCCGGATACATAATACATAACAGAGACGCAGTCCGTGTCCCCGCGCAGCCACGGTGTGACTTACATGCATCATCTGGGCTTACACGGAGCCTTATTTTACTCCTACAGACACACAAATAATTTAACGACTGATACAAAACATCAAAGACTTTCTCTAAGAAGTAGAGCGCTCAGCGGGTTACGAAAACTCGCATACCCTCGCCAGAAACTCACAAACTAAGTTCCATTTGCTACTCGTAACGTGTGGATTAATGAAGGATTCATTTTTATAGACAGGGGCTAAAGGATTACCTTAGGGGCTAATGGCAGGGGTCCTTTGGCCCCTTAACAGCCACCATAGTCTTAACAAGCGATATCTCTTTCACCGGGACGGCATATCCCAGCGCCAAGCAGCAGATGGCTTGCAAACCCAAAAAGAAACCATTGGTCTCCTTGAAAGATGGCATAGGGGGCCCGGGGGCCCGGGGGCCATTATATACAAAGCCCTGGAGCTCATGAATCCGGAAATTGCTTGCCATTTTTTACGATTGCAAATGCGAGTTGGCTAAGACATGGAGAATGTCACAAATTCACTTAGTTTGGCTATGGAAACGTGAGTTTGGTGCAAAGTTGGAAAGTTTGAATCATGGTTGCTATGGTGATAAGACTACTTTTTGAATTGTTTCCCCCCCCCCCCCCATACATACCCCCTCAATATTCTCGCTGAAATCGGTGGATTGTTTCTGCCCGGTTCGTCTATTTTATTGGGTAACTTCCCGCTAATTAATCACAGATTAGCAGAAAAAGCGGAAACCGCCTTGAGTGAGAATCTGTATTCCACGAGCGGAATTCTTCGCGTGATAAATGTGCGCAGCTGCTCATTAATCCCAGCCGGCCGCGTGGCCCTGAATTTATTCCAATGTAGCGTGGCTTTAATAAATCACTCATCTGGATGTTAAAACATGACCAATTATTCTTCTCAACAATGATCTCGGGCCCGAGGATTTAACTTTGGAATTAAAGAGCCGCGTCTCCCGAACATCGAGGGAAGAGAGAGCGAGAAGAGGGAGATGGAACTGCGATCGCGGGGCCCTTCTGTAAAAACCCCTTAGAAAATTTCCGCCATTTTTATTTGGGGAAAACTCTTGTTTTTTGTCCCGTCTCACTCAGGTCCGGGATTCGGAAACCACAACCCTGCGATCCCCACTTCATTCTCGAGTGTCCCAGAATTGTGCGCATGAGCAGACACTCTATCTCCCACGCTCTGCCCCCCGGGTCGAATCAGGTTATGAATTTTACGAGAACTGCAACTTTTATAGATCTGCAGACTTAGGTTTTCTTCCCGCTGCGGATTACGTCACGGTTTGCTTAACCTCCTCACCTGAAGGCTGGTGCTGTTGTCCGAAAAGGGAGAGCTAAAAAACCCGCTGACGATGTTCATGACGGCCTCGGTGACGTACTTCTCCAAGGCCGTGTCCGCGTGCTTCCGGTCAGTGGTCGTGTTACAAACCTTCCGTGAGGAGAAGAGAGGCGATCAGCTCAGAGCAGCGTTACTAACCTCCATAACACGGACAATCCGCCACCCGGGTGAGGAGACACTCACTCTGGCCATGTCAACGAGGAAGTTCTCAAACAGCTTCCAGATGTGGTTGCTGGTGTAGATCTCCTTCATCTCCACCTCGGTGTCCACGTAACAGTGGTTAACGAAGTTCACGTATGCGATTTTCACCTGCGAAAAGTCACGAGAGAGGCATTTCCACCGGACACGTCGAGCGAGACTGGATTCCCTTTCTGTTGGGTGTCCCAGTTGGTGGCCCACTCACAACGCTGTGTCCTGCCGCACCCCCCACACTTAATACCTAGTGGGCATTTCCACGGGGGTCTCCAGTGGTAAAGGGGCTACTATGCGTGGGTAGCCTTGGTTGGGCGATGGCGTACCTCTGGGATGCAGTCTTCGTGGGTCACCACCCTCACAATGTCGTCCAGGGGCAGCAGAGAGTTGCACTTGATTTCCGTGTAGACGTTTTTGCCCTCGGTGCACGCCGCCAGCAGCTCCACCAGGGTGATGTGATACGCCAGGGCGCCCCCCTCGTCCGAGCGATCGCGCTCCGAGCACATCATTTGGAGAAGAATCGGGAACGACGCTCGGTCGTTATAAAATATCAGCACGTCTTCGCCCCCGTTTATCAGCTGCAAAGAATAAAAAAAATAAAGAGTAAAAACTACAAAAAACACAGAATTATCAAATATTACCGTAATCTCTGTATTCTTAACTTATCGACAAAAAACACACAAATAGATCAATGTTACCAATAATGATTATTATTAACAATAAAACTAAATAATAAAAATTATCCACAGTTCGTATTAATATTTTATAAACCTTATAATTAAATAATTTTAATATATTTTTTGCGATCTGTCTCTTGTGTCTATAACACAATCATTCCCACAATGCACCTGGCTCCTTCCTGATTGGCAGCTTTAATTCTTTGAGTGTCGGACCTAGGATAGAGGGGGCGGGTTACCTATGTGCCCTTAATACCCCCGGCATAAAGAGCTCCATGGCAGAAAGACTTAAATTGATACTTAAAATGTCCTAAAAACGACCGCAAACTATTTAAAGAAGTTAACAAAACTTCTCTATTTTTTTTTTTTAATGCTTTACCCGTTAATTTAAAGGATTTCGCTCAACCTTTACTGGGTTCGATTATTTAAAAGCTCTCATCTGATTCATTTAGGTCCCCGAATTCTCCTCCATAGAAAAGATTTAAGTTCTCATAAAGGATCCTTTTGTGGAAACACCCAGATTCCAGATAAAATACCTTTTTCTTCTGCCCCAAAACGTAAAAGCGTAAAACAAATTTGAGAAGCGCTAAACTCCGGCTTCTGACGGACGGCAGACAATGCCCGACAGACGCCGGTGCTCAAGCATTGTAATGTAAATGAACCTCGTGATAGTTAAAAGGAAGGGGAAAAATCGGCTTTTTTTTTTTTTTTGCCAAAAAATGAAAAGGTTGCCAGACGATTCTTTGCACAATTAAGGTGACGCGTGGAAGAAATCTCCATTCTGTTCCTCTCGCGGTATCCGCGCCGGGGGGGGGGGATTCCTCTCATTAGCGCGATTTCAACTTTCTTTTGTCTACAGAAATAAAGCGGGCGCTCTGGCAGGCGGCAGAAAATGGCATTTCGCTTTTAATCTTAGCAAAGAGGGGAGAGGACTGGGACGAAAATTAGTTAAGAGAAGTGAGCGTGATGCCCGCTGCCACATGTCAGTCATCTTAATTGCCAGAAGAGACATCGGAGCGTCGTGTCAAGGCGGCTGGGAAGTGAATGTCAGCGAGAAGCCGGAGACGACTCGGGGAGAGAGTCAGAAGTTTTGGGATTTTCAGAAGTTCTTTACGGTCTTCTGAGACGTCAAAAAAAAAAAAAGCCCCCTCGTAATCCGCGGAGGGCAATCGTTCCTTAATACGCTGCTTAAACAGGAGTTACTGAGCGGGGAAACCGTTACAACGGATCACAGCTTCCCACCGAGGGGTAGAGCTTATTGCGTGTTTTTTGTAAGCTTTTAGTTTTTTGCTTTGTTTGAAGTCGTGTTTTAAGACAACATGGAAATGACACAGAAAACATAGAAATCAGCCCGTTTCTCCTGCTGTAAAGACTCAAACCTTCATCAGCCGTCGGTCTCGTCTTAGATTCAGGAGCCGTATGTCTATCCCATGCATGTTTAATACCCTCACTGTATTACCCTCTACCACTTCTGCTGGGAAGCTGTTCCACTTATCTACCACCCTCTCAGTAAAGTAAAGCTCCCTTACGTTACATCTAAGCCTCTGACCCTCTAGTCCTGCGTGGGTCCTGCGTATGCACAACGGGAGGTGGGTTTGCCACAAATCCCTCTAGATTGTAAGCTCCTTTGAGCCAGGACCTCCTCTCTGTTAGTCAATTTGTTATGTTATATACTACTTGTTATGTCTACCCATTGTACATCGCTACGGAATTTGATGGCGCTATATAAACAATAAAAAAAATAATAATAAGATACGTGTGCCCCCTACAGCTCCCTCTACTGTACATTGAGGGGATGTGCAGCGACCAGGCCGAGGGCACTGAGGGGTCCGCTTCTGGTTCTTGGGCACCATCTGAACATCTAAAGTTTATTCAAATGGAATTGTCTAATTCTTCAGGAAGGAATACAACTTCTGCCCGCAGAGGACCGGAGCTTACAACAAAATCAACTCCCACCAAGGGGGCATTTACCTGGGGCAATATACAGGGTATCAGAATTCCGGGAGTCCTAAGGACGCCTCTGGAAATCTGCCCTACTGAAAAAGAATTCCTAATACATAAAATACCTGGAAAAATTAAATAAACATCTCAAGATCTATCGATTTTAAAGGTCGACCAGAAAATACCCCTTAACCCTTTCTGTGGCTGATGGCCCGGAAAAGGTTAAAGTCCTGCCTGATCCTCTTAAGTCCTTAATGACTCTAATTGCTACGGGAAATGCTCTAAAACGCTAATAAATTTGCCATCTGAATTTGCTCTTTTGCAATATATTCGGTCACTTTTTATTCTGCTGTCAGCTCGTATAATTTTCACGCACAGAAAAAGATTTATATTTTCCCAAAAGTTTTCTTTTTTTTTTTCTTCCACCACTTATAAATTGTGGTAAATTTTACCTCTTCTCGTGATGCTAAGAATAGTGATTTTCGATAGTAAACGTGCAGGTATTTCATACCCCAGCAGTGGCAAAACTGGGGGGGCGACCCCAAGTCTCCCAGAAATGACCTCTCTTTCAATATCTCTCTATTATCTATGCGGCCGGACTCCGCGTCCCCGTCTCCTTTCCCGCAGTCCCGCTTCTTCTCTTGCCTCTTCTATTGTCGGCTTCTCCCCCGTATCGGCTTCCCGAACCAGATCTCCCGGAGTACTTCTGCAAAAGGGGCGGAGCTACGGCACACACCATGTGGACAGTATATCCCCTGTTCCTCCAATTGGGGGACTGTGTGTGCGCGAAGGCTCCGCCCTCTTGAGGAAGTGATACGGAAGGCCTGGTCATAGAGCAGATATCATGGAGAAGCGGACGAAGAAAGAAGACAGGAGAGAGAGGAAAGAGAAAAGGTGGAGCTGAGGGAAAGGAGAACGGGACACAGAAGAGCTCGGCGGAGACAGTAGGGAGACACCGAGTAAGAGTGTGTGAGAGAGAGCATGAGTAAGAGAGTGTGACTGAGAATGTGAGAGAGCATGAGACTGTGCAAGAAAGTGTAAGAGTGAGTGTGAGCGTGAATTAGAGTGTGTGAGAGTGAAAGCATGAGTAAAAGTTGGGGGGTGCCAAATATACGCGCTAAGCCGGTAATTACCGGTAGTTCCATGGCTGGTCTTGGACCAATTTAAACAGAAAAAGTGATTAATATATAAATGAGGATGGAGAGAGCGCGACTCGCGTTATTATAACTCATGCGGGCCGTGGAAATTGCGAGTTAATCAGTTAATTATTTTTGCGGTGAAATTAATCAGATTTTTTCCCCTCCGGCCCATGACGAGCCGGACGCATTTAGCTCATTGGGAATCTCGGACGCGACTTGCAACGCCACGGGGAGAGAGTCGATCCCATTAAAAAAAACAGAAAATCCAAGATAAATTGAGAAAGCGACTTATTGAAGTAAAGCGGCCCCGGGTGACGCACCTCGGTCATGACCACGTCCTGGCACTTTTTCACGTACTTCGCGTCGGCTTTGACGATGGTCTGTAAGAAGCGTAAGTACTCCACGTGTCTGCCGTGAGTCTCCACGCTGTGCACGAAGTGCTGCACCACTCGCTCGCTGATCTCGTTGCACAGGAGGTAGTTGTTCAGGAAGATGCTTCTCATCGTCTCGGCTTCCAGGAGCTGAAGATTAAAGGAGAAAAGGTAACGTCGTGACGCCGTGCCAAACACACCGTGCGGCCGCGGATTGGGTCCCATGAAACCCGAGCAGGCGGCTCGCGCACGAGGCTTGCCGTGACCATGCATGAGCTAAGCGTGTTTGTTCTGTAAGGTGTCACGTGAGCCGCGCAGGAACCCCTACGTGTTCCTTAAAGCCACCGGAACAAAGCGTTTTGTTAATGTACGTCGGGTTCGCTTACCCCGGGGGTCAGGAAGAGATTGAGGTTTTTATGAAGAAGGATCTGATTTTGAGGATTCCCACGGCAGAAGTTTTGTAAAAATACATGCGCCAGGGTCATGATCTCATTCATTTTTTCGTCGGTCTGAAGGAATTAAACGGGGAGAAAATGAATGTTTCTGAGGTTCCACTGAGTTGTATTCAGGACCATCGGACCCTGATTTTTGGAAAATACCAACCTTTTCGTACGGGATCTGGAGCAGATCTAGAACCACGGAATGGGCCCCCATGTTCTTCAGGAGCCGCTGCTGCTGGTTCCGGCCTTTCTTGCTCTGAGAACAGAGTTTGCTCAGTCGGACCAAAATCTGCAACATTGTAAGGGTTAATTACCAAAAGAGCTTAATTGGTAACAATTCATTGCAATCTATTTGGCGGGGGTCTCCTTATAATAAAGACAAAAGGCTGGATTTTAGCGTTATCTGTAGCGGTTTAAAGTTCTCAGTGACATCATCAAAATGTTGATTTTTTTTTTATACTTATAAAAATACATATTTATACAGTTTTTTTTTTAAATATCTGTTAATCTTGCCCCTATAAATGCCCCGGGCACAGTACCTCTTTAACGATCTTGTAGTTATTTGCCTTGTTGCTGTCGATCTGGGGTTTCTTGCACCCGTCCTGCACCGGACCCAATATGTTGGATTCCTAAAGAAACAAAAATGACCATTTACTTATTTTTATGTATTAGCTGGTTTATTAAAACGTAACACATTGTCTTCACTTACGATAAGCCCCAGCATGAACCTTATTTATTCTATGACTGGTGCAGGACTCAACAAACAGGACGGCAGGCTTTTAGTGCTTTTTACTGCGCAAACAGTACTATGTAATACAAGCTACGGACCGTCTGCATTCTATAGGGGTCCCTTTATAGCGCAGGCTCCTGCTGGGACGGTGTTAGTATACATAACACGCTGTGTCTGGTATTACATTCAGCTCATCGTACCCGTCAGATAATATGAGGAGGAAAAAGGACTTTGGAAGTTTTTGCCATTTGCACATGTTCCCGGCACCTTGTTTAATCAGCTAATGGCTGCGATGCTCTGCGGCCGCAGGCGGATCACACACCTCATTAATTTGCTCCTTGCTGTCCTTGGCCTGGCCGTCACCCATCTCCTCGCTCTCGTAACTGTTGCTCTTTTCAACCCAAAGTTCAGATTTCTCGACCGTCAACCGTAATTGGTCCAGATCGGCTTTGATTTGCTTGTAATTGTCCACGTCCTGATTTGACACCAGCAGCTGGACCTGCGCACGTGGCGTTACAGTCAGGTTTATGTCTTTAATACAACATTCTAAATCTGTCTAAATGTGTAAAAAAATTTAATCGGAAGGACGGTGCGACAGGCAGGCGGCAGCGGGGAACGTCTAGACTCATCTGCCCCAACCCATCTCCTGATACCTCCAACACATGGCGGATACCCTTCAAACCGTCTCATACCCCTCAACCCATGACCGATACCCATCAAACCATGACCGATACCCCTCAAACCATGACCGATACCCCTCAAACCATGACCGATACCCCTCAACCCATGACCGATACCCCTCAACCCATGACCGATACCCCTCAAACCATGACCGATACCCCTCAAACCATGACCGATACCCATCAAACCATGACCGATACCCATCAAACCATGACCGATACCCCTCAAACCATGACCGATACCCCTCAAACCATGACCGATACCCCTCAAACCGTGACCGATACCCCTCAACCCATGACCGATACCCCTCAAACCATGACCGATACCCCTCAAACCATGACCGATACCCCTCAAACCGTGACCGATACCCCTCAAACCGTGACCGATACCCCTCAACCCATGACCGATACCCCTCAAACCGTGACCGATACCCCTCAAACCGTGACCGATACCCCTCAACCCATGACCGATACCCCTCAAACCATGACCGATACCCCTCAAACCATGACCGATACCCCTCAACCCGTGACCGATACCCCTCAAACCGTGACCGATACCCCTCAAACCGTGACCGATACCCCTCAACCCATGACCGATACCCCTCAAACCATGACCGATACCCCCCTCAACCCATGACCGATACCCCTCAAACCATGACCGATACCCCTCAAACCATGACCGATACCCCTCAAACCATGACCGATACCCCTCAAACCATGACCGATACCCCTCAACCCATGACCGATACCCCTCAAACCGTGACCGATACCCCTCAACCCATGACCGATACCCCTCAAACCATGACCGATACCCCTCAAACCATGACCGATACTCCTCAAACCATGACCGATACCCCTCAAACCATGACCGATACCCCTCAAACCATGACCGATACCCCTTAAACCATGACCGATACCCCTCAAACCATGTCTCATACCCCTCAACCCATGACATGATACCTCAAATCATCTCCTGAGGTCCCTCAACTGTGTCCTGATACCCCTAACCCAGGAGGCCTCTATAGTGGGGCCAGCCCTGTGCACTGCCTACAACCTCTAACCACGGCGGCACATCTTCTGCCTCCTACAGAGGTCTCGGTACAGATGTATAAAGAAGAGTCTCCATTTGGGGAGCGACAGGTTAATGACATCCCTGACCTGTTTGAAGGCCTGAAGAACCTCAGCTCTTTGACTGAAATGCTTGAAGAGGAGATGAAGGGCGCCCGACAGCAGCGGGGGGTAGTCGTGCATGATCAGGTGGATCAGAACCCGCAGGAAGGTCCGGCCGCCCTCGTCGTCCAGTTCCACCGGGTTCTTCTCTTTGCTGGGGGAAATAAGCCAACAAAAATAAAAACAGAAACTGAAAAAAAAATACATGAAGATCATCAAATACCCAGCAACTCACAACCCAAAGCCGTAGTTATAATATTTTTAGGAAAAAACACATAAAATACCAACTCTGGACAGTTCAGCCCGATTTCCCTATTGATCCAGAAGAGACAAAAAAGTTGAATTAAAGACATTACCAAATGACCTTTTAAAATCACCAATTTAAAAGAATCAGCCACAAATGGCTAGGATTCATCAACCCGCCCAGCCCATTGGCCAACGCCCTTGGTGAATCTCAAACATTCCCCGTAAAAGGGAAGTGGAGGGCTTCCATACCATCTTAGGTACTTGCCCCAACCAAGATGGAGGAGCTTTACTCTGGGTTCTGCTTTAATTTAATCTGGACCCCCAATGATGAATTTAGTTACATGGTAATGCTATCCCATTTTGGGCATTTTTTTTTGATAATTTCTGATTTTTGCACCCAACGCACCTTCCAGCAAACATGGTCTCGGCCTGCGCTGCAATTTCATCGATATCAGGAACAATGGCTACATGAAAAGGTATATAAAATGAACAATTATAAGTAAATCTGAAATATATATATATTAAATGAACAAATAATATAAATATGATATATATATAAAATTAACAATTAGGAAATAAATATGAAAGAAAGTTAAGAAATATAAAATAAATATGATATATATATATATATATTAAATGTACAAATATAAAATAAATATGATATATAAAATGAACAATTAGGAAATAAATATAAAAAAATATATAAATAATTAACAATTAGAAAATAAATCTGAAACAAAGTTAAGAAATATAAAATAAATATGAAATATATATAAACTGAGCAATTATGAAATACATATAAAATATATATAAAATGAACCATAAAATATGAAATATAAAATGAACAATTATGAAATAAATATGAAATGTATATATTAAATGTACAAATATAAAATTAATATGAAATGTATACTAAATGAACAAACAAATTCTAAATATATATTAAATGAAAAAATATAAAATAAATATGAAAAGAACAAAATACACCGTTATTATATATTTTTTCATTTCATTACTTTGTTTGGGTTGGGGTGACTAGCAACTGTAATTGGAAGAGCGGGTATTAAACTCTCAAGCTGTTAAGTACCTGGTAGGGTTGGGGTGTCAGGGGGTGACACTGTGGAGGTCTCAACGCTGGCTCCGTTGTCTCCGAATTCTTTCTTGTAAATGGACAGGAGGTAGGATATTCTGTAATCCAACCGCACGCTCAGTATGAACTGCAAGAAGAGGAGTACGTTAGCTGGAAAACGGGTTATCATCGCGCAGCGCTTTATGTGGAGCTTTCCAGGGGGCGTGTCTTAAGGAGACAAAATGGCTGCCACCGTGTGATAATATTTCAAATAAAAAACATATTAAGAATATCAAAAACACCCCCAACCTGCACATTAATCAGGAATCAATCACATTTTGTGTACCTGCAAAATCTCAATGATCTTCAGTTTGGTGTCCATCACGGTGATATCTTCACTGTCAGAGGGGCTGGATTGTTTGCTGGAGTGAAGACCCTGCTGAACTTCTGGGACCACCATGGGAAGGACAGAGCCCCTACTAAGGACCATCTGGGTCATCATCTCTCCCACCCCGTGGATGGTCCTCATCACATTATTGCCTAGAATTGAGACAAGAAATACCTCCTTTCGGTATTTGAGACGTTCCACATCCTCCACAGGAGTGGTGAGAGTTTTACACATAGTGCTGTATACGGTCGGTCGGGGACAAAAACCTGCTTTTATCTCATTTTCCCCAATAAACCCCCTTTATCTGCAGACCTGGAGCCGCCGTCAGTCATGTGATATTTTGGGTGACTTTACCGGTTCAAACACCACACTGAGCTGCTGCTTTATGGCAATGCTATTGACATCCGTTCCTCCATAGACTTTCATTAAGTCCAGCTGGGTGATTAAGACCGAGTAATTCTGTTGTTCCCCACAGGCAGTATGATAAGGAGTCGTGGGGGTTTAGTAGATCGGGGATCAGATAGCAGAGCGAGAATCATACAAACGGCTGATATGCAGCTGCCTGAAAACTTTATATTATGGGGGCAAAAACTACAACTGGGGGTTAAAAAGAAAACAGCAGAATATTTCTGAAAATGTATTTTAAATCTGATACTATTAACAAAAAATTGGTAGGAGATCCGCTTTAAGAATAAAAAAAGAATGTTTCTACCGTCTTTGACTTGGTGAGGATCTGGGTTGAGCGGTCCTTGTTCAAATATTCACTTTTAACACAATTGAGATGTCGTTTCTGCAATAATTTGACCGTTTTGAGTCTCTCTAGAGAGCTCCAGTAAAGTTTCTCTGTCTTTTAGCTGCGAGGCACAGGGTGTCAGACAGCGGCGCAGGTTAATGAGCGTCTGCCACGGTCCCTGTCTCCGGGCCGCCATTGTCTCGGCCGTCATTAACGCCCTCAGAATGAGCGCTGTAACTTTATCCGGAATATGAAACGCTCCGGTGAATTAGAGCCGACAGCTTCCCGAATACCCGGCTCGTTTCATGCGCTCCAGCCTCTTAATTAAAAGCCCGTTACAGCTGTCACTTTAGGGGATTTAACATTCGGATTCATTTTATTTTATTATTTTATTTTTTTAAGGGAGGAAGCGTTTTGAAATTAAAGATGTCTTTACTTTATTAATTTTTCCACTTTTAAACTATTGGAAAATAAAAATGCTGATGATATTCAGTTCTGGGAAGTTTTTATTAGAAGTTTACTTTTTTTATTGGAGAGAAAGTAAAAGAAACGTCTTCTCCGCGTTCCTGCCGATGGAAATCGATCCATTCAGCGGTTGTTGTCGGAAGGAGACGGGTCGCTTCTTATCATTATTACAGGGAGGGAGAATTTAGCAATAATATATTAATTTCACCGAAAAGAAACCTCGGACCTGCCGGCAGAACGGCCCCCGTCGGTAAAGAGTTTTTTTCTCACCTCCGTCCTGAAATTTGCTGAGTCTCTCCAGGTAGGAGGACATGGGGCTCTGGACGATATCCAGAATGGCCAGCAAGGTCCTGGTGAGACGGAGGAGTTCACTAAAACTGTAGAACCCGAAATAAGTGAGATTTCTGGCCAGATGAACAACCTGCGGAAAAAAACAGGAATTCTAAACAAATACAGAAAAATATACTTATTTCTGCAGAACGTCAGCTTATTCCGAGTCAGCACCCCGCACCCCCCCGGAGTCAGCACCCCGCACCCCCCCGGAGTCAGCACCCCGCACCTCCCCGGAGTCAGCACCCCGCACCTCCCGGAGTCAGCACCCCGCACCTCCCGGAGTCAGCACCCCGCACCTCCCGGAGTCAGCACCCCGCACCTCCCCGAGTCAGCACCCCGCACCTCCCCGGAGTCAGCACCCCGCACCTCCCAGAGTCAGCACCCCGCACCCCCCCGGAGTCAGCACCCCGCACCTCCCGGAGTCAGCACCCCGCACACCCCCGGAGTCAGCACCCCGCACCCCCCCGGAGTCAGCACCCCGCACCCCCCCGGAGTCAGCACCCCGCACCCCCCCGGAGTCAGCACCCCGCACCCCCCCGGAGTCAGCACCCTGCACCCCCCCGGAGTCAGCACCCCGCACCCCCCCGGAGTCAGCACCCCGCACCTCCCGGAGTCAGCACCCCGCACCCCCCCGGAGTCAGCACCCCGCACCCCCCCGGAGTCAGCACCCCGCACCCCCCCGGAGTCAGCACCCCGCATGCCGGACTCACCTCGAACGTCAGCTTGTTCTTCTCTTTATCCCCAAACGGGAACGGCTGGTTTACGACTTCTTTCAGATATTCCTCAACGAACTCCATGGTCAGGGCAAACTTCCTCTTCATTTCATCTCTGGAGGAGTCGGTGAAAGAATCATAACTGGAAAGAGAAGAAACAAAGTGAGTCCGGAACACGAGGTACTACCTCGCCACGCTCTATAATACCCAGAGCCGGTACTACCTCGCCACGCTCTATAATACCCAGAGCCGGTACTACCTCGCCACGCTCTATAATACCCAGAACCGGTACTACCTCGCCACGCTCTATAATACCCAGAACCGGTACTAACTCGCCACGCTCTATAATACCCAGAGCCGGTACTACCTCGCCACGCTCTATAATACCCAGAGCCGGTACTACCTCGCCACGCTCTATAATACCCAGAGCCGGTACTAACTCGCCACGCTCTATAATACCCAGAGCCGGTACTACCTCGCCACGCTCTATAATACCCAGAGCCGGTACTACCTCACCACGCTCTATAATACCCAGAACCGGTACTACCTCGCCACGCTCTATAATACCCAGAGCCGGTACTAACTCACCACGCTCTATAATACCCAGAGCTGGTACTAACTCACCACGCTCTATAATACCCAGAGCCGGTACTAACTCGCCACGCTCTATAATACCCAGAGCCGGTACTAACTCGCCACGCTCTATAATACCCAGAACCGGTACTACCTCGCCACGCTCTATAATACCCAGAACCGGTACTAACTCACCACGCTCTATAATACCCAGAGCCGGTACTAGCTCACCACGCTCTATAATACCCAGAGCCGGTACTAACTCGCCACGCTCTATAACGTCCAGAGCTTTGACTAAAATATCAATATTACCACCAGGGGGCAGCACCGGAAAGGGTCGGGTGGGGATTTCGGGGCATTACCCCAAACACCGCGCGACTCACTCATGGATGCTGATCCGCGTGGGAATCTCGGTCCACAGCCTGGCGTATTTCACGGGAACGACGGACTCCTGCGGGTCGCGGTCCACGTGAATGTGCAGCATGAGCCGGCAGAAGGAGGCGCGCAGGTCGTACGGGAGGCTCTCGTCCGACATGCAGCGCAGGATCAGGTCAACCGACAGCTGGGTGGAGATCTGGTCGATGGCGAGATACTGGCGGTCCAGACACATCCGGGCGAAGAGATTCAACTGATACCTTCAATGAGCCAACGGGACAAAAAGGGTTAATCCCCCAAACACAAGACGACGACCCTCTGGCACCCCAATAGTTAAAACTGGATTTTAAGAAGGATGCAGCAGATTGCACTAAAAACCCGTTATAACTTTTTATTAACTTTTTATATTTCTAACGTCTTTTATAATAAATATTCGAAATCTTTCATTCTTTACATTTTTCCTGCACAGAATGAAATGCGCAACAAAGACCTTCTCTGCTGGAAGTAGCGGCTTGGTAACTTCCACTTACAGGGCGATGCTGGTGAGCGCCGGTAACTTTGTTTTTGTGTTTATGAAAACGTAGAGAATTTGAATGAAAATTGCGTCTCCGCACCTGTAGTAAGTGAGGACCTCGAGGTCGGCTTTGGTTCCCTCCTTGGCTTCCTGCGCCAGGTGGCGGATGGCCTTCCCGTGCGGCTCTTTGTTGCTGTCGATCCAGTACAGCCAGACCTCCTCCTCGTCCACGTCTTCCGGAAGCACGTGGCAGTCCAGTATGTTATCCATCTGCATGGAAACCAGCCTGCAACGAGCGAGAGCGTCGGTGAGTGGGACTCCCAGCACTCACAGCCGGCGGGGGGGGGGGGGTTTGATGCCACAGCGGCCACCTACTTGGTCTGGATGAGGATGTCGGCGTTTCCGGGGCTCAGCATGAATTTGCAGATGAGCTCCTGAGTCACGGGGATGGCCGTGGTGTTGGACACGCACAGATCGGACAGATAGTCCAGAAACCTGACAATAAAGGTGGGGGGGGGGGGAAACGGAGGCATTGGGGGTCCCAAAAAATATATATGTACATGCAGCTATAAGGATGCTGTGTGACATCCCTGTGTGCATGCAGCTATAAGGATGCTGTGTGACATCCCTGTGTGCATGCAGCTGTAAGGATGATGTGTGACATCCCTGTGTGCATGCAGCTATAAGGATGCTGTGTGACATCCCTGTGTGCATGCAGCTGTAAGCATGCTGTGTGATATACCTGTGTGCATGCAGCTGTAAGGATGCTGTGTGACATACCTGTGTGCATGCAGCTGTAAGCATGCTGTGTGATATACCTGTGTGCATGCAGCTATAAGGATGCTGTGTGACATCCCTGTGTGTGTGCATGCAGCTGTAAGCATGCTGTGTGATATACCTGTGTGCATGCAGCTGTAAGGATGCTGTGTGACATACCTGTGTGCATGCAGTAAAGTGCGTACACAGCCCCCGCGGGGCGACTGACCTGGGCTCGCGGTTTCTTCTCAGTAAGTTGACGAAGGTCTCGATCTCCTTGGCCGTGATGTGCTTCTCCAGCAGCTTGCGGTTGTTGTGCAGCAGCGCCGTGATGGTGTCCTCGGCCAGAATGTCGTATCCGATCTGCGACTGCATGACGCAGAAGTGCTTGGCGATGTACTCCTGCGGAGGGAAGTGTCAGCGCTGAGATAAAGCTTCCGATCCCCCAGCGGGGTCCGGGGTCCGAGCGCCTCCCGCGGGTCACACGGGTCTCGGCTAACCCTTCGGGGCGCCAGAAGAAAGGCGGCCATTGTTCCCGGGAGAGAGCCGGTGAGCATGTGACCCAACGGGGCCAATTTAAGCACAAAAAGCGTCTTTTACCAGCCGCCTTAATCTGATTCTGGAGGAAAAACCTTTTATAAGCAAAAATAATTTCAAAGTTTGGGAAACAAAAATGTAGTTTATGTTTAATAGAAACTGAATGCAAATTTACAGAGGAGACGCCAATACGGAGGGCGAGAACGTTCTCGGCTCCTTCCAGGTTGGGGGCCACGGATTTGGGGGCCACGGGGGGGTCTCTCTTACCCCGCTGCGCGGTGCGTTGGTTTACATAGCTGCCAACTGACCTGGTTTTTCCTGTAGTCCTGCTGAGAGTGCCGTAGGACCCGGTAGCAGAGCCTCAGGATGTATTTGTAAGGAGCGTATCTCTGGTCCCCGAGGTCTTCGAGGCGCAGCATGGACCCCTCGCCTGCCTTGTCTTTAAACGGAGCTTTAAGGATTCCGAAGATCTAAGAAAAGCCGTGGGGGAAAAAAAGGGATAAAAAGGAACTTTTGGGCAAAGTGATGATTATGCATGAAATGTTCCCAATTACTAACGGATCTTACTGGAATCCCACCTGATCGCAGGCCGTAAATTATTCCCACTGCTATCAAAATCTGCCTTTGTGAATTTACACGTTTTAGGTTTTTCTTGTAAGGTTTTTGTTCCGAGCCGTCCGTGATGTAAGCGCCCTCGTTCTCAGCTCACCTGCGCCAGAATGTTCTGCTCCCGCATTAATTTTTGCCTTTCGCGGTTGGGTTTGGTGACCACGACCTCCAGCACCTCCTGCCCGTTATTGGGGACGCCGGCCACGAAAAATATCAGATCCTCCAGCAGCTTAGTCACAAACCTGGACATAAAAACTGAGGGTCTCAACGTGTCCGGCTTGGGGGGGAGAGAAGAGACGGGGAGAGAAGAGACAGGGAGAGAGATGGGGAGAAGAGAGAAGAGACGGGGAGAGAGAGACGGGGAGAGAAGAGACGGGGAGAGGAGAGATGGGGAGAGGAGAGATGGGGAGAGGAGAGATGGGGAGAGGAGAGAGAGATGGGGAGAGAAGAGATGGGGAGAGAAGAGACAGGGAGAGAGATGGGGAGAAGAGAGAAGAGATGGGGAGAGAAGAGATGGGGAGAGAAGAGATGGGGAGAGAAGAGATGGGGAGAGGAGAGATGGGGGGAGAGAGACGGGGAGAGGAGAGAGAGATGGGGAGAAAAGAGATGGAAGAGAGAGACATTTAAATACATAAAGGGGTTTAACAAAGGACGGGAGGGAATTTATTTCAAAGGAGGAGAAAATTACAACAAGAGACCAGAATCCAACGCTAGAGAGTCAGAGGCTTTTACTTTACTGAGAGGGTGGTGGGTATGTGGAACAGCCTCCCAGCAGAAGTGGTAGAGGGTAATACAGTGAGGGGATTAAACATGCATGGGATAGACATACGGCTCCTGAATCTAAGACGAGACCAACGACTGATTAAGGTTTGAGTCTTTAGAGCAGGAGAAACGGGCGACTAGACAGGGGCCGGATGGGGGCCGATCTGCCGGCGGGTTCTACATCAAATTTGTCCAAAAATAAAAAAAAAGATAAGTAATACAAACCGCCTCTCGTTTTGGGTGATGGTTCCGTATTCCAGTTTTTTCACCGTTGCGGCCAGGACTTTGTTGGCGTCGTTGGCAAAATCCAGGTCTCGGACCTCAGAGAGGGGGACGGAGATGATGGCAAAAGCCTCCTTGTCTTCTTTCGTTTGGCACGTCCCGATCTGGGAAGAGATTCGCCGGTCTTGGGGTTAGTTTTAGGGAACACAATCCTGCTCAGGTGCTGCAGAACCTCTTGGGAGGCAGGTAGCCCACGCCGGCCTCGAGGATTTGACATACGAGCCACGTTGAGGCCCTCACCTTTAGCATGACCGGCCTCTCCTCTTCCGTGTCTATGGGGATGCTGGTGCTGGTCACCCACGTGTTGGTGCACAGATGGCGCAGGCGGACGTACGAGTTCCTACGGTGAAAACATGCCTGTTTAAAGCTGCGGTTCCGCTGCTCTGCTGAATGTGGCCCTTTGTAACTAAGTGCAGCATTAGAAACGCCGCTCCCCGTCCCGCAGAGCGCCCCAAATCAAAAGGATTCTTTAATTATGTGAAATTTTGCTTCATTCATCATTTTTCTGGGATACCCCATTGTCATGTGACACCGAATCATGAAATATTGAAGAAAGTAAAGCCGTGCTACAGCTTGTGTCGGCGCTCCGTTACCTGGGCACCAGGCAGTCCGCTCTCTGCAGGGTGGTGGCATCCAGTTCGAAGAGCGAAGCGATGTCGTTGCCGTGGGGCACGGATACCAGCGTGAACATGATCCGCTCCCCGCTCTGCCACTTCTTCTTGGGGGCAGGAAGCTCTCCTTCTCTCTGAATCAGGAAAAACAGGTCAGGTTTAGGGTGGGGGCGACTGGTCGGCGGATGAGGCCACAACGTGACATTTCAGATACAATGCGAGGCAAACGATACGGACAGCGGGACTCTGCCACATTTACCCTGCGAGGGGGCAGAGAATACAGATACCCGAGAACTAACTTCATTTATTAAATTTCACTCCTTCAGTCGTTGGACTCATCTTAGATTCTATCCCATGCGTGTTTAACTCTGCTGGGAGGATGTGCCATTTATCTACCACCCTCTCAGTAAAGTAAATCTTCCGTTCCATCTCAGCCTCTGACTCTCTAGTGTTGGATTCCGGTCTCTTGTTGTAATTTTTCTCCTCCTTTGAAATAAATTCCCTCCCGTCCTTTATTAACCCCTTTATGTATTTGAATGTCTCTCTCCCATCCCCTCTCTCTCTTCTCTCCCCCGTTTCTCTCCCACTCCTCTCTCTTATCTCTCCTTGTCTCTCTCTCCCATTCCCTCTCTATCTCTCCCCGTCTCTTTCTCCTATCCCCTCTCTTTCTTCCATTCCCCGGTTTCTCTCCCATGCCCTCTTTTTCTTATCTCCACCCTTTCCCTCCCATCCCCTCTCTCTCTCTCTCTCCCCGTCCCCCATCTTTCTCTCCCACCCCTCTCTCTCTCTTCTCTCCCCCTCTCCCATCCCCGTCTCCCATCCTGTCTCTATCTCTCCCCGTCTCTCTCTCACCCATCCCCTCTCTTACTTCTCTCTCCTATCCCCTCTCTTTCTTCTCTCCCCCATTTCTCTCCCATCTCCTCTCTCTTCTCTCCCCCAAGCCGGACATATTGGGATCCCTCAGTCTGTCCTGATGGTTGTTATTCTGCGCCCCGTTTTAGCCGCCTCCTCTGGACTCTCTAATAATTATTTTCTCATCATTGGATGACATCACGCGCTCCGTACACTAGAGAAAGTGACACGTTACGCGCACAGAGCGGGATCCCCACTGATAACCGAGCAGCGATTTTTGGGGTAATTAGAGGTATTAGTGGGATTTGGCGACTTTCTGCGGGGGCGTCGGGAAGCCGCCTGCTTCATAACACCTTCCCCGGTGAGTGAGTCACGGCCATTTTTAGCAGAGACATCACGCTGCATCTCCATGCGCAGCCAACGCCGCCCGCCAAGACACGGCGGATGGGCTTCCCGAGCTCATTCACGCAGCGACTGCACAATTACAAATTATTGTCAGCATCTGGAATGCGCGCGCATGGAGTTTCCCCCGGCGACTTAACCCCTGACGCTCCTCGGCCCCACCATGCAGCGCTGGCCGTCTGGGGGGGCTCCGAGATACACAGGCAGGGCATTAACTCTTTAGTGTCCATTCTCCGGGCAAGTGTGCTTTATTAGCTAAAAGGCAGACACAAAGCGAGGGGGGGGGGCGACTTAGTAATCGGAAACACTATTTAAATACCCCCACGGCGTCTTTTTAAAACTTTAAAGCTTTACGAGCCGGGTCGAGGCTTTTCTGGCCTCTGCCCCGATCCGTATTATAAATTCTGAGATGGCTCTTGGTTTAAATCTCTTCCCTGGTGGCCGCGCATGCTGGGCTCATTTCCACATCTTTCTGCGGATCCATCACATAGATACAAACAAAAGCAGCCTGGCTGAGAAGGGTTAAATTGGGTGCCAAAACATAGATTGAGTGCCTCACATGCTATAGAGGGGCAGAGGGGATTCAGGGGGTGGCAAGGAGGGTAATTGCCCCTGAGGCTGCTCTGATTTAAGCATTTGGGGTTATTGTCTGAAGCGTTTTTTTTGCGTTCCAAATGTATCCACCAGCATAACAGGGGCTTAAGGCAGCACTTACATTCTGACTGGATCCTCACTGTGTTCCTTCTATTGGTTTTCTAAGCATTTCCTTTCTGTCGATGTGTTTTGCACAGGACTGACCCATTGCGTGCCGTGGAGAAAAACATTCCACGAAAATATGGAGGTGATTTTAACCTTCTCTTTGACATGGCTTGTGAAAATTAGTGCTACATACCCCTGGCACTTCAAGAGTTAAAAGACAATGCAACATCCTGGAATTTCATATTAATGGAGAAAACCAAAATGACCTAATTACTGAGATATACAGATAAATGCCACTAAGACTCCTCCCCTGAATAGCAGCACTATATCTCAGCAGCTTGTAACTCCACCCCTAAGAAGCAACAGTATAGCTCCATGGATAGTGACTCCACCCCTGAGGAGCGGCAGCATATCTCTGCAGCCCTGGTGCGACCAATCACTACACAGGAGAGTCAGGGTGTAATGTTACAGGTGAAGTTCTGCCCTCAGCCAATACAGTAGGTGGATAGAAGGATCCCAGATCTACAGTGCTGGGGAAACAACACAGGGGCCAGTGATTTATACACAATGAGAAAATGAGCCATTTTACTATTAAATAATCGAATTCCCAGGAACAGGACGATCAGTCCGACTCACCGTGGGTTTGCATTCATTAACATCCCGATAGTCTGGATTGATCTGAAACAAAAACAGTTCATTTTACTTCTCCCTTTTAACCATTAACCCCCCAAAACTCACAAATTTGAAAGAGATGAGAGGGGTATAAGAGAGAGAGAGACAGAGGGAAGGGGTATAAGTGAGAGAGGGAATGGGGGAGAGAGAGGGAGGGAGGGAGGGATAGAGAGAGGGAAGGGGTATAAGTGAGAGAGGGAATGGGGGAGAGAGAGGGAGGGATAGAGAGAGGGAAGGGGTATAAGTGAGAGAGGGAATGGGGGAGAGAGAGGGAGGGACAGAGAGAGGGAAGGGGTGGGGGAGAGAGAGGGAGGGACAGAGAGAGGGAAGGGGTGTAAGAGAGAAGGAGAGAACTTTCTTCTGAGACGATGAACGGCTTCAAACTTCTGGAACAGAAGCAAACAGCGCCCCCAATCTGCCGTGGCGGGGAGGTGTACTGCACCCCGAGTTCTATGAGCTTCTAAAGCACAATTCCGGAAACTTTGGAAACAACTCAGAAGCAGCGAGACGCGGTGATGGCCACGTTTTAATCCCGTTGAGGAGGGTCTCCTGCCCCCAACATCCACCTGCAGACTACATCACAAAAATCCACAGAAATTCCCCAAAAACAATATAAAGCGCAACATTCGCTATCAGCCCGCGGATGCAGTAACATTAACCATGACTGGAACCATGACTGTTCCTGCGTGGGCTCCTTGCCACCGGGCCACTTCCACTAAGCGAGTGTCAGCGTGGCTGCTGTCTCCGGGGCTGCGGCTATGAATGGGGGGCTGATAACATCACAATGAGAAGCGAGACTCATTGTGTAACTTATCTCGACGACCGCACAATGGGGAGGCGAGTGTGAAATCCAGCGCCTTTCCTTCCAGCCTGCGGCCGCCGTCACGCAGAAAATCACACGATCATCACGCGATCATCACGCAATCATCACGCAATCTCAGTTTAAATCAAAGCTCAGAAATAATAAGCCCCCACACGCCTCAAACTCCAGGAACACAAATGGTTAATCGCCGCCAGTATACGGCAGACGGCACACAAAACCCGGAATAATTGCCCGCGGTAAATGAACGAGAATCAAAATGTTGTTTCAAAGAGACGATGTCGGTAGAACTCTCTCCCGTCTTACTTTACTGCGCGGTGAAACGTTTGCATTCCCTTAAGACCCTGCAAGTGACCCCAGGGGCCAAAGGGCATGAAGGTTCTTACAGAGGTAGAATAAGGACATCATTCAGAAGGGGCCGAGACCTCCATGGGATGCCGTACCAGACTATGTGACGGCTACCAGACATTTAACCCTTTCAGTGACGGGGGGGGGGGGCAACCACGTGGGTTCACGGTTACAGAACGCCAGGCAGGACGAGCTGCCTTCACAATGGAGACGGCGAGCTCGGGACGCGCTCATCATTCCGTTACGGACATTAATCTGCGTGAGTGGAACGCTCCCCCGAACCCGGGGGGGATTCATTCTGCGCAGGATGTCTGGCTGGATTCATGGGAGTTTGCTGCCCCCTAGTGGGTCTGCCTGAGAACGCCTTCAGAATAAACACCTCACTCGCTAGTGGAAGCTCCGCTCGCTCAGGAGACCAACATTATTATATAGCGCCTTCGTATTCTGCAGCGCTGTACAGCAGCATAATAAGTAGCGCGTCACACAACAATTTGGACAGAAACAAGGAGGACCCGGCCCAAAGAGCTTACAATCTAGAGAGTCTTCATAGTCTCACTTCCCTCGAAAGAAGGTACATTTTATTCCTTCCCTTTACGACCAAAAGCCAGCAAAAAGGGGTCCCCCCCCCGACGTCACCAAAATGTCAGCACCCTCCCTGGGGAGCCGGCTCCGCTGCGGCATTATCAATGTGTTCAAACATCGTACATCCGCGGATAGAGCTCCTTCTGAATAAAGAATCAATTTTCAGGTCAAAAAGTAAAAATAATAATAAGCATTCACGGAAAATATAAAAAAAAAAGTGTTAAATGAAGAAAAACGGCTCAGTTACTGGAAATAAAAAGTAACTTTCATCCACGAGCCAAAAAAAGTAAAGAGAAATAGGTCCGGAGCGGAACCGACACAAGGTTATCAGAACCCTGCCATTCTAATAAAAGGAGCTGAAAAGATACAAAGTTACAGAGAAACGAAAACACAGAAACCACATCAACCAATCATTTAAAGGGACAATTAAACCTCTTCCAGCTTACGAGCCAATCAGAAACCAGCGCCGTGACACCAACCGTTACCAGACTGACATAACACTAAACCCCCTCCAGGGGGCAGCGTCGCTTCCTAACAGCCATTTAACTCCCGAGACTCGCTACTTAAATGTTCTTTTATATATTAGATTATGCAATTGTTCAAAAACTTTCAAATTTATCAAAGGAATCGCCACAGAGAGTTTATTTTATTATTAAACATAGAAATCCAGAACCTGCCGGCAGACCGGCCCCATCCGGCCCCCGTCTAGTCGCCCGTTCCTCCCGCTGTAAAGACTCAAACCTTAATCAGTCGTTGGTCTCGTCTTAGATTCAGGAGCCGTATGCCCATCCCATGCATGTTTAATACCCTCACTGTATTACCCTCTACCACTTCTGCTGGGAGGCTGTTCCACTTATCTACCACATTCTCAGTAAAGTTATACATTTATTGTTTTCTATAGGGCCCAATTCTAACCCCAACATGGTGGCAAAGCGAGGGTTAACGGGCAGCAGTTTCTGGATCCGATCACCGCAGATCCAGAACAAGGAAGCGTTTCTCAGTCCCTTTGACCTTGCAAAACAGGAAGGACACAGACTCCTGGCGCACACACCGGACGTGTGATTGTTCCGCTGCCGGTCACGGCGCGCTCCTTCTCTCCAGAGGATGCGGTTTGGAGAAGTTCCTTTAATTTCTTTGGTTGCCGGGGCGTTTCCGTCTGAGATTAAGACACGCGTTTCAGAGCAATCAGGAATATTTATTTTTTGCAAACCGGCCGTAGAAATAAAAACAGAAACTGCGGAGAAAATCCTCTGATAAGTAAATAAAAAGGTGGCCCGAAGTAAATGGGAGACAAAATGAAAGAGGGACTCGAGAGACGTTACAAGTTTAATAAAACATGACTTGGAGGGGTGATGGTTGGGTCCCTAAGGGGTTAAACCAAACCTCATTAACATCAAAAGTGTTTCCCCAACAAAATTCAGTTTTTACCATAAAGGTCAGATGTTGGGTGGTCCAAACCAGGAGGAGAAATAACCCCCCCTGTCCCCCCCTCTCCAATCCCCTCTCTTCCCTTCCCTCCCCTCTCTTCTCTTCCCTCCCGTCTCTTTCTCTCTCCCATCCCCTCTCTCTCTTCTCTCCCCATCTCTTTCTCTCTCTCCCATCCCCTCTCTCTCTCTTCTCTCCCTCTCTCTCCCATCCCCTCTCTCTCTTCTCTCCCGTCTCTTTCTCTCTCCCATCCCCTCTCTCTCTCTTCTCTCCCCATCTCTTTCTCTCTCTCCCATCCCCTCTCTCTCTCTTCTCTCCCTCTCTCTCCCATCCCCTCTCTCTCTTCTCTCCCCGTCTCTTTCTCTCTCTCCCATCCCCTCTCTCTCTTCTCTCCCGTCTCTTTCTCTCTCTCCCATCCCCTCTCTCTCTTCTCTCCCGTCTCTTTCTCTCTCTCTCTCATCCCCTCTTTCTCTTCTCTCCCCCAACCCGAACCTATTGAGACCCCTCATTCTTTCCCGTGTCGTGTAAACGGCGCATGGAGGAGAGACTCGTCGCCCGAAACTCCGCTGTTTTCATAACACATTGAGAATCTCCGCCAGGATCTGCTGCCAAATCAAACGCAACAAAAACAAAGCGTGTTGATTGTGTGCCGCGGGGGCGCTTGGCGGGCCGCCAGCTCGGGCCGGTACTGAGCCAAGCGCATGCTGCATGCCCGGTGACGCCGAGAAGCACGGCAATGAATGTGTTAACGGCTCGGCTACACAATCCAACAGGCGGCGTTTCAGAAAAGATATTCCTCCTTCCCGCCATTATATATCAGTATGAAGTATCACAGCAGGGAGCCGACGTTTAACAACATCTCTTTAACAGCGTTCAAAAACACTCTGCATCCACAACACTTTTTACCTGTTATTAGATGTACTTTACTGAGAGGCTGGGGGATACGTGGAACAGCCTCCCAGCAGAAGTGGTAGAGGGTAATACAGTGAGGGGATTAAACATGCACGGGATAGACATACGGCTCCTGAATCTAAGACGAGACCAACGACTGATTAACGTCCGAGTCCGTATCGTTAGAGAGTCCAACGGCTCCCGAGTAACAGCGGGAGTCAGATGACCGCGGATTCACTGGGCGGGGGGCAGATTCCCGACAGATCAAAAAGGAACCCGTCACTCGCACTCAGACTCCACTCACCTCAGCGGCCAAGTAATTTCCGGTGGCCAAGTGCTTGAACCGAAACAAGCTGTTCCACTGGCCGGCTCCTCCCCGGCACGGGTCGTGGTGAACAACCTGGGACGAAGCGACAAATCAATGTATCATTCCGCCTACACGTATATGCTGGCACGCAAAGGGTTAAACAAATAAAACAGGCAGAATTGAGAACATTGCCAAAAAATTAAAAACTCTATTTGTCCCTTTTTATTTTTTTATAGATTATATTTTTCTGGTTGATGATTTCTTGTGGTTTTTTCACCCCCCATATTAAAGAAAATAAGAAAATATCCCGCATTCTGCGCAGTAAAAAGCAGAGAAAAAAAGGAATTAAAAGTCAAATGTTTGCACTTTGCCTCTTTACAAAAAAAAATATATATCTACATAATTATATTCACAGGATTCTGCCCCATATGATGGGGGATAATGGGGGATATTTTTTTTCATTTTTCAGTGATTTT
Source organism: Sceloporus occidentalis (assembly GCA_023333645.1). Taxonomy (NCBI): domain Eukaryota; kingdom Metazoa; phylum Chordata; class Lepidosauria; order Squamata; family Phrynosomatidae; genus Sceloporus; species Sceloporus occidentalis. Next base: position 243,510 of record JALMGF010000444.1, on the reverse strand, counting down.
TTTTTTATATTTTTAAGTTAATTTAAAAGCACCCAAAACAAACCGGTTCCAATAAAATAAAAGTCACCTCGATTTCCCAGAGGGCTTTGGAGCTGGTGGCGGACGTGGCGGACTGGCGCAGGGTGGTCCGCAGGAAGATGTGCTGCTTCTTCTCATACTCGTCACACGTCAGGAACTTCTCCTGCTCCGCGTGAAACAGCCGAACGACGTCCCCCTGCGACAGACAAACGTGACCGATAAAGGATGCTCACGCGGGCCATCTTGGCAACAAAGAGGTTAAAACACAAAAGAAAGCAAATAATGACATTTTAGATGGTCGGTTTTACCATTTAACTATTTTGTGCTCCGAAAATACTACGAAAGGCAAACAGCAGCTTAAAGCGGATCCCATCATCCCAGCCCAATTCTTTCATTTCTAGTACGAGATTAAAAGTACGTTTTTTTTACCCCAGTTGTAGTTTTTGCCCCATAATATATAGAGTTCTCGCTCTGTTATCTGACCCCAATCTACTAGACAAACACCCCCCAACTCCTTATCATACTGCCTGTGGGGAACAATAGAATGGCTCAGTTTTAATCACCCAGCCGGACTCTCTGACTAATGAAAGTCTATGGAGGGACGGACTTCATTAGCATTGCCAGAAAGCATCAGATCAGTGTGGTGTTTGAGCCGGGAAAGTCACAGCGCTGGGGGGTTGTTGCCCAATATTTCTTTCTATTCACGTTTAATAAATGCACACTAAAAACTCCTAAAAAATCCCCAAACTCCGGATACCGGCCGGCGGGTCTCTCACCCCTTTGAGGACGTCGTCCCTGTAATCGCTGTATTTCATGAAGAGCGCCACCTTCCAGCTGGTGTTGCAGTTGACGGCGTTCACCTGCGGGGGGGATGCGGAACGTTATTATTAGTGCTTATTATATGTTATTATTGGGGGGTCCGGCTCCTCCGCGCTTCTCACCTCTTTGCAGCCAGGATTATCTAGAAGTTCGATGTTGCTGGCGTGGAGCGGCTGACCAGCATTAACCGGCATCAAGACCACCTTATCACCCACCACGACCTGCAACCAATACGGAAACAGAACATTATACGGCCCCCCTGAGCCCCTCCTTCAGTCTCAGCGGGGTAACTGGAGATATTTCCCCAAATTTAGACCCAAACTCAACATGTCTTCACCCTAAAATACGCCAGACCCTCCATCGGGCCCTTTACCGTTACCGGCCCCCAGCAGGACCTCACGGCCCTAAATCTATCGTCACCCGGTAATCAGCCGAAGATGACCTGCGCCCAATTCTCACCTCAAATACTGTAAATGGATTAATATGTCTCCATGCTATAGGCTGGCCTCTTGGAGTACTTCCGCAAAAAGGGCGGAGCCACGGCACGCCTCTCCCCTGTTGCTCCAATCGGAGGAGAGGGAACGGAGGCTCCGGCCTTTTGCGGCAGTACGTGGAAAATGGAGTTGATATGGAGAAGCGGGCGAAGACTGAAGAAGCGGGTCTGCGGGGAAGGAGACTGAAGCTGCCGGTGGAGTAGGTAGGGAGTCATTGAGAGAGCGCGAGAGAGTGATAGAGAGTAACTGAGTGGGAGAGAGAGAGAGTTGACCTGAGTGTGAGTGGGCGTGCGAGAGCAGCCAAAGCAAAAACAGTGGTTTTGATTTTTTCTCCCCAATAAGCTCGTCTTATATTCAGGCCTTTCTCTTTTTTCTTTCATTGAGATCTAAAGTCTGCGGTGAATGCGGTACTCGGCTTGCACATCGACGAAGCCGCTTGCCGATTGGTTTGTCTCCGCGGGGCCCCCGGGTTACGTACGTTATCCCCCTCGCTGCGCAGCTTCCAGAACGGCTGGATGTAGAACCAGGAGCCTTCGTTCCCCGCCGCGTCCAGCGACACCCGCATGGCGTTCTTCTCCAGCAGCGCCGGTAACCGCTTGTTGACGGTGAGATATTTGTTGCTTTTGATGTGAAGTAACTGTTTGGAACGTAAAAAAAAAAAAGACTTTATTACAGAATAACCAGAAAAGTCTGAATTCTGAACGGATGAAGCAGGAGATACAGAGATCACACATTTGCATACGAGGCCGCGCAATGATGTCACAAAGAGGGCAGCCTAGCAGCACAGATACCCTTCGATGCCCCTGAATACCCCAAAGCATGGCGGTGCGCCCCCCGGCCCCCCTGCGCTCACCTGGATGACATTGCTGTATTTCACGATCTCTCCCAGCAGCTTTCGGTTTTCGGATTCGTTTTGTTTCTGTTCCAGCTCCGCGGCGTGCTGCCAAAAAAAAATAATAAAAACACCCAATTCAGCCAGATTATACCTCAAAAAAACAAAACAACATCATCGGGGTAATATCATTGGGTTCTGGGGGGTTTTTATGACAGAGCCGGAGCCGTAAACAGCCAATCGCAGCACAATTTGTGAGTCCCCTCACATGTATGACGCCTCTGGCTGACATACATGTGCACCGGCTCCGGGCCCCACGTACGGGACCCCTGGGGCATCCCCGCTGGCCGGTGCACTTCCATAATATAATAATCATGACTTTTCGGTTCCTGCTTTATTCTTTTTCTTCATGAAATCGTCTCACCGGAATGTGTCGAATAAACGCATCATGGCCGGATCTTACTGCACGACCTCAGCATGTCTTAAAGGTTTTATTAATGAGAGTTTGATGCCCGGAGGGACCGGGGGGGGGGGGGGGGGGGCATCGATGTCCAGACGCAGCCGGGTGCAGCGCGCCGCGAGAAATTCATTCCGCTCCCCGTGTAACTTTTCGAGTGCCGCACCCCGCCGTCCGGGAATCTCTCTCTTCCCCGAGGTCAAGGAGGTGCTCGCAGGATACTCAGAAAGCGAGTGCAGACTCAGCCACGGGGCGCGGCCGCGCAAGACTGAAATCGCAATAAAAATCTGCATCCGATTCACAATAGAAACCCAGAACCCGCCAGCAGATCGGCCCCATCCGGCCCCCGTCTAGTCGCCCGTTTCTCCTGCTTTAACGACTCAAACCTTAATCAGTCGTTGGTCTCGGCGACACGCTAAGGAGGCATCCGCCACGTCCGGTATCTACCCCAACATTCACCTATCTGCGGTTTCTTGCCCAGCATGCGCCTACATGCATTTCTTTTGTCCAGTGCATGCACCAACCTGAAATAATCTGCTGGGCATGCACCCCGCTTGCCCTTTTCCGCTCCGCATGCCCCCCCGCTTGCCCTTTTCCGCTCCGCATGCACCCCGCTGGCCCTTTTTTGGGCCCCGCATGCACCCCGCTGGCCCTTTTTTTGGGCCCCGCATGCACCCCGCTGGCCCTTTTCCGCTCCGCATGCCCCCCCGCTTGCCCTTTTCCGCTCCGCATGCACCCCGCTGGCCCTTTTTTGGGCCCCGCATGCACCCCGCTGGCCCTTTTTTGGGCCCCGCATGCACCCCGCTGGCCCTTTTTTGGGCCCCGCATGCCCCCCGCTGGCCCTTTTCCGCTCCGCATGCCCCCCTCTGGCCCTTTTCCGCTCCGCATGCCCCCCGCTGACCCTTTTCCGCTCCGCATGCCCCCCGCTGGCCCTTTTCCGCTCCGCATGCCCCCCGCTGGCCCTTTTCCGCTCTGCATGCACCCGCTGGCCCTTTTCCGCTCCGCATGCCCCCCGCTGGCCCTTTTCCGCTCCGCATGCCCCCCCGCTTGCCCTTTTCCGCTCCGCATGCCCCCCGCTTGCCCTTTTCTGCTCCGCATGCACCCCGCTGGCCCTTTTTTGGGCCCCGCATGCACCCCGCTGGCCCTTTTTTGGGCCCCGCATGCCCCCCGCTGGCCCTTTTCCGCTCTGCATGCACCCGCTGGCCCTTTTCCGCTCCGCATGCCCCCCTCTGGCCCTTTTCCGCTCTGCATGCACCCGCTGGCCCTTTTCCGCTCCGCATGTCCCCCGCTGGCCCTTTTCTGCTCCGCATGCCCCCCGCTGGCCCTTTTTTGGGCCCCGCATGCACCCCGCTGGCCCTTTTTTGGGCCCCGCATGCACCCCGCTGGCCCTTTTCCGCTCCGCATGCCCCCCGCTGGCCCTTTTCCGCTCCGCATGCACCCGCTGGCCCTTTTCCGCTCCGCATGCCCCCCCTCTGGCCCTTTTCCGCTCTGCATGCACCCGCTGGCCCTTTTCCGCTCCGCATGCCCCCCCGCTGGCCCTTTTCCGCTCCGCATGCCCCCCGCTGGCCCTTTTCCGCTCTGCATGCCCCCCGCTTGCCCTTTTCCCGCTCCGCATGCCCCCCCGCTTGCCCTTTTCTGCTCCGCATGCACCCCGCTGGCCCTTTTTTGGGCCCCGCATGCACCCCGCTGGCCCTTTTTTGGGCCCCGCATGCCCCCCGCTGGCCCTTTTCCGCTCTGCATGCACCCGCTGGCCCTTTTCCGCTCTGCATGCACCCGCTGGCCCTTTTCCGCTCCGCATGCCCCCCCGCTGGCCCTTTTCTGCTCCGCATGCCCCCCGCTGGCCCTTTTTTGGGCCCCGCATGCCCCCCCGCTGGCCCTTTTCCGCTCCGCATGCACCTACCTGCAGCTTTTTGAGCAGCGCGGCCTCTGTGTTGTTCCCCTGCTTGGCCTGCTTGGCTTTCCAGAACTGCTTCTGCGCCGAGTATCTGTTCATGGGACACACCTTGAAGAGACAATCTGAAACGCAATAAAGAATCCCATCACACGAGACGCCAAACACCTCGCAGAGAGTGAGAGAGAGCGCCAGAGAGCGGGTTTACTAACACGGCCCTCGCAGGAGTGTCCCCCCCCCCCGTGGGGCAGTGTGCTGGCTGCTCAGGGGTGGGGCAAATCCCTCCATCACCGTACCCCTCTCTTTCATGCATGTGTGAAATGCATTGACACGCCTGGGTTGGAAGCCCCACCCCAGAGCAGCCGGCACCGCCACACAGTCAGAAGAGTTTTCCCTAATCACTCCTCGCAGCGCCTCCCTGTAACAACTACATCTGCTCTTTCATTAAACCAGAAATCCTGACGAGACCAACGACCAGTGTTCCCTCTAAGCTGTGCACTTGTGCGCGCGGACATAGCTTTTTTAGACAGCGCACACGTCCAAAAATTGTGTGCACAACTGTTTTTCCCCAAAAAAGAAAAAAAATATATATTTTTGAAACTTTACGCGGCGCGGATATCGAGCGCACAAAATCTTTGCTCTGTGAAACTTTTTGCACAAGAGAAATTTTCTGCGCACGACAACTAAGAAAAATGAGATGGAACATTGCCAACGACTGATTAAGGTTTGAGTCTTTACAGCAGGAGAAACGGTCGACTAGACGGGGGCCGCTGGGGGCCGATCTGCCGTACAGCAGCATAGGGAAGTTTTTAATAACGTGTCGCTTTTAACCACGTCCTGAATGAACAGTTTTTAGGGGACGCTGCACCTGCGGAAAGCGCTGAGTATATTTGAAGTTACTGTGTAACTGGCTGAGGGTCATGGGGTGGGGGGAGATTGTTTGGGGACGCCAGGTGTCGTTTCCCAGCATCCGTAGGGGGGGTTAATCACACGGTGCGGGGATAGCGAGAATTTGCATTAGAAGAACATGCAGAGAATAAAAGGGAAGTAAACGATAAAACAACACAAACAGACGCCGCTTCCGCCTGGTAATATAAGTAACGTATACAGTGTGTGTGTGCGGTGTATACGGCGTATGTGTGTGTGTGCGGTGTATGTGTGTGTGTGCGGTGTATACGGCGTATGTGTGTGTGTGCGGTGTATACGGTGTATGTGTGTGTGTGCGGTGTATACGGTGTATGTGTGTGTGTGCGGTGTATACGGTGTATGTGTGTGTGTGCGGTGTATACGGTGTATGTGTGTGTGTGCGGTGTATACGGTGTATGTGTGTGTGTGCGGTGTATATGGTGTATGTGTGTGTGTGCGGTGTATACGGTATATGTGTGTGTGTGCGGTGTATACGGTGTATGTGTGTGTGTGCGGTGTATACGGTGTATGTGTGTGTGTGCGGTGTATACGGTGTATGTGTGTGTGTGCGGTGTATGCGGTGTATATGGTGTATATGGTGTGTGTGCGGTGTATACGGCGTATGTGTGCGGTGTATACGGCCTTTGTGTGTGTGTGCGGTGTATACGGTGTATGTGTGTGTGTGCGGTGTATACGGTGTATGTGTGTGTGTGCGGTGTATACGGTGTATGTGTGTGTGTGCGGTGTATACGGTGTATGTGTGTGTGTGCGGTGTATACGGTGTATGTGTGTGTGTGCGGTGTATACGGTGTATGTGTGTGTGTGTGCGGTGTATACGGTGTATGTGTGTGTGTGTGCGGTGTATACGGTGTATGTGTGTGTGAACGCATGCCGGAGGCTGCATTACTCAGAATGAAAGAGGAACCTGGGGGCAGTTTAAACACGAGAGGGTCAGAGTCTGAGATGGAATGGAACGAAGTATTACTTTACTGAGAGGGTGGTAGATAAGTGGAACAGCCTCCTAGCAGAGGTGGTAGAGGGTAATACAGTGAGGGGATTAAACACGCATGGGATAGACATACGGCTCCTGAATCTAAGACGAGACCAACGACTGATTAAGGTTTGAGTCTTTACAGCAGGAGAAACGGGTGACTAAACGGGGGCCGGATGGGGGCCGATCTGCCAGCAGGTTCTGGGGTTCTGTGGGCGAACCACTTCCCCTCCGGGGAGGCCACAGAGATGCCGTTAAATTGTTACTTCTTTCTGTATGCCGAGTGCGCGTTCTCAATGTAATTGTTTTACAGAATATTTATTTGACACGTTAGGCGCCTCCATACTCTGCAGCGCTGTACAGCAGCATTTATTATTAATTATTATTATTGATTTATATAGCGCCTGCATGCTCTGCAGCGCTGTACAGCAGCATTTATTATTATTGATTTATATAGCGCCTCTGCAGAGCTGTACAGTGGGATTTCTAATAAATCTGTTATTTTTTTCATTTTTCTTTTATTTATTTAGCTGCATAATTTGGGTAAAATATAACCAAGTAACTTGAACTTTAATTAAAAACTTTTCCTGGGAATGTGAATCATGCGATGTGTTTTCGTCAGTGATGTCAGTAAAGCGAAACGCGTCGTAAACAAACCGTCTCCGGGCATCAAAAGAAAGGAAGGCGCTGACCCTGCTTCCCTGGGTTTAAGGATGGATCCCGTGTAACGACAGCCGCACAATGACGGGATGCCTGAGGTTTATTTGACTAACGACTGCAGAAAGGCGCTTGCGTAACGGGGCAATATTTCATTTTCAGGGAGGGGGCAGGGAAGGGATTTCCGAGCCCCCAGCAAGCCCCGCTGGTTGCTGTGTGCGCCGTTGCTGCCCCCGCGTGTGGTAACATGTAGAGACACGCCTGACGGTAATTACTTGCACCGGGGCTGCGAGGGGTTACCGGCCCGACTCACCGGCCCGAATACCTGCATCGCTTTCAGAATTAACCCTTTCTGAACCAGGCGGCACCCGATGGGCGAAAGCCAAATTCTGGCCGGTTTGGGTAAATTCCCTTCCGGGACGGCGAGGCCACAAAGTTTAAGCAGCCGCAAAATTCAGCAGGCATGCGATTTAACCAACATTATCGGAATTACGAGAAGAGTTCACCAGCGAGCCGCCGCAACCCCGTCACTCACACAACACGGCGTCCAACGCACCCGCCGGGCCACCGACGACGTCTTTACGCTGCGGGGGGGGGGGGATACTTCTCGTAAAGTGATAAAAGAATGCGAAACATGCACTTTGTTTAAGCTGCGCTGTTTCCGTGGTAACATTTGGGGTTCTGTTTTCATTCTTTCATTAATCTCGCAGGTGTCTGTCCTCGCCGTGTTTGTTGCGTTGTGTAACTATGACACACATACGTGTACGCGTGTGTTTCCACAATATGAAGCAGCTGCAGGCTGTAAGCAAGCGTTTCTCGGCAAAGTCAGGGTAACCCCCCCCCCAATCCTGACAGCAGATTTTGGGTCAAAATGTCTCTAAATCCTATTTGTTACTGTTCTGTCCGCTAAATAAACCTGTGTACTGGTCCCAATAATCAATATATTGTATTACATGTATCCCATGGGAGCAGCCATCTTAACGTAGTTATTCCTCCCCATTAAGTTATCTCTACCCTGTTAAGTTGCTGACCGCTGCCGATGAATATAATATCTGAAAAGCTCTGGCCCCTCCCCTTTATACGTTGTGCCGTCAGATTTCAATGGAAATGCAGTTAAAGAGAAAAAAAAATAGTTGTCTCATCCAATCACACCGCTGCACTGCCCAAGATGCAAATTCTAACCTACTGAATCAATTAATTTGCATATGGGGGTAATCAAAAAAATATTGTAAGCCTTTGTTTCCGTGGCCCCAGAGACGTCAAAGGTTCGGGTTCTGCTCCCACAACTCACCCCGAAACTTCTTCGGTGGGTTGGCCAAATCCCCGGCGTCCGGATGGACCACGCATCGGTCATCCACCAATCTGCAAGCAGAAAACACTTCGCGTTAATTAAAGAGCCGAAACCACAAAGGGTTAACGCATCACAAAGCGGGTCAGACTGGGCCTTCACCCAGGTTAACCTCTTAGGGACTGCAAGTAATAGGAATCATGAAACTATCTGATGTTAGTGCATTAATACGCCTCCCAACTGTCCCGTTTTGTGCAGGACAGTCCCAATGTTGCCACTCTACGCCGTCAAGCTATTTTTTTTTTTTTTAAATGTATTTTTGATCCGAGGAATAAAGAAACGATGTGAGATGCGCCGTTTATTGGCCCCCGCCGGACGCGGTTTCCAGAGGTCGTGTTTGACAGGTCACTTTCTTGCGCTTGTGATTCGCTGAGTATACCGAAGGCCTCGTAATCTCACAAGGGTTTGTTAATAGCTTTTTTAAGTAAACACCGTGAGGTTTATTTAGGAAGCCACATCAAAGGAGCCCCAGAAACGCGCCCTGCCCCGGGGAGCAGATAATAACGCCTGCTGCGGAGAGCGCCCGTTAATGCATTTCATGCGACGTGTTCTGCATTCTCCACGGTCGCCGTGATACGCCGCAACCCCTTATAATCACATGACTCGCGGGCTCATCAAACCCCGTCATACGCCGCAACCCCTTATAATCACATGACTCGCGGGCTCATCAAACCCCGTCATACGCCGCAACCCCTTATAATCACATGACTCGCGGGCTCATCAAACCCCGTCATACGCCGCAACCCCTTATAATCACATGACTCGCGGGCGCTTTAAACCCCGTCATACGCCGCAACCCCTTATAATCACATGACTCGCGGGCGCTTTAAACCCCGTCATACGCCGCAACCCCTTATAATCACATGACTCACGGGCGATTTAAACGTTACTTCATCCATTGTTGTTGTCCAGCTGGGGCCAATAGGCAGTTTCTGGGTCTATTCCATGGCCCCCAGCCGGTAAGATATCTGATTGTGGCCCCCGCCAGGGCTTGGGCTCCACAGTAACGGTTGCCCATGGACTCTCATCTTATGTTCTGGATGTTAAGAGTTTTTAAATGAAAGGAAACATCATAAAATGGGAATTCTAATGTCCCCGGCCCCCAGGGGCCCCGGCTCACAGCACCTGGTGAAGCGTTCTGAGCACCTGCTGCCACTGCTCTCTGATTAATCAATAACCAGGAAACCGTTAAATCCGGCGTGTTTTCTGCTTAATGCTGCGCGATACATCACGGCCTCCGGCTCCATGACATAAGAAGCCATCTGATGATGAAACATTGTAACAAAACCACACAAACCGCACAATGGATGAATCCCCGACTACCCGATCGCAATTCACCCCACTGCTGTCCGCTCATCGGAACACAGGACAGCTATACAGAGTAACCGGAACCCGACGGCAGATCGGCCCCGTCCGGCCCCCGCTAGTCACCCCGTATGTCTATCCATGTTTAATCCCCTCACTGCATTACCCTCTACCACCTCTGCTGGGAGGCTGTTCCACTTATCCACAAAGTAAAGCTTCCTTTTCATTTCATCTCAGCCTCTGACCCTCTCGCTGTGACATTTCTCATCCCTCCATAGGGACATCTAGGTGACAGACGGGTTCTAGAGACGCCACGTTATGCCGTCATGTTCTGGCAAAAGCCACAAAGCCAAAAATGGTACAGAAATAGCCAGCGTTTGGGTGGGTTAAAGGGTTAATTGAAAAGGAAATTCATCCCGCTGCAGAGACGTATCTGCTTTTTGCCTTTTCCTTCCCCAGAATGCGCGCGGTTTTCGGTTATCTGAGGGGGCGCAGCGTGGAGGCAGTTCCTGTGACTCATAAACATCCACGACCTAAAACAATGGCGAGTATCTCATAACCCGACGGCCCCGGCCGGCCGCCGCGCACCACGGGGTCAACCAGCCCCGCTTATATTACTTTCCATTCATCAAAGGCTTCATCCACATAAAATCAGCGTTATTTGTTGGGTTATATAGCGCCATCATATTCTGCAGCGCTGTACAACCCGTAAACAGAACAAGTCGTGCATCGCTTAATAATATGGACGGAAACAAAAGGTGCGGGGGGGGCCTGCTCAAAGAGCTTACAATCTACAAAACTGTCATGTTACATACTACTTCTTGTGTCCCGTCTACCCATTGTACAGCGCTACGGAATATGATGGCGCTATATAAAACAATAATTAATGATAACTGTATGCGGTGCATTATGAATGGGGGAGGGGAGTGAAAATTACCAATAACATGAAAATTGGCAGTAAGATTAACGCGTTAACACAGACTGCTACAAAGGAGCAGACGGACCTGTTCCTGGGAGCTTACAATCTATTCAGACGTGTCAAGCATTTGTTACATTGGTTACTAGGAACAAACGAAATTACAGCGCGTGACCCAATAAGTGGGGAGAGACCTTGTACTTCTGCTTCATTCCAAGCAATCGCAGGCGATGACATCACACCCAGAATCCGACACCTTAGTTACTGTAACAATTCTCAGGCCACGCAGAGACGCCGTTATCAGCTCCGAACAAAGGACGTTTCAAAAAGAGACTTTTGTTTATTTAAAATCCTCAGAGCTCTGGGGAACAGAGACGGCGCGCGGTTCTCGATCACACTGAAACCTAGAACCCGCCGGCAGATCGGCCCCCGTCGGCCCACCATGTCGCCCGTCTCTCCTGCTGTAAAGACTCGAACATTAATCAGTCGTTGGTCTCGTCTTAGATTCAGGAGCCGTATGTCTATCCCATGCATGTTTAACACCCTCACTGTATCACCCTCTACCACTTCTGCTAGGAGGCTGTTTCACTTATCCACCACCCTCTCAGTAAAGAAAAACTGCCACCACATACAAGCTTACTCAGCTTTTTGGTTGGGGGATCATGGGAATTATAGTCATAAATCAGCTTCACCTCAACAACGTGACCTCACTTAAAGGATTACGTGTTGAAAGCGAGTTCTTGTACAAAGTTTAAAAAGTCATCTTATCACCATAGCAACTACTAGATTGTAAGCTTGCGAGCAGGGCTCTCTCCACCAAATGTATCGGTTTGTCTTAGTCTGTCAATTCTTGTCTTGTCATATCCCTTGAATTTATGTATTGTATTAAGCGCTGCGTAAACTGTTGGCGCTATATAAATAAAAGATAATAATAATAATAATAATAATACTGGAACTTCACACCAAAAATCACTTTTTAATATCATTGCGGGAGCCGAAGAAAATGAACACAAAAATCTAAAGCATAGAAGTCTTATTTTAGTTTTACTTCTGCGTTTAAAAAACTCATCGCAGGATTCTGACTCCTCGAGGACTCGATGACTGAAGGGACTCTCTAAGCTCTGCCATAAAGCGTCACACACAGAGATGTTTAGGAGCAAGGGGTGGCGCCCAAGTATCACATGATCACCTGCAGCGGAGTGCCCCGCCCCCCGGCAGCGGTTAACATTATCTGAATATCACAATAAGCCGCATTTTGTGCCGCGAACCGTTTACGGGATTTAACACTTTTTTATGCGACTTCTCGTTTAACGGACGGGAGTTTCCGAGCTCCGTCGCCGATTCGGCACTTTTTTGCCCTTTAGCAGAATTGACGCGGGCCGCACTCGCAGATTGTTGTCATGGTGACGCCGGAGATAACGCCGGCGGTATATTTGCACTGCCGCGGGATATCTCTCGACCTTTCCTGCATCGCTTCCTGTCAGAAGAGTGAATGTTACTGGGCTTGAACCGCTCGCCGGCTCTGCGACTTCAAACGTTCTTCCTGTTACTCTTAATAACAAAAGATTTGGCTACAAATGGATACATTAACAAAAAATAACACTTTCACATTTATTACTTTTTTGGGGGGGCCTAATCCATATTTTTCCCGCTATTACATTTTAAAAAAATGACTGGCCAATCACAATTAGTCTTTAATAACACAAAATATTTAATAAAAATCTAGAAAATTCTAATATTTGGGTCCGTGCCGTTTTTCTTTTTTGAATTTATCCGTTTTTAAATCGTCGGACTGATTCCTTAGAAGATCCGGTTACTTTTCTTTACCCCAGCGTTCCAATGTTTGATATTTTCAGCGCGTCTCGCTGGTTGGCCGGCAGTCACGTGATATAAAGCGCGGGTGCGGATGTCTCGCTCTCTGTATTAGACAGTCAGGGTTCTCTGTTCTCTCCTGCGGATTTTTCATCCCGCTGTCCTGTTGTCACGACGATTTATTGGCTCGTAGAACGTTGTTTCTGCTTCCAGTTAATTCGAGCGAACGTAATTACTGCGGGTCTCTTTATTTCCCGCTTCCTGCAGGCGCCGCGTGCCAAGACGGGACAAGAGACTCATTTACCCCGGGGGTATTTATCCCCCGCCGGACGCAACACCTTTTGCCTCCAAACAATGTCTTATTTTTTATTTAAAAAATAATTAATGAAAAAAACCTCATTAAAAAGCCCCGTATTTGCCTCTCGTGTGATTTCTCTCGGCTCCCCAGAGATGAAGATCCCTTTGTGGGTTTGTCAGATTTGCGAAAGTTTAACCCCAGAAATGAAGCAAAATTCTATTTTTAAAGCCGCGTTACGCAGAAAAGAAGTGCGGTCCAGACGTCTTACACGGTGACCCAGAACCTGCCGGCAGATCGGCCCCATCCGGCCCCCCGTTTCTCCTGCTGTAACGACTCAGACCTGCGGAACATGCCGGCGCTATAGAAAATAATGAATAATTAAACGTCGACGGATTCGGCATTTTTTCCCCCCCAAATCTGGGCCGTCTCGGTGCCAGCGGGGTGAGCAACGTCTCAGGAATCTCTCCTCCATTCCTAAATGTGGTTCTCGTTATCAATCCCACAGCCGCTCGGCACGAGAGGGGGGGACGCCGGCAAAAGACGGGACCCTCTGCGTGACGAGGGGCGGACGCGGTATTTACAACATGCGAGGAACGTAACCAGCGCTATTACTTCAAACAGTGACATCAGAGGGTCAGCGCGTGACGTCACCGCGACGCCCACATTTTCCCAACGTGCGAGTTTTCTGCATCTAGAGGTACTAAATATAACCATTTATATATTATTATAAACACAAATATTTATATAATTAACACAAAAGCCCAGAAAACAAATTGAAATTAACTGAGGTGAGAAACGAAGCCAAGAACACGTTTTTCAGCCCAAAATGTGCTGAAAGTTCACTTTCGTTAAAGGAAGGAAAATTAGAAAGATATTCGGGGGGGAAAGAGAAGCCAGAAAGTTCTATGCGGAAATAGTGGGCACCAGGACACAAAGAGTTAAAGTTACAGCCCCACCCCAGGGCATTTCTCACAAGCCCCAATTGAGAGAATTACCCCAGAGGTCAAAGAGCAAAGGTTACGCTCAGGGTCATTTCATGGACCAGGGAGAGGCAGCGTATAACGTCCCAAACACCCCTCCTGTTAATACCCCCAATTAAAGGGGGGTGATTTTGGGTGACCCTCTGAGAAATGTGGCGGCGGCTTGGCACTCCAGCACCTATAGGGTTAATTAACCCTTCCAGCTTGCCTTGGGTTTAAATCCAGGTTTAAAGCCCCGTGAAGCTCCATACGTGCCCCGCGGCTTGTCCGTGACGTACCCCAGGGGCCACGTACTCCAGCCCTTTTGGGGCTTTATTCACTATATTGGGCTGCTATCACAATTCCTGAAAGCGCCTTAAGGAGTTAAAACAAAAAAGCCACCGACAGCTGCCCCAGGAACCCCAGTAAATGAGCCGACAGCAGCGAGTGTGCCCCTAGGACCTGCGATTTAGAAAATAAAGCCCTTTCTATTAAGCTTGCAGGTAATCTGGCACTACGAGGGTTAACACCCTCTCCTTTTGTAACCCAGATTTCAGCAGAAAGGGTTTTAAGGGACTTTTAACGTTCCCAGAGATGCTGCACGCCAGGTTAGCTAAAGGCGCCTTTAACCCTTTCTAGGCCTGAACAGCCTGCATGTTATTCAGCTGGCCCTGCAAGAGTTAAAGAACCGCTTTTCGTTCCGTCTTTGGGCGTTTAAGGCAAAAGCAGAACCCGCTGTTTTTGGGCGCGAGGGGCTTTATTTACTAAATTAGGAAACCAAACCGAATGCAGGATGGGAATAAAACCTCTTTTTAACCACCGCTGGAAAGCGGCGGGTCTGACCAATCAGGGCGGCCGCCTGGCGTTTCTCTCTCTGTTTACACCGGGGATTATCGCTCTCGTGTAACACTAACAAACAGCGCAACCAAACCCAGACCGCAGGGCGTGCGCCCCGCTACCGCTACCTGCCCCACTACCTGCCCCGCCCCCGCTACCTGCCTCGCACCCGCCCCGTGCTGCCCCGCTACCGCTACCTGCCCGCACACGCTACCTGCCAGGGAGGGGGCAGCAAAGGTCGGCGGCTGGGGAGCAGACGAGTTACCCCTGAGAAGGAGATGTTTGAAAGCAGAGGCTTATAGTCGCGGGTCGGCTGCTGGTCGGATTTGGGGGCAGGCGAAGGAGGTCAGTTTGCTGCCGCACAGGAGGGGCAACTGGGCTTACAGGACCGACCCGGGGTGACCTTGGGGAATAGGCAGCGACCCCTGCAGCAACGATGGGGGCAATTAACCCAATGAACCCCGGAACAGCGACCACGTAAAGCAGTGCATAGAGGGGTCTCTATCTGATTTTACCCTCATCTGCCCTATCTGTTCCCCAAAAAGAGCAGCTTCTGAAACATGAGCCATTCCAGCGAGGGAGTTACCACCACCTCCAGCAGGCAGTTCCTTATCTAGACCTCAGAGTTTCAGTTTAGTGAGTAACAGATTCTGAAAAGGACACAGAGAAATATCACAAATATCACAACCGCCTGACATTTAACGTCAGCAGAAACGCCAGAAAACCACAGATATCGGCGAGAAAAGCAGAATATTCAAATTCAGATAAAAAATGTTTTTTAAAAATGTAAATTGCGGCGTTGCCCCCAAGAATCTCTTACTACACCTTTAATGGTTAATTATGTCGCAATACCCAATCCTACCCACTGTTACCCCAAATGCACGGACCCGTTAATTACACATTGTACAGCGCTGCAGAGTATGACGGCGATATATAAATAATAATAACACACATTGTACTGCGCTGCGGAGTATGACGGCGATATATAAATAATAACACACATTGTACAGCGCTGCGGAGTATGACGGCGATATATAAATAATAATAATAACACATTGTACAGCGCTGCAGAGTATGACGGCGATATATAAATAATAACACACATTGTACAGCGCTGTGGAGTATGACGCCGATATATAAATAATAACACATATTGTACAGCGCTGTGGAGTATGACGGCGATATTTAAATAATAATAATAACACACATTGTACAGCGCTGTGGAGTATGACGGCGATATATAAATAATAATAATAACACACATTGTACAGCGCTGCGGAGTATGACGGCGATATATGAATAATAATAATGCACATTGTACAGCGCTGCGGAGTATGACGGCGATATATAAATAATAACAACACACATTGTACAGCGCTGCGGAGTATGACGGCGATATATAAATAATAATAACACACATTGTACTGCGCTGCGGAGTATGACGGCGATATATAAATAATAACACACATTGTACAGCGCTGTGGAGTATGACGCCGATATATAAATAATAACACATATTGTACAGCGCTGCGGAGTATGACGGCGATATATAAATAATAACACACATTGTACAGCGCTGTGGAGTATGACGGCGATATATAAATAATAATAACACACATTGTACAGCGCTGTGGAGTATGACGGCGATATATAAATAATAATAATAACACACATTGTACAGCGCTGCGGAGTATGACGGCGATATATAAATAATAATAATAACACATTGTACAGTGCTGCGGAGTATGACGGCGATATATAAATAATAATAACACACATTGTACAGCGCTGCGGAGTATGACGGCGATATATAAATAATAATAATAACACATTGTACAGTGCTGCGGAGTATGACGGCGATATATAAATAATAATAACACACATTGTACAGCGCTGCGGAGTATGACGGCGATATATAAATAATAATAATAACACACATTGTACAGCGCTGCAGAGTATGACGGCGATATATGAATAATAATAATGCACATTGTACAGCGCCGCGGAGTATGACGGCGATATAAAAATAAAATTTTTCCCAAATTTTTGCAATTTTAGCCCAAAGCGAGCGGGACTGCGGCCTTTGACCCTCGCAGTTAGGGTAAGTGCAAGCTTTTCAGGCTAGACAAAGAAAGAAGTCTTGTCTAATTTAAAAAGGGTGCGATAAACGGGGTGTAACGGGGTATAGGGGCAGGGGAGCAGGGCAGGCAATTACCCCCAAACACCCCCATAGGGGGGGGGGCATTGCTTAGGTGACCTGCAAGTAAAGGGTTAACACAGAGAGCAACCCCACAATATTAACCATTAGTGTGCTGCACCCGGCATGGAACAGGTTAAGGAACTGCATGGAGGGGCACAGAGGGAATTAAACAAGGTAACCGTGAGGGGCATCCATGACCATGGGGCAATTGGGGGCATTTAATAGATTGCTAGTTCAGTTAACCCTTTAGTGGAACAGGACACGTGTCACTGCCATATGCCGGGGGCATTAGACCCTTTCCAGGCCTGCAGCCCCCAAACACCTCATGGCTTATCTTAAAATACCTGAATATGCCTGCTGGAGGGGCAATACTGGGTGGCACACAGGGTGAGGGGCAGATTGGAAAGTAACATCACACAGTGAGGGGCAGATAGCTTAGGGTGCATGGGGCAAGTCGCCCAGGATTTATGGAGGGTAGGATAGCTGTGGGTGTGTAGGTGTAGATAGGATACATGGGGCAGAATGTTCAGGGTGTACAGGGGGCAGATAGCTCGGGATACATAGGGCAGAAGAAGGGTATACGGGGCAGTTAGCTCAGGGTTCATGGGGCAGACAGTTAAGCTCTGTTGAGAGTTGCCCCTGTACACCCCCCAGGAGCGGTTCCTCTTACCCCAGGGTGCTGATGAAGCCATTCACCGAGCCCTCCGCGTACAGGGACACGATATCGCCGATGTACAAAAAGCTCGTCATCTTATCGATCATTCCGGGGGGGCACGTGTGGCCCCAACCTGCAGGGCCCCGTCTAGCAGAGAAGCATGGTCCTGCCCTCCACGGGGGCAATTAAACACCCTGCCTCTCCAAGCAGTAAGAAGACAGGTGGCACACTATGATCCGGGGGCAGTTAGTTATCCTGATGCCCCTCTGTAGATGCCCAGGGGCAGTTATCCTCATGCCCTTCTGTAGGTGTCCGGGGCCGTTAGTTATCCTGATGCCCTTCTGTAGGTGTCCGGGGCAGTTAGAAATCCCGCTGCCCCTCTGTAGCTGTCAGGGGCAGTAAGTTATGCCAGTGCCTCTCCGTAGGTGTCCAGGGGGAGTAAATTATCCGGATGCCCCTCTGCAGGTGTCCGCAGGCAGTTAGTTATCCCAATGCCCCTTTGTAGGTGTCCGGGGGGCAGCTGGCGAGGTGCCCCTGGTCTTGTCCCGGGGCAGTAAGTTAGATGCCCCGCCTGTCTCAGTCCTGGAGGTATTTAGCCTGCTGCCCCGGTCGCTAGGTAGCCAGAAGCTGCTGTCCCGGGGTCCCCCAGTAAGTGCCCCTCTTGGTGTCCCGGGGTACCTCAGTAATTGCCCCTCTCAGAGCCTCACGGGAGGAAGTTTCCCGGATCGGGTCAGCGCTCAGCTCCGAGGCGGGCTCCAGCACAGGGGAGGGGCTCCGGTCGGCAGGCAGCCAATAGGAGGGACTGCTGGGCGGGCCAGGAAGGAAAGGTTTGTGGTAGTCAGTCACTCCGTACAGGATGAGGGGAGAGGGGCGCTAAAACTGCCCCGGGGGTACAGGGAGGGTCACATTAATAATAACTGCCCCGGGGGTACAGGGAGGGTCACATTAATAATAACTTCCCCAGGGCCACAGAGAGACGGTCACCTTAATAATAACTGCCACAGAGAGGGTCACATTAATAATAACTGCCTCAGGGGCACATAGAGGGTCACATTAATAATAACTGCCCCAGGGCCACAGAGATAGGGCATTTTAATAATAACTGCCCCAGAAAGGATACTTTGGAAAATAAAACTGCCCTAGGGGCACATAGAAAGGGCATATTAATATGAGGGAGGAAATGGGCTGTGTAGCTGACTGTCCCCTTACCTTACATATACTGCCATGGCTAGGAATACTACAAACTACCCCTTTACTTCACAAATACCCAGTGTCAGAACAACTACAAGTTGCCCCATTACCTCACTTATATTAAAAACAACAGCTGGCAGCACTCACAGGGTTAAATTAGCTGCACTGCCGGATGCTGTGTACAAGGCCACTGCTGCTGCGGCTCCACGGTCAGATTCCACGCAGAGCAAACATCAGAGACACACCGTGCCAGGGTTATTACAAGCGCCCTGTCAAAAGGGGCAAACACCGGCCCCCTCAGCAAGCCCTGTAGATGCCCGGAAACATTTGCCCTCTGTGGGGCACCTTTGTAATAAGTCTTGGGGGTGCTGCACGCCTCTGACGTTCCCATGCAGGGAATAAAAACAATATTCAGTGCAAATTAAATAGCTACGAGTAAAGGAAAGTTTTTGGTGATTGAACCGTTTCGTTGGTTGCTATGGTGATAACCCCACATTATAAACTCGGCACCAGGATTCTGTGCTGTCAAGACATGTAACTCACATACTAATTAGCTGATTGGCGTGCGTTTCCAAGGAAACCGTATTCCTGTCCTCAGCCATGATCTTATAGATCCGAGGATACAAGTCGCTGCTTCCAGTTCCAAAAACACAAGTATTTGTTTAACATTAACCCATTAAGAACCCAAAAATGTGCATTTTCTAAAAACAAGTAAGACAAAAAAGAGAATCAGGTTGGTATGTGATTTACCCCATTTTAGTAAGTTTGGGATCCAGCTTTTTCAATCTCATACTCTGGGGTTATTTCTAAAGAACGATTCTGGGGCAAAGGTAGAAGTGTGACCTTATTGCCATAGCAATCAAAAGAATGGTCCAATCGGCATGAACATTCTGTCGGTTCCTATGGTGAAAAGAAGACTTTTAAACCTTACTACTAGAATTACTCTGTCTAAATACCCCCCAGTCCTATTCCCTTTTTCGGGATTTTATTCCCAGGATTTTCCTGCGTCTTTTTTTTTTAAATAAAGCAATTTTACTAAAATGCGTAAAATAAAAGCCCCTGTAGTGAAGATGGCGGTGGGGGTGGCTAAAAGGATCAGGCCAAAATTAAATACACCGCTGCATGGGATTCCTTGGATGACCCATCAAAAGCTTGGAATAAAATGCCCCAAGGGATAAATCATTCCTGCCGATCCTGGATCTATCCTCTGCTCCATCTATTCTAACTCGTACTGGCGCGTGTTGGAGAGGAGTCATCGTTGGGGCAGACTGCGCCACCATATAAGATGCCGCTGGACCCAATAGGGTCCAAATGACCAAGAGATAATCTGTTGTACAGGTAAGGGGCCCTAAAAAGGGTCCCAGGAGGGCACTAAGAGCCCCTGGCACAAAGACCGCCCCAGGGGTAAGTGCAGGAAAGGTTCAGTGCTAGGAAGGTTCATCAAGGTGTCACCGGAACTCGGTACTAAAACCCAAAAGAATTTATTAGTTTGCAAAGGGAAGTAATGCAAACAGCGAACAGGATACATTGTGTCTCCGGCGAGGGATTAATGTAAAAGCCTTTATTGGTTGACTGAGGGTGGTGATTAATGAGCCGAGGGGCAGAAGAAGATCTGGAATTGAAAATCCGCAGTGATGATCCTGCGGCCTGGGGGCAGAAGCACCAAAAACTGGGGAGATCCCATTATTCCGCGGAGTCTACATCGGAGTATCCATTAGGGCCGAAACGGCACATAAACTCAGACTTTGGTGCCGCGAGGGCATTAGCCGCTCAGCCTATGATTAGATATTTAATTTGTTTCCATTTTTCCATGTGATATTTTGGGTGACTTTACCGGCCCAAACACCACACTGAGCTGATGCTTTATGGCAATGCTAATGAAGTCCGTTCCTCCATAGACTCTCATTAGTCAGTGAGTCCAGCTGGGCGATTAAGACCGAGCTATTGTCTAGTAGATCGGGGGTCAGATAACAGAACGAGAACTCCATACCAATGGCTGATATGCAGCTGCTTGAAAACAATGCTGCATGAAGAATGCGCTCCCCGTGGGGCAAATTGCGGGGAAATGTTTGGAATCTGCAACTTGTTACATTATGGATATGACACAATGCTGTTGCAAGCAGAGATTAACCCTTCACACTCTGTATGGGGATCTAATAAAACATCGAGTTTGCTCTGCCTGCTGGCCCTCGTGGGAAATGATACACGTGCCGCTCCACTAAGGTCACGCAAGCCACTCATTAATCAGCAGGGTTTCTATTTAGTTTGTCCAGTCCCGCTTTCCTCCCCTGATGCCCCTCTCTCCTCCCCTGATGCCCCTCTTTTCTAGGAGGTCAGAATGTTTGCTGGGTATGAGGGGATCGCAGGGTTCTACGGCCCTAAAAGCACCGATAATGTGTATAGAAACAGCAGGAAACGGGTTAATAAATTAAATTCCTGCAGAACTATTATCCAAGCTCCATTTATACAACAAAAAATGATTATTGATAGATAAGCGGGGGCTGGGCACGTGGAATCACACGGAATACTTTCATTTCCAAAGGGATAAAAGCCATAGGTCGGTTTCCACTTGATCGTTAATTCATCCAATAAAAATTCACTTGTCAGGATGAGAATGGTTGCGATGGTCTTAATTCCGCGACACGTTACACGCCATGCTCATACGGTGCGGGTTCGCAGAGTTCTGCTGAGTATTATAAAGGTTTTCTGGAGAAAACACTCAGTTATTTAAAAATAGAACGTGATATCAGCCGGAATCCGGAGCTTTAACAGTTTCCTGTTTTCTCAACAATAAAAAAAAAAAACTGGTTCCAGATTTACTGTATCATTGAGAGTGGAGTCTACGGGCAGGCGGGACCCCAGGGGCCCGAGATAAGCAAAAGGAACTGTTACTTATTATAAATCTGTCATTCACAGACAATTGCCCCGTCTGGGAACCACCAATACCTTAAGGGGTTTTTGGGCTGTTTGACTCGCCCAAGACACTCCCCGGGAGGACTTTCTGATGGAACGAGGGGCGAGAGGAGAAGGGACAGCAGGGTGTTTCTGAAATTTTCCAGAAATATAAAGATTCGGAAGGTTGTCTCTGCTGGAAAGAGTTCTAAACACAAAAGTACGGAAGCAAAACACAGCAGGAGCTGCCTGAACCTTTTTATATACGTTTCCACTTTCACATTTCTTCTAATAATCTTAATAAATGCTTATCTTTTTCTATTGGAAATTAACTGTGATAAACTTGTCAGGAAGTCTCGTGGGGTATCGGGGTTCGGCGTCCCCAGGGGTTACTAGGCACCGTTTGTAATAATTATTGTTTGATTTCTGTATGTCTTGGTATATGTGGTGATTATTGTTTATGCTTTGTTCTCCCTCACGTCCTACCCTGCCCCTGTGCCACATGCCCTGCCCACGGACGTTAACCCCTCGTAGCCCATCAACTCAACCCCAGCGCTCTTGTATGGAGATACCCCACGAGGTACGTGGGGTACGGACCAGGGGTGGTTCAGAGAAGGAACCTCCTGCAGATTCCTGGTCACTGGGACTGCCAGGGGAACGGAGATTTGCCTGCACGGTTATCGTACGCATGCCGGCGATCTCGTGGTCCGTCCTGGGAAAACGATGAACTGTTGTCGCTCGGGGTCCCTTCGGCCGACCGTGTCACTTTTTGGACAGGATACCTCAGGACCCGTGGATACCATCATACCCCAGGATACCATCATCACCCCCCCCGGGGATTGAGGCCGCTGCTTCGGGATCACGCTGAGAACGACGCCTAAAGTTACACTGACATAGCACCTCAGTGACCTAAGCGTGGCGCAGGACTGTCTGGACAGGGCGGGAAGATGCGGACTACCCAGTGAGTCTTTTTCCCACCTAACCTGTATATAAGCCTGTGCGTTTCCCCAATTAATGTCGTCTAATGCTTCAGGAACCCGCCATTGTCTTTTTCCAGTGAGTCACCAGCGCGGTTCCCTTGCGAGTGAGTCACCAGCGCGGTTCCCTTGCGAGTGAGTCACCAGCGCGGTTCCCTTGCGAGTGAGTCACCAGCACTCACCGTTTAATCCACCGTTGTCTTTTCTCTACCAATTATAAAAGTAGTTTTAATATTTCTTGTTATGTACCTGGATTGTTGCTGGTTAGATGGTTTTGAAATCATCTAAGCAGCAACAATCCAGGTACATAACAAGAAATGTTAAAATTACTAAACTCTGTTAATGAAAGTGGAGTTAAATTACATATATATGAGTAAGTTATATATCAATGCAGCCTTTGGCATTTAAAAAAATAAATTAAACCCCCCCCCCCCAAAATATTAGTAACAAAGGGGAAAAAAAATCACCATAACAAACCTTTAATGTACGGGGCTAACAGAGATCCACTAATATACACAAGAAAACACGTGAAGCTCTTAGTATATTAAAATACATTTTTTGTGTCATTTTTAAGTTTTAATAACGGTACCCTGTAAATGTACATTCCCATTTGGTAAAGAACCCCTTAAAAAATAAAAAAAAAATTCCCTAAAAAGTATTTTTATACAGATGATTGGCTGAATTTTAATTTATGCATTTAATATTCAGCATAAAACCGCTGACAACGCGGAGCGGTCACTGCCGACTCGGCTTTCCGTTCTCCAACACGTCCGATCTGTCAAAAAGTTTGAATAAATAGAAAAAGGTTAACAAACAAAAAAATGCAATTATCTCCTCCCACCGCTGACACTTATCTACCATTCCTAGTTGTCTCCATTTTTTTTCTTAAACCATACCAAAATGAAAGATTTTTATAAAAACTGATGCATCTTTTCTAACTTCTGCCATTTTAAAAATCCAGAACTGACGCTGAGCTTTTTGGAGGCAACTAAATCGGGTTAGAATTTCCAGTTTGGGGTCTCACCCGTTGTCCTCTTTGAGATGCTGGTACAATTCAGCTTTGTTGTTGACGGAATTGAGGCGGCCGAAAAACTCCTGGTGTTTCTTGGAATTGGCGGCGTGGATTCTCGTGGTCCAGAGCGTCAGCAGAGACATCGGGCCTGTGAGGAAACACCGCGTTTATGGACAAGGTTATTGCTCACTCATGATCTGATCAGCGCAGACAAGGCTGACCGAAACATCGAATGATTACCTTTGGACTTCTCTACGGCCGGCACGTCCTCCACCGCACTGCGAGGCTTCTTGTTAGGAGGTTCTGGAGAGTCTGGGGAATCCTTGATGACCTCAGCTTCTGCCAGGTCCTCCTTCTCCCGATCTATCGCAGATTTCACCCTAAATAAAAAGTATTTGCGTAAAGTTTCAGTTTTTAATATGAGAGCTGGCACCCCAGAACCACCCCCCCCCACACTTAAATCACATTCTGGAGCTCTACCACTGAACGTTGAGTGTCATAAAGCCGCCTACTGGGCCAATTACCCCCTTAATGCTGCATACAGTAACAGAGGGGGAAGAGGCCACATTAATACCCTGAGCGTACAGGCGCCGGGGAATGACTTACTTCTCCGATTCCTGCCACTTCTTGTCGTGCTCATGATCCTTGGAGTTCTTCTCCGACTTGTCCTCTTTGTCGTCCCTCTTGCGCCCTCGTTTCTTGCGCTCCTCCTCTTCGGGCGGCTTGCTCCGGCAGGCCAGGAGGCAGTCGAGTACCCGCTGTTGCTTTTCCGAGCCGTTGATGTGCGCTCGGACCAGAGTCTCCAGCTCGTTCCACATTATACGGTACTGCTCGTCTCTACCGGGCAAAAAGGAGATGCATTAAAAGAAGAGAAAGACCCCAAAAGCTTGCAAACTTCTGTATGGATCAGAGTCATGGAACAATGCCATTAACAATAACTCTTGGACTCCAAACCCAATCTCTGTATCACAGGCCAGGGCAGACAGTTTCGTGCCCTCCAGGGCATCTGGCATCTCACCTTTTGGGTCCTTTGCCTCTGGTACCAGCCGTAGAGATTGGGAGTGGGTCGTTTTTTCTCTCCATATCCACCAAGTTGTAAATGGTTTTCTGACAGTTCAGAACGTCCTCTTCAGTCAGCGACTCCTTGACTATCACGCTGGCCAGAGGTACAACCTGAGGACACAAACAAGCTAACGGATTCCCACGGAAAGACCCAGAATAAGGGCAAGTCTGAAGTGGCTGCAGTTAACGTAAATCAGACCTCCGATTCTTAAAACATTACACAGCAATTAATCCCAAAACTCAAAACATAAAAAATGTGTGACCGATCCACATTGAGCGGGTCTTTTCAAACTTCAGAACCAACAAGGCAGGATAAATGTAACCAATGCAAGATATCCTAGTTTGCGGAGATGTAGTTTAGGACTTAGAGATTATTATACCTAATGAAGACTACGGTCCATTCATAGAAAACATATCTGGGGCTTTCCACCCCAAACGGTCCCCCCCGAACGGGACAATCACCTCCAAGCCACTGTCACGGGGCATATTCTAGCTGCTGGATGGAAGAGATGTATCGCGATCTAGACTCACAGCCTGCATGTTGAAGATGGTGGTTTGAGAGATGATCATTGGCCAGTAACGCGTGTGTCTCTCTAGCTGTTCCTTGGCTCGCTCCAGGGGAACCTCCGTAGTCCCGTCCATCCGGTACCGGGGCTCCGGAAAAGGCATCAGCCGGTTTTCTCTCATGAACTCCCCAAAGTCCTAAAAATTCAAATAATTCTATAGAAGCATCCAAATCGTACGTAGTTTGTTACATGAACAGTAATAACACAGGACCTTTAAGTAACGGACAGCAGCTGCTATAAGTGTCCGTTTAATCACCTAAAGAAACCCTTTATAACGAAGCTTAAACACGCACACAAATCCTATCTGTTTAAACCGAGCGTGGAAGAAACGGACGGACTTTGTGACGGGCCAGGAAAGCTTGACAAGAAAGTTACCGTAATTCTATAATCCGTGACTCTTCCTCCGCAGCCCTCGCTGATGGACGGCGGATCTTCCAGTATAGATCGGGAGCTGCTCAGCACGTGCAGGAAGATCTCTCCTCCGTGGCTACTTAGCATGTGGCTGATCACTTTGGATCCAGACTTCCGCGGCTGTTCCAACAACACCGACCGACCTGAAAAACACACATCACGTAACCGGAGAGCCGGCGCGATAAATCATCGACGGAGTCCAACAAACATTTTGTTAAATGATTCCGACCCGCAAATTTTAATATTACTTTCTTACCATTAAGAAGAAAGTTGGTGAGGCACGAGGAAGGTCTGCTATTCACATCTACGGGGGAAATCCGGAACGCTCCCGTGCAATAATGCAACTCTGACAGAAAACAGTCAAATCTCATATTAGTCACTTGGAGCTTCTTCCAAACATAAACCAACGTCTAGATATAAAGCCTAGGAGATTATTTTTTTTAGCTGTCTCAGTCCATATCCAAATCTATCAGCGCGGCACGTAATCTGCCCCGGCGGCGGGTCAGTGAGATGAGGGGTTGAGTGTCATCTTTTAAACCCCATGATCTTTCTCCTCTAGGATCGCAGCGTGCCAGACGCGTCCAATCCAAATCCCAGAAACTCATAACGAAGTAACGAGATCTGCGTTCTCACCCACGCTGTTTGTCCGCGGCGTGCACCATTTCAACGTCACGGTCTCTTTTAGGCTTGGTTCTCGACCGTTACCAACGTGCCCATCACCTACCAAACAAAATGCGACACATTTACCGCCAATCAACCAGATACAACCAATGTAAGAATGCTTCAGCAAGAGGGGGTAGAATACACAGACAGAACATTATCACATATGCAATCCTTCCATTGAGCTTTAAATACACTAGGATCTATCTTTCTTCACTTTGTGACAATTTCCCTTTAATGACCGATAGCAGCGTGAGGTGCCAGCTGCGACACGCCGGAGATGACCCGACGCACGTACCGCTCTTCGCAAACTCTACATGCGCTTCTTTGTGATGTAGCAGCTCCACGTCATAGTTGGCCGACGTGTTTGCGTGTTGTTCTTCCTTAAAGCGGAAACAAAAAAAAAAGAAAGGAGCATCATGAACGGGTTCTGCTAAAAGCAGTCAAGAACGTGAACGCCCCAAAAAAGCCCCATTGGTATGTTTGTTAATATAAAACATATAATAACGTAAGAATCGTCACAAAATGACAACAGGCAGCTCATAGAGAGAAGAACAATTTATGGTGAAAACTAAACTGTTCGTTTTTGAGAATGTTCCTTTTTTTTATTTTTTTTATTTATTTTTAAAGAATTTAGAATAAGTTCCTGGTTGCTGCAAAACTTTTATGAAATACTCCCTGCCTGCACAGTGTTAGTAACACAAATGAAAGCAAAGCCACACTCGAGTCAACATGGGTTAGATCCCACAGGAGATTTTAAACGCAATAACTCCAGGATAAAAAAATAAATATATATAAAGAAAAAAAAAACAACAAAAAAAAAAACTATAGATGTAGGGAAAAAAATGGGCAAGAGGACATAGATGTGGCACATCACGAGAACACAGAAGGAGAGAGGATCTACAGGACGACACGGGGGGGATTTAACTCGTGATGAAAGCAGAAGCCAACGCTTTAGTTATCAGGTTCCCCAGTCCTGCTCAGGGGGAACATTGGTCTTCGAAGAAGATGTTTTTGCAAAATGTACTAACCTGATCACAGACATTGAGTGTGGGCTAGTGAAAAACAGAAAAATATGATATGGAGAGGGGGGAAAAAATAAATAAAACCATGAAAATTCAGAAGCTTTTGTAAGAAGTTAAGTGTGACGGGCTCGGGGGGACTGGACCTCACCTTCATCGGGATGTTGGTGATGGTTGTGGACGCGAGGTCAAAGTGAAGCTGCACCAGCTGGTTCAGTTTGGTGGCAAGATGGCGTCCGGCGCGGACACTGTGCACCTCGCTACTTAACGCAGGGGACAGCTAGAGACACAACACATGGGATTAACACGGAGTCCGGGAGTCCCCCGTTAATCTGCGGTTATTACTAAATAAAATAATTTAAAGGGTTAACATGATTTTCACCCCCAAAACCACATTAGGTGTCCTGAAAAGGCAGAGGCGGGGAGCAGGGGCTGTAATATCACAAGATCCCCTGCAACGGAGAGCTCTACACTTCTGAAAGAGGTCTGTAAGGTGAGGTTATAACAACCAAACTGTCCGTCTACATCGGGGTAAAAGAGGAAAGATTTTTGTAATTGTATCCGGGGATAATATCTGCGGCCTTTTCGCATCCGCCGAGCCGCACCGTTTAGTGTTTTACCTCTTTTCTGGGGCGATCGGAAACCAAACTCTCGTCACCAACGGGGTACGTGTGGATCAAAACCAGTTCACATTTCTGAATCTGCATCAGGCTAAAAAAGGAGCAGAGAAGAGTCGGTCGGTAACCAGCGAGACAGACGTCAAATCAGAGCGATCTGATCACAAAAACAAATGCTTCTTAGAATTAAAGCGCTTATCTGATCACCACCTGCTTAAATTTGGGTAAAAGTGACCGTAAATATTTAAATATATATAAGAAACAGTCCCGATCATATTCACGTTTACTCACTGATCTGATCCCGCCGCCAGCTTGTTGTGGTCGTGAATCGTTTCATTTACGCATTCTTCCAGCATCTGGACGTGGCTGTCGCTGTAACAGACGGGACAGGGATTTGTACTTCGCCACGGCACACGCATAGCCAACCAGCACACGCAACGCGCAAAGGAGGATTTAGAGACTCGCGTAAAAGATTTCGAGATGCAGAGTTACATATTAAGTACATATTATAGGAGAAGTAACGGTATCTTAACTCGTCTTTTACCAGCATTTTATAGATGGCGGTAACATAATGTTCATGGTATATATTTTTTTCTATGTCCGTTTAGCAGGGAAATAAATGGCGCTGAAATAACCTTTTTGCGTTGGTGAGACAGATTATTCGGCCCCTATTCGCCACGCGGTCTGCATTCTCCATCAAAGCCGTCCGGGCCTCATGCTGGTAATCTGTGATTTTACATAAGGTTTCAACGGCTGCGACAAGTCCATGCAGAATACTGCAGCACTCGGGGTCCGCACGAGGGTTTGGGGGGCCGATCATTGCCAAAGCTGCCATTAGCTGAAGAGCAAAAAAAAAAAAAAAGTAATTATTCAAACATTTCCATCGAGAGAGGAGCCGGCAGACACGGCTCAGCGCTAGACGCTTACCTCCTGCAGGTTCTGGTCTTCCTGACCCCAAGAATTCAGAATCCGGGAACAGGAATCACTGACGATAAAATTCACCTACGGAAAATGAGACAATTATTCACATCTTTCAGTTTATTCCATCCCAAGCTTCAATGCATTCTTTATCCACCTGCCCCGTCAGTCACATACATGTCCTCTCTCACGTCCTCAAACTGTCTCTCTTCACCTGATGCCCAAACAGAATAAACTGAACTCTCTTGCAGATAAACAGCTGTCACCCGCCGTCGCATTTCACGCCGCAGAACCGATCGGCACCCCCGTGGCACGTATAAAGGGGTAGCGACTGCTGTGCCCGCGCATTATTAAGGCCCCGGGTTCTCTGTGTCAGTGGAGGGCAGGACTCATTCAAGTATTTTTATTTAAATGCCGGTTAGGTACCCATCGCTTTACTTCCCACGCTGCGTCCACCGCTGTATTACGTCATCTACGTCTGAGCCGGGCCATCCGCAAACACTTACCAGTTTCTTAAACGGAAATATATCGTACATTATCCTGCAGTACTCCATAGAGGCTTCCACCGCGCATGTCCACAGCGATTTGGAGATGGGAGCCAGCGGGATGATGCCGTGGGTGCGATTCTTTGTCAGCATGTCGAACTCTACGTGCTGGCGGCACGACTCTGCCATGTAGGGGCAGTGATCCACCACGAACACCGTCTTGTGCGACTCGGAGAAGGTTTTCATCGTGACCTGCATGTCGGGGGGGGGGGGCAATCAGAGAGGAGACGTTTTATTTCAGGTACAAAGCGTAATCCCGGTGCTAAGCGTGGAGCAATGTGCAGGGAGATTTCACTGGTTGCCATGGTGACTGCTCCTCCTTTAGGGGTTTAGTCCAGAACTGCTCTTCATAAGTAAAAGCTCAGTGTACACAGTAGCACAGAATGTAGTATCTCCTAGGCCCCTATCTGCCCCAGCAGCAACCTCAGTGCCCCAGCACATCCTGATCGTGTCTGCTCTTTGTCCCAGAAGGTTATGTCCGCTACCACCCAGGGTTCAATGTTGCCCTCACCTGTCTATGTGGTCCCTCCTCACACAGCTGATGTGGGGGTTCTATATACCCCTGTCATGCCCCCATGTCCCAGACGGGGCCCTCCTAGCAGTCTCTCCCAGCTTCAGCCAGCAGAACCCCGCTCCTCATTGACCGCCTGGTTCGCGTTCAGGGGATTCTTGTCCCTGCAGGTTACCGTAGCTGCGCCACATCGCGCTCGCGCAGGAAGCGGCTGTACGGCTGGCGCGCGCGCGCTGTCCAATGCCTCCTTCGCCAATAGCAGCTGGAGGGGTGTTTTTTTGTCAAAGCGCACGCGCAACCCAGCGCACGGTAATTGCGTCTCCGATACTAGCTCTAGATAGTGGCGCCATGTTATGACGTCACTGGATGTTGACAGCTGGGAACCGGGGAGCGGAAGGCGGGTAGGGTGACGGTGTGGCGTTGACATAGCCGGCAGTGATAAAACCAAAGTCCGTGAAGAGCAGTCTGTGAACCGGAGCTCGGCTACAGACTCCGGGAGAAAGGGGGGCTGTTTAGGTGACTTTGTGCCCTATTGCGGGGTATTTGTGTACCTGGGCGGGGAATTTAGAAGATGAATAATGGGGCTTATTTACTTCACTTATTAAGCCGTTTCCTGCTGTTTCTCTACACATTATCAGGGCTTTTAGGGCTGTAGAACCCTGCGATACCCTCATACCCAGCAAACATTCTCACCTCCTAGAAAAGATGGAGACCAGGGGAGGAGAAAGAGGGGCATCAGTGGAGGGGAGAGAGGGGCATCAGGGGAGGGAAAAAAGGTATCAGGCATTTGGGGAGCAAAGAGAGACTGGCCAAACTAAAAAGAGACACTTGGCAGTCGTGTAGTTAGCTTGCATCGCTTCCAATGTTTGCGCCCCCCCCATCTTCAGGCCAATGGACAGTAAATGGAAATAAGAATTTTGGGTGATGTGAAACATCATTTCCTGTTTTTTTATATTTTAATAATGATTTACGGCACGCTGTATGAATGTGGTGACGCTTTTTGGCTTTTTTTTCTTTGTAGAATGAGCTGCACAATAGAAAAGGTGCTGATGGATGCAAAGGCCCTGGTGGAGAGGCTTCGAGATCACGACGGTGCCGCCGAGGCGCTCATTGAGCAAACAATGGTCCTGAATAAGCGCGTGGAAGCCATGAAGCAGGTCAGGCCCTGGACGCAAAATCTTTAGGAGATTTTAGTTTTAGTGGTTGCTTTCAGTATTTAATTTGTCCAAATTGTTAAGGTGCCGTTCCGTAGATACCCATGAGATCAGTAACAACTTCTTATTTCTTCTTACAACGTGCTTGTTCGGGTGACGGATGCTGTTCTAAGTGTTGCCATAGCAACCAACTGTACTGTTCTTACTAACCTTAATGTAACATACGATGGTTTCATTGGTGCGTGCCTTATTGCACCCTTTTATTGTTTTTTGGAAATTAAATAAGTGATTTACCTTAAATGTCGCCGTAAGTAGCCCCTGCCGCCCCTGAGCACCTAAAGCAGCAGCCAAGGGAATTTGCCACAACGTGAAATCATCTTAATGCTTCCCACTGGAAAAGCCTTGCAGGGAATATATAACCGTTCCTGTATTACCTGTGATTTCTCCAGTACCAGGAGGAGATTCAGGAGCTGAACGAAGTAGCCAGGCATCGGCCGCGATCTACGCTGGTACTGGGTATCCAGCAGGAAAACCGGCAAATCAGGGAACTGCAGCAGGAGAATAAGGGTAAGCGCGGCGTGTAGTCGGTACTTACTGAGACGTTCAAAGGATTCCGCGCTCGCTGCAATGATGTTGCTTCTGCCAGGCGTGCCTCGTGGGAATAGTTCCTTCAATAAAGATTAAAGAATATATTAAATAGTCTAATAATTGGACGTAACTGTATCATGTGATGTACGTGAGGTCAGCACACGCGTTGCAGGTTTGGCGGGTAGTTTTTGTGCAGGCAGATTGGGGCAATTCATAAATTTTTTTATGTTTTGCCAGAGTTGCGCACGTCCCTGGAGGAGCACCAGTCTGCTCTGGAGCTGATCATGAGTAAGTACCGCGAGCAGATGTTTCGCTTGTTGATGGCCAGCAAGAAGGACGACCCTGGGATCGTCACGAAGCTGAAGGAGCAGCATTCTAAGGTAATTCAGACTTTGGCCCCGTGTGCGTGAAGTTGTCGCTGATAACGCTGCACTTTTAGCTTTTTATACACGGATTAAACATGTATTTTTAAGCATTTTTTCTGGGCAGGAGTTAGTGACGCCGTTTCGCTTATTTTGTCGATTTCTCCAGGACTTACAGCTTCACGTGGAGAAGATCAGCGAGATGACGGCGGTGATGAGACGGGCTGTAGAGATAGACGAGCAGCAGGGAAACGAAGAGTACGACCGGATAGTAAAACTGGAGGTGAGGCGTGACTTTATTCCTCCCTGCTCTCCTTTCAGCCGTGCCTGACACGTTATAAAGCGATTAGGGGGCAGTAAGCCGGTGCTACTCTGTGTTACTGATTGACAGCAGAAGCACGGCTTTGTCAAACATACATTATAGCCGCTCGTTGCGATGTCACCTATCAGTGAGGCTCAGTGGGCATAGAATCCACGTCAGCCACTTCTTGGGATACGTTACAAGGGAAGGGGAACCGCTTTTGGGAAAATATGGATAATTATTGTTAAAATGTTTGCATTTTTTCCCCCTGCGGCTGCAGCAAGAGAACAAGCGCTTACGTGAAATCCTTCAGATAACACGAGAGTCTTTCGTGAAACTTCAGAGAGATGAGACATCAGAAAACCTGCCGGTGGCTGCGCTGATCCTCGGCTCTGATCTGAGCCTCCGGAAAAGCTGATGCGTTTTGAGTCTGCGTCACTTTGAAAGGGTTGGAGTGTCAACATCCATTGCGAGAGGGGGACAGGATCCTTAAATGCTCGCCCTCGCTTTGGTGTTAGAGGTGGAACTCTGGAAAACTGACTGCAAACACCACTGAAAACAATCAACCAGACCTAAAAAAAAACGAATAGATTTTTTTACCCAGGATTACTTGAAATCCCCAAAGTTGTTATGCGTGGAATATACAAAAAGTCGGGGTCTCTGCAGGACGTCGTTTTCCTTCATTCCTCGAAAGTCTTCAGTTATATTTTAAGACTATTTAAAAGGTGCAAACATGTTTTCCTAGTTGGTGTAAAATCCTTCGGTGCGGTCGGTCTGGTGAAAGCTGAATTAGTTTGAGTATTAAGACAGCATTTATAAGCTCCTCGGGCAGGGGTAACATTAAAATGATTTATCTCACTTGTGAATAATTTTTGTGTACGGAGAGAATTATATTCTAGAATGTCTGCATGTTACAGAAAACGACATCTTGGTTAAGGCTGCTCCTCTGACTCGGGGAGGTGTTTACAACAAGGCACCGATACGTGACGCTGTATGTGACAGAGCAGCGGGGTGACACAATGTGTCCGTACTCGTCACCTGCAGGCATCGCGTCTGTCAACTGTTCGTGGTCTGACCTACAAGCACCATGTGAAGCTATAAAGATGATGAGAGCTTCTTTAAACAGCATGAAAACTTACGCAAAGGGAGTTGTTTCAGCTTCTTCATTCACTGTGCGTTACAAAGAGCCAACTCAATGCGCTTCTGCTCGAGGAAGAGCTTGGCTGGCCCTGTATAATGTATTGTTAAGTCAGGAGGATTTCTTCAGTGTAAGTGCATAACGCAGTATACAGGGCCGGCTTGGCCCTTCAAAACAGAGGAACCTACAACCGGTGGCTCTTAATGTAGCTGAGACCACAACTCCGCTGCCTACTCTCCCTTTAGTGAGCCCCGTTTTTTGCATGCCTGCCTTTTAGCCCCCTTTGCCCCCCAGGGCTCCTTACCGCTCTGTCACATTTCCAAGCCAGGCTTCAGACACCGAGGAGAACTACTGGTCCGAGCCGACGTCAAAAGCGCCGTGCAGGGGGCCAGAGCATGGCAGTGAATAAAGGTATTTTATGGGAATACGTGGCTTGGGTAAGGAAGTTTGACTCCATTCGTGGCAGCCGTATTTACGTGGAACGCTACTCAGCCATTTACCTCCCACTTGATGAGCCTACAATCCATTTTGTTTATTCATTTTAATCATATAATTGGGTAATAAAGACAACTACTGCAGTTTTACAAGAACTCTGTTTTTTCATTTTATTTTCATTCATTGAATGTTTGGTTTTCACACAGGAAAAAATATACATCTGTCACAGGATGTACATAGGATGACATATGTTAATCAGACATCTAAATATTTAGAATATAACAAATGTCATCTACACTCAGATTAATCTGTACATTTTTTGGAGAAAAAAATGAATCAAATTTTAACTGTAGGAAAGAAAGCCAGAAGAAAAGAAAAAGAGAGAAGATAGCGGTAAGAGCAGGAGCTGTGCAGGCTGGCTGGCCATGGTTTACTAAGTCATTAGTTCTAGACCGTAAAGTAGTGCCCTTTTTCCCTTCCATTAAGTTGTTGGATATTTCATCTCAAGCGTACCAGGAGGGTATTACGGAGATCAGATTTCAAATGGGCTGCCTGGGCCATCGAGGGCAGTTTGCTTTGTGCCCCGGTTCCCTGAGCTGCGTGTACCATATTTTCCCAGGGTACGGATAAATTGTTCTTTGTTTATACCCCCTGACATGCCACTCCCCCCCCCAGATATGCCTTATACCCCCCTATATGGCACTGTGCCTCCTGATATGCCTTATACCTCCAGACATGCCCCGCTGGTATGCCGCTCTGCCCCCCCAGACTTGCCCCCCGTGCTGCAGACTCCCTGGTGTGTAGTGGGTGAACGTCTGCGCGATGCGCGTAGATAAACCTCTGCTGGCGGCCGGCTGCGAGAGAGAAGGATCCAGGTCTCCTGCAGCTCTGCAGGGATCCGGATCTTAGTGTTATAGCCCAACCTCTATTTTATCTTATATTCGATAAAATTGAAGGACCAGATGTCAAAATTCTAATTTAAACAATTTGCTCTTCCTAAATGTGGTCTTTTACCTCCCAAACAAACTGACAACTGACTAACCCATGCATGGGCAGTATAACTGTAATGTGGTCTGATGGGATCAACTGAATTAGCCAGCTTCAAATATGCCCCAAATAGCACATGGGGCAGAATGGCCAGGTTTGGAAAAAAAAACGGTTTCGACATCGCAATATGCTACTTCTACTTGCCATATAACTTGCAAAAAAACATAAAATCAGTGGGTATTTCTAAACTCAAGACAAATAGAATCTATTTAGTAGCAGGTTTTTCATTATCTTTTGTAGATGAGTAAAATATTTTTCAAATAAGAGTCAGAAAAAGTGCTTTTTTTCAATTTTGATGACAAGATCAAAAACATCCCTATTCCCCTTGCACTGTGGTACAGCCTGCCGTGATTGTGATGTCATAGTGCTGTGACATCACAATGCTGTGATGTTCTGTAAAAGCACATCCAGACACTCTGGTTGTTTCAGATTGTGAGCAGTAGCAGTACTGAGCACAGTTACCTGTCCACTACAGGCAGCGAAATTGAGCTTTCAATTGACTTTAAAAAGACAAAATAGGCAGAGATTAAAAGGCCTTCGTTCGTGTGCACGCAATAGCCGGCACATAGGTGCGAGTCTCTGCACCTGAACATCTTTGACTGACACCCGACAGGTACCCGTTTCAGCCATCATGGAGCGCACTTGCTTCGGCACTCCTGGCCCTCGCACAAGCAGCAGAATAACATTCACGCTGTTTGTGTTTGGCTGGGCGCTCTTATGCGGCGGATCTCTACTTTCTGTCTATGGGTTCGCGACATGCCAGTCCGACAGCTGTATCACCTACAAGGCGACGGGCCTGGTACTTGCCGGGTTAGGGCTGGCATGTTTAATGATGGCAGAGTTTACTGCCAAACGAGAGAGGAGAAGGAGGGAATTAGAAGGAGACCCGACGGATCCAGATAGCAGCTTCCTCTGCGGGAAAAGCCGGCGGTTTGTGCAGTTCGTAATACTCGGGATCCTGTTACTGGCTTGCGGGGTACTGATTAGTATCCCAGGACTTGTGTTTCCAGCCTGCAAGCCGGTATCCAACACAGACAAACCCCCTAAAGTCTGTGAAACTCCCTTACTGCAGACAATCGTAATCGTACTAATCGTCTTGTGTTACTGCCTGGCTATCTGTCTGAGTAAAGACCGTCGGGACGGCGACTCTGAGGAGGACCCAGAAGCCTGCAGATATCCGCCGGTTCCTGTAAGGGTGGGTGACGAAGTCTTCGCGTTCCCGTCAGCCCTACCTCCACACTTTGCAGGACCTGATAGGTCAATGAGCAGGGACCCTCCTTCCTACGACAGCATCCTTTTTGAAAGGGACGACCATGATTCCGGCGGACGCAACAGGGAAAATGAACACACCGTTCCATGGCGATGGGGGCCGAGAGTAGAATACATCAACGAGCCTACCCCTTCGGAGCCACCTCCAAGATATGAGGACATATACCCTTCTCAGCCGGATCCTGAAGAGAGTTCATCATCGTATTACTCGTTTTCCCAATCATCGGAGTCGAGTGACTATGAGCTCGCACCAGGACCCTAAATGTGGAAAGTCTGAACTATCGGGGGGGGGTTTTTTTTCTAACATTTCGACTCAGTACAGTGTTTGAGCCGGAAGCGTCACCCAAAACATCTCATCTGACAATATCCAGGTCTGCAGATAAAGGACTGAAATCAGACCGGGTTTTTGGTCAGTGCCGGCACCGTACATGACGCCTGTCGAAATGTTTTTTCCCCCCCCGTGAGACTTCCCCTTTAAATAACGGATAAATAAAATGACATCTTTTCATGGTTGCCCCTCAAACAGTATCTGTGTGTGTTTATCGTATGGAATCTATGACAAATCTCTTACATCTGAAACTAATTTGTTATCTAAAATGACATGCCACTGCCCCCCTATATGCAATATAACCCCAGACATGCCCCTCTGACCCCCCCTCAGAGTTACCCCCATACTCCAGATTCCTTGGTGTCTAGTAGTAGCTGCCGGTGAACATCTGCGTGATGCACATAGACGACCTCTGCTGCTGTCTGCAACTTGGTTTCATGCAGAAACTTGGGCCCTCGGGACAAAAAAAAAAACATTCGCCATCATTGTTCTAGAGCCTCAATTTAACATGGAGAACATGGCGCCGGTGCCCAATATTCCCCCAAACAAGACCCTCCTGCAGCGGCAAACGGCTACGCATTTCAATCTCCTTATGGTCCAGCAAGCCCAGGTCCCTAAAGAGGAAACGCTGGCGTCTCCCTCTTACGTAGTTGTGACGGCGACCGCCAAAGCGGAGGAATACGTTTACCCCATGGCAGTTTTCTTCCAATAATATCAGATCGATCCTGAAGATCAGGGTGCTGGCAGTTTCTAAAGGAATTTCTAAATTAAATTGTTATACTGTTTCCATAAATTACTTTTTTTTCTGAATGGTGGGAGGGGTGAGAGCAGAGCGGTTAAAGGCAGAGAAGGTGCTGAAACGTTATTGCGACTCTTTCCTTCAAGCAAAAAAAGCTCATATTTTCCATAAAAAAGTGTGAATACAAGTGCTGAATCTATAGACAATGCTTCCTGCTTGTAACAAACACGTTTTAATACAGAATAGAAACGTCTGAAAGATTCCTGAGAAGTTGTTGTTTTTTTTTAACCAGTGCGGAAAATACAATACTGCGATATTACCCTTAGGAGGCTAGCCAGATGGTACTGAAAAGGTTAATAAGGCTCACGTGCCACCGGCTCGTACCAGAGGTACAGGCAAATTAAAAGGGGTTCCACATGCAACATCATCAAATTAATGGAGGTATTTGGCGCCTCCTGATGATGTCAGAGGCTTGTATAACCCTTTAAGGACCTGCAAAACCAGCTTTTGCTGATGTAATAATACTCTGTCGTCGCTGTCATGTGCTTTGAGGAGTTCTGTTATTGATGGTGTTATCCGCGGGTTCCCCGGGACGGAGCTTTGGGCACAGCCTGGCATGGGGTCAGACTCCTTGGTACCCCCAGTACTTTCTGGATGGGTCTCCATTCTGTGCCTCACAGGCGCGTGAATGTAGACAGAAGGTATGGAGGATCACGCGTGCTTTCGGATGCCCAGACGTTTCCTCGGGAAGTGCTGGGAGCGAAGATAAGAAGGTGCAGATCTCTGGGCTTCCTGCCCCTCTCTCTGGATAACGTCCGCCCCAAAGTGGGTTATAGAAGTAATGGCGTCCTCTCCCCCGCAGGCTGCTCCCTTCGGAAGATCTCCCGGAACTGGGCCAGTCTGAGAAGGACCCGATCCTTCAGGGGAGGCAGGTGGTAACTCGGGTCCAAAACATTGGTTTTCCTTCTTTCTCTGTCTCGTTTCCAAACCAGGTAAGGGGTCGGAGGGAAAGGTGGGCGCTCCCTCTCCCTGTAAAACTGAGTGCCCGCTCCGGTCACCAGTAAGACAGCCCATAACGCGATCATTATGAAATCTACAGTAAAATAAAAACATTATGATTGATGCCAAAAAAAAAAAAAAACCCAGTTTGGGTCATGTCTGGCAGATGGATTTTTTTTTGTTTAGGCAAAGCCTAAAAAAATATATATAAAATAATAAAAAAACACCATACAAAAAACTGAGATGCCAGACATCATGAAAGCTATATGGGATTATTTTTTACAAAAGACCTAAATAAGGGCTGGTTAAAGGGGAACAATTATATTTTATTCCTTCTGATCAGATTAAAAATAAGTTTTCAAAAACATTCCTGCTTTCTATTTTTTACCCCAGTTGTAGTTTTTGGCCTAAAATATAAACCCCCGACTCCTTATCATTCTGCCTGTGAGAAACAATAGAATGGCACAGTCTTAATCACCATACACTCTAATGATAGTCTATAGAGGAACAGCGTGGAGCTTTAAGCAGGGAAAGCCACTTAAAATATCACATGACTGACAGCAATAGCGGCCTCCACATGAGGGGAGGTTACTGAATAAAATGAGATAAATCCAGTTTTTTGTCAACACTGACTGACTTTACCGTAGCCTGCGTTGGGGGGGGGGGGGTGTTATATTACCGTATACAGCCCTGGGGGGTTTATATTACCGTAGACCGCTCTGGGGATTTTGTTCTCCATGGTGTTTTCCCTTGGTTCAGGTTTTGAGGATGGAACACTATTTGAATGTGCCACGCCTGTCTAATTATTATCGTTTTTAACCGCTTACCGTTTGTCTGGAAAGGAACGCTGGTATACGCCGCGCTGAATTCTGTGTTTAGCGCTCTCTTGAGAACATTTAATGTGATGTAGGAGAGACTCGTGTACAGATAGCTGTCAATGGCCAACACCACGGTGTACGAGCCGACCAGCGCGCAGCTCAGTATATTCAGCTGAAACAGAGGAGGTGCCATTAGTCCTACAGGACTCTGGAGCTCAGAGAGACCAGCGCAGGCACTAAAGGGTCAATGTTTGGATACCGATACTTTAACCCACTAGGGAGCCCAAACAGAGGGGTAACAAACCCAATAAAACTTACAATTTTCGGAAGAGGAAGCAGCAGCACAGACCCGGCGGTAATGGCCGAGAAAGTCATCCAAAACACTCTGCTGTCTCGAAAAACTTCATATTCCCCTATAAGAAAAGAGATGACTGAGATGAATATAGACCCCGCCGGCAGATCGGCCCCATCCGGCCCCTCTATCCTGCTGTAAAGTCGATGGTCTCGTCTTCGATTCAGGAGCCGTACGTCTATCCCATGCATGTTTAATCCCCTCACTGTATTACCCTCTACCACTTCTGCTGGGAGGCAGTTCCACTTATCTCCCACCATTCCGTAAAGTAAAAGTTTCTCCCATTATATCCAATTCCTCGCAGTGATACATGCCCATCCCATGTAGAAGGGAAATCAGCAGCTGGTGACCCGAAATTATTAGAACCCCCCCTCACCCCCTGCCATAACCCCTCCCCCATTCGTTTCACCGACCTATTGGAGCGAAGAAAACAACCGAAGCCAGGAGGAATCCCAGAACCAGCCCCACGGGGAGCACACAGGCATAGACGCTGCCACATCTCCACCAGGACGCCACCAGCAGGAAGCCCCCGACGACTCCGCTTAAGGCCGTCAAACCCAGCCGCGCTGCACATGGGGGGGAGGGGGTCAAATTTAAACAAAGTTCATTCAGCTTTTATTGATGTCTAAAGAAAGCAGTAGGAATTGGGATTATATGTACTTCAAAGGGTTAATTCATCCCAAAACACAGAAAACTCAAGTAACAATTTATAATAAAAACTAGAAATTAAAAATTAGTAGGAAACGTAAATTTAGACATTTGCAGCATTTCTGTAATCCGACACACATTGTACACCGCTGCCGCATATGATGGCGTTATAGTAGTCATAACATGTTGTACATTGCTCTGGAATGTGGTAGTGCTATATAAATCAATAAAAGTTCTATTATTTGAACCAAATTGCAGTACCTAGCGGTAAATCGTTCCGCTTACCGTCATATCCGAGCTGAGTGACTCTGGTGAGGAGAACAAACATCAGGAACCCGGCGATAACGAAACCCACGAAGAAGAAATCTAGAAGCGGACAGCGAAAGTCAGACATACAACCGTAGACATGGCTTCAAACCGTGAACCGTGCAGGTACAGATACATGGCGCCCCGCAGGGGCTGGCGGATGGGGGTCTGTGCAGCTGCTGCTACCTTTAGTTTATATCTGCGGCAGTATATAGCGATGCAGAGTATTCCCTGTACAGTACTTAATGCAAATATTTTTGTTAATTAGAAATTGATTGTTTGTAAGTGACCAGAAAATTGCCTTCTTTGCCACCACACAGCTAATCAGTGGCCTCCCAAACAGCCGGCCTGTGCTATTTTTACCCCAAACAGCCTGCCTGTGCTATTTTTACCCCAAACAGCCTGCCTGTGCCATATTTGTCCCCCGCCTACATCCAGTACCAGCAGGAGTAGTACGTTTCTCTTACTGCGCTGCGTGCGGACGGATCCAGCGTGGATGTAATGTCATTTGCCACACACTGGAACAGTCAGACACAGCGTGCCACATTTTGTCAACAATGTTAGACTGTAAAAGATTCTAATAAACCTCAATTAAGAAATGGACCATATATAATTATTGGTATAGGCAATAGTTCAATGATAGGCTTCAAGGTTTCCTTGACCTTAAAATATGGAATGAAGGATTTGCTGAACAGGCATTCTATAGATAGGATAGTAACTTGCTAATGCAGGGTATAGTTGTAACTCTAAAAGGGCATTACAGTATGCGTACAGCCACCACCTAAAATAGGGTCTCGACGTGTAAAGATCTTAGTGAGCATGTTTACCCAATTAGGTGAAGACCAATAGACTGACAAGACTGACATCATTATTCAAACTGTGTATATAAGTTAAGGCCTTGGAGAAGCATAGGAGGAGAGGTAGAGGGGAGATGTACTTGCCATCCATGTACTCTTCACGTCCCAACACTCCCTCCCTCCATCCTCAGGAATGCATAGGACAGATGTCATGAACTAAAATTCCTCTCCAAGGTTTTGTAAGACTCGTTTTGTATTATTTTTGTTATCTTCTTTTTATATTCTTCTTCTATTTTTGTTCGTATTAAATGTTTTACCTTTGTTTGCATCTAAGTGACTCTGCCTATTTTTGACGCACATACATATTTATGTGTTGTTCCTGATACGAAGTTTGTGTTTGGCCCTATATATATATATATATTTTATTACATAGACCTAGCAGACAAATGGTCGCAGGGGTCACCAAGGACCCCTGGAGAGGCGAACCCATCACAGTTGCGACCCCGGTTGTTCCACCAATGTACGAAGCAATGTGTATACAGAGATGGACCGGTGTCAGAAAGCATTGCCCTCCCTGCCATGTGGCACCCATTACAGGGGTCATATCAGGAGCCGTTACCTGTTTTCAGAAATCTGTGCCCGAAGAAACAGAGAAGGAGACCGATGAGGCCACAGAACGTGAAAAATATTTTAGTTGAAACTTTCCCTGAGAAGTAGAAAAACAGACAAAGTTCAGTAAAGATATTATTAAAATGGATTTAATAGACAGAAATACAATATATGATTCAGGCTCTCCTGTAACTCCTAGTATCCTACCCAGGGTATAGCAGTTGTCCACGACAGCGGTGAAGTTGCAGGCGTACGTGTGAACGGGAACATACGCCGCTGAGGTGTTCAGGACGGGGTCGCGCACGATCACACTGTAAATCACGCCTTGTCCTGGGATGGAAGAGAAGGACACGGATGGCAGGTCACTGGATGTCAGGGTGGCCAACTGCGAAGAGAGCGCGAGGAGCCATTTTTGAAAGAATATTTGAAATCTATTTTGGCATCACCTGATCCCCAGCCAAGATTCTCACCACTTCCTCCCCATATACCCAAGTTTCCTGTACATGCAGCACGGTGTAAAGATGCTGACAGACCTATATGCAAATAAGTTCTTGCCATGGACATGGGTTAATTTGCGTTTATTTTATACAGGTTAGGGGATGTGTACCCAAAATCCCCCATATGCTCCACTTATTTACCTTCACGCCATTTGCCATCACTTGCTGGACCATAGACATTCTTCGCAAGTGGGCGAGGAGGGTGGATTCGTTGAGGTTGTTTTCCGGAAGGAAGTATTGGTAGACATCATACAGCAGCCGCCATCTGGAGTTCAGGTCGGTCTTCACGTCGCACGCTGGAGCGATTTGCCCTCTACGCAAGAAAAATAAAACAGATTTATGGCTTCCTTGTGACTTCCTAAATCAAGAGAGAAAAGGTTTTAAAATGATTAAATCCGTCAAAGCGCACCGTCACCTGCTTGGTAACAGTCTATGAACCCGTCTCACTCCACTGACACATATCTTGCGGTAACCGTGTTAAAAGACAGACACCGCAGACAGACCTCCTGCCTACCTGGCGTGTCCCAGATTCGCCGGAGCAAATTCTATGACTGTTTCATACAAATTATACTGTAAATGAAGATTGGGGTAAACGTCCAAACTGAACTCCAAGTTACAAGCCCCAGGGATTGGATCTGAAAGGAAAATTAAAAGACGCCGTTAACATGCCAAATAATGACATTTATTTAAACTTTCCAGTCGTACATTTTAAATGTCAGTAAATGCCTTTTGTATTTATCACGTTTTACCACAAACGTTTATATATATAAGAAAAGGAAGAGTCTGTGTTTGTGGTCTAAATCAGAACATTAAGACGCAGGCATGAAGAGTCGTGAAGAGATTTCTGTGACCCCTGAAGGAGCCGACTTGGTGAAACGCACAGGGAAACCCGAACCTTATTATCTACGTCGGCTGTACGCATCGTAATGCACAGCATATAACGGGGTGT
Source organism: Sceloporus occidentalis (assembly GCA_023333645.1). Lineage (NCBI taxonomy): Eukaryota > Metazoa > Chordata > Lepidosauria > Squamata > Phrynosomatidae > Sceloporus > Sceloporus occidentalis. The sequence continues at coordinate 200,395 of JALMGF010000444.1, read as the reverse complement.
TCTCCGCCCTTCTAATACCACCAGAACCAATCACATTCATCCAAATCGGAGGAGTGACATTATAGACAGAAATAATCCTACAGATTTTGAGAATAGGAAGTTCGGACAGCCACTTCCATGGCAGTGCATTGTTAGCTCATTATCTGTGGATTTATACAGCGCCATCATATTGCGCAGCGCCATACTGTGTAATAATGCCATTTGGTTTACCGACACCCCCAGAGCGTCCGTCCCATCTGCGCATTTACCTTTCTCTGTGTAGGGTATGGTAACCGCTGAAGCCACCAGCTGCTTGGGAGACGCAGACTCCAGGTACCACGTGCAAACCACCTGCTCTGGCTGGAGGATGGTGACTAATCCCGTGTCACTGCCGGTGTCTGAATCATTTTTACTGGGGATCTGAAAGGAGATTTCACCGCAGAATTATTATTAACAAATTATATGCTAAAGCAGAAAATGACAAATCCGTCTCTTCGTGTTAATCCAGGTGAAGCCAAAACACACCCTTTAAATCTCACTCATCTTGCAATAGTGGAAAAATACGACATTTCACATAGGGGTCAGCTGGTGGCACCTTAAACATTATTTACTTTCTGACCGCCAGGGAATCCCCGGGGTTTCCAGAAGGAAGTCACTTATAGGGCACAGAATCAGATAAATAACTTTTATCCTAACCATTTAAATCGTGTTTGGGTTAAATCTTTAGCCTAAGATTTAAGGTCTTTGGTAAAACAGAATAAATAATAGAATTAAATAATATCTGTTGTGCTAAACAAACACTTTCAGAAAAGGAGAATTTATTAATATCATAAAAAGCAAAACATAATTAAACTTTTAAAAATAGAAACCCAGAACCTGCCGGCAGATCGGCCCTTTCTCAAACTTTAATCAGTGGTTGATCTCGTCTTAGATTCAGGAGCCACATGCATGTTTAAATCCCTACACTGGATTAGCCTCTACCACTTCTGCTGGGATGCTGTTCCACTTATCTGCCACCCTCTCAGTAAAGTTAAAAACCCTTACATTCTAAGCCTGCGACCCTCTTGTGTTAGATTCTGGTCTCTTGTTGTAACATTTCTCCTCCTTTCAATATGGTTTGCATATTCAGCAAATAAAGAGAGCCTGGCATTGTAGAAATGCTGATTTTGGATTTATTTTCCCCATTATCTGTATTATCTGTTGATCCATTTATTATGATTCACTAAGCCAGTCTTTACCAAATTGTTAGTATTTAAACATACATGCTCACTCACAGTAACAAGGATTACACGGCTCTGTCCACCCAAAGACATATAAAGACTAACCAATCGATAAAATAAATCCTCGATTTAGCTTCCAGAATGTTCCGGGCCGGAAGCCCCTTTTATTTACTCCATAATTTAGAATTTCTTTCAGTTTGAAAAAAAAATTCCTCTGATTAAGCCGCGCAAGCTTAACGATCTGTATTTGGACAGAGGGTTTATTATTCTGGGATTGATACCCGTGTCTTGCTCCAGATACTACAATAGCAGTCATGAGCATCGATCTGCTGCCAAAATAAAAGAAACCGGATATTTGATATGTTTATACGGTAATTATATATTGTGCCAGCAGCAGGACATGTAGCGGTCGATATATATTTTATGTATCGTGGTTTATACCACATGATGTACCCTCTATATCCTTAGATGTTTAAGGTGATGTTTATATATGAAATTTTTCATCAGGGCACTTAAGCTGAGGGTCAAATTCAGCCTCAGGAGTGTCAGAGGATGATGAGAATCATAGTCCTATACCTGCTGTAATGACAGGCTCACAAACATACCTTGCTGAGCGAGAGAGTGACGTTCTGGAACTGGGTGTGAACTTGAAAGAGAAGGAAGGAGAAGTTCTGTGGGATGTTGCGCACGAGGATTTCAGTTGGGGACGCTCGGTCCAGTTTCAGTTCTGTGAACGCTCCAATGGTTACTTCCAAGAGACCTGAGCAACAAGAGACACACGCAATTTACTAACATCGCGTGTGACATCACGTGTGACATCACTAAACCAAACCACCCTTCTTGCGAACGCATACAATGTACATCAGCGCTTTTAAATAATAAAATCTAACAAATTAAGATTTAAATAATAATAAAACTTGATTTAAAGAAAAATGAATCCGCTGAGCATTTTATTATAAATATCAATAAACTTAAGTATAAGTGTAACAACAAATCTAGATAAAAATAACAAAATATCAAAGACTTAAATATAATAATTCTTCTGGATTTAACCCCGTAACGACCAATGATGTGCCTGGCGAGGCTACCAGGACGCATTGTCACAACCGCCGCTGCAAGAGACTTTGCCACTCAAAGTCGTTGCTCAATATCTGAGCCCTGCGAGCAATTAGCAGAAACTGTAACGTCTGCCACAAAAACAGCACCGGAAACATCGACATCCCAACGCGTGTCGCGCTTACATAATCTAGACAAGGTAGGTGGCGAGAACTCCCGCAACTCTCAGCCGGCTTCAGGGATGCTCATAGTTTATGATGCTGGCTGAGGGTTACAGGGGCTGCCTGATGGATAAACCTAATAAAAAAATACCCCCATCAGCCACCCAGATCCGTTTAACCGAGAACTTTCTGGAAAATTGAGATACATTTCGGTCTGATGACGGACACCGGAACCGAGTGAAAATACTGAAATGTAATAACAATTTTAGGGCTTTAAGGAATAATTGGAGAGGATCTGAGATGGGGAGACGTTGATTGTTCTTAAGATGATGTGAAAGTTTCTTCCAAAAATCCCTTTCCGTTTGGGAGTCGGGGGGGGGGGGGGTCATGCGGAGTCCTTGTGACACTAATTGACTTCCTTGGGTAAAACTTGTGATTTTTGGTCGGAAGGTCCTGAGGGAAAAACACGAGTGAGGTCTGGAGAACCCCGCTGAGGGGGCACAAGAAACATGGCACAGACCACACCTGCACTGCCCGGGCAGAGAACGGGCACAGACTACACCTGCACTGCCCGGGCAGAGAACGGGCACAGACTACACCTGCACTGCCCGGGCAGAGAACGGGCACAGACTACACCTGCACTGCCCGGGCAGAGAACGGGCAGCTCCTACCCTCTGCCCTCACCCCCTGCACTTACCCCTGTCATATTTCTAAACTCCCAGCTCCTAGCCCTGTCATACCCTCTGCCCTCCGCTCTTAGACGTATGAGAGGGATAAGGACCGGGGCTAACACCCAGCTCCTACCCCCGGTGCTTATCCCTGTCATACTTCTAACACCCAGCTCCTACCCCCGGTGCTTATCCCTGTCATACTTCTAACACCCAGCTCCTACCCCCGGTGCTTATTCCTGTCATACCCCCTGCCCTCCGCTCATACCCCCGGTACTTATTCCTGTCATGCTTCTAACCCCCAGCTCCTACCCCTGTCATACCCCCTTGCCCTTTGCTCCTACCCCCGGTCCTTATCACTGTCATACTTCACAACCCCCCGAGCCCTACCTCCTGCCCTCTGCTCTTACCTCCGGCAGGCTCAGCCATCTCTCCGCACAACAAAATGCCGCCCAGGAGGAAAAGCATCGCGCTGGGGGCCAGGGGCCACATCACCTCAGCGCGGGGACCTCGGAGCCGCCGCTGTGCATAATCCCTCACCCCGAGAGGCCCGCCCACCGGCAGCGCCCGCCACAAACATCGTCACGCCTACCCCAGGAAACGCCCACAGGCTTGAGAAAAGAGACGCAATTACAACGAAACCGAGTCTAGCTTGATCCCACTTTATGATACATGTCGCTGTAATGTGTCTCCTAAACAGAGCGGGAAATAGCGTGACAGAGACATTTTATCGCGATTTACGTAAAGAAAAGCATCCATCCACAGCGGCTGCTGTCTGAGACACACCTTCACTCAAGTGACGATGTTGCGTTGAGCCAATAATTAGAGCTTATCGCGGCAGCCCCTCCCACCTGTCCCAGAAGCGACGGTTGCAGGGGGGAAGCGGTTGAAAACAGCCGACCAACAGCAGAGAGCTTCCGCTGAGTGGGCGGTTTTTTCCGCTGCCAGACACAAAGATGGCGGACCGGTTGACGCAGCTGCAAGATGCGCTGAATTCGGTGAGCTTTTTTTAATTCTATTTCTGATACCCCAGAGAGGGGTACTTGCGGCAAATTGCCACCTGGAGGTGATAGAACAGTGTTTATCATACGATTCGGGCCTCAGGCTGCTCACAGGGAGGTACTCACAGCTGCCTCGTACTTATGGGCCTCTGCAAGTCAAGTCTGCTGCCCACGAGCATTGATTAAGGTGACCTGGCCCTATTGGGACAAGGAAGTGCAGCTTGGATCCTTATTTGTACATATAAGAGGGGGGTAGCAGCAATTGTGGGCGTGCTTAGGGCCAGTCTGGCTCCTCGGAGGAGGGATGAGTGCGGAGTCTGCCTCCTTGGGGGGAGGGAGCAGTCCGCCTCCTTGGGGGTGGGGTGTGCCCGGCTTGTTAATAACAGAAAGAAAAATGGCTACTGTTTCTCTCTGTTTTGTACTTTTTAGCTTGCAGACCAGTTTTGCAACGCCATTGGCGTCCTGCAGCAGTGCGCGCCTCCCGCCTCGTTTAACAACATCCAGACCACGTTAAATAAAGAGCAGCCGAGCAACCCCACGGAAGGTAAGGAGGAGTGGGAAAGGTGGGGTTAAAACAGAACAGATCCGATCCTTTGCGGCCCCCGGACCACACTGCTGGACATGCTTTAATTTCCCACCCAATGCTGTTTGTGCCGTCCACGCGGGATCTCTGGCACAGCGCAGAAAACCATACGCATTTGTGCTCCTCGGGGGCGGAGTTAATTGTTTCAATGCAGTCTGCTGAATATAAAGTCTTTGATGTGGAACATACTGTAATTTAATGGGATTTAAAGACATCTGTCTGGGTTTTGTTTACTTTTTTCCTTTTGTAAAAGATCTTTACTCGTTGAGAACACCCGCGTGTCCCGTTATCTGTTTCAGAATACGCGCAGCTGTTCGCGACGCTCATTGCAAGGACCGCAAAGGATATAGATGTCCTGATTGACTCGTTGCCCAGTGAGGAGTCCACGGCAGCGCTACAGGTGAGCCCTCAGCCATCCCCACCGTGGGGTGGGGGGTCGAAAAAAAACCACTTGCCAAATCCTTGGTTTTTATCCTCATAACATCTTTGAGTCACAAAGTCTTTTTGCTGGGAGATCAGCCAACCTCTCAAACGGGGCAATAATGGCATTTTTTTTCTTGCCTAATAAGTAAATCCTTCTGCGGGGAGTTCGTCTCCTGCCATGGGCAGACATTCATTCGCAGTCTTTATATTCTGAATGCTGAATTCAAAGCAAGACGGCAGGAAACATATTAAGCCTCAATAAATATAATTTTTTTTTAAAATTTGCTATAATTCAATAAATATTTTAATTGTTAAACCCTGTCCTGTTATCTGGTAGCGCACCCGTATTTATTTCCCCCCAGGCTCTATTTGCCCCGCTGCCCGTCCCTTACGCCATGCTAACTCCCTCGGTTTGTCCCGCAGGCTGCCAGTTTGTACCAGCTGGAGGAGGAGAACCACGCTGCGGCTGCCCGCCTGGAGGAGGTGGTCTACCGAGGGGACATGCTGCTGGAGAAGATCCAGACGGCGCTGGCGGACATTGCCCAGTCGCAGTTGAAGACTCGTAGTGGAGCCCCTACCCAGGCAGTTCCGGAGTCTTAGCAGCAGGGGGCAGACTCGCTCCTCAGGACTGAACATTACGGCCGCAGCGAGAATGCGCTCAGCCGGGAGCCTCTTCTCGCCCGGTGAACGCCATTCATTCGCATTGTCCCCGGCCGCAGGGAAATGGTTAATCAAAATAGGGGAATAAAAGCTCCCTCCGGCGTCCCTTCTGGATGTTTTAGTGAATGGCCTCCGAGCCGCACTCAGGAACGGGTCTGTGGAGTTTCGCACGGGAACTTTTCACGTCTTTAGTATTTTGTCATTTTTGGGGGTGACCCAGCCTCCGGGGCGCGACCCGGGGTCTCCTATAAGGAATGTTCTTTCGGATCACACGGACTTGAGGCGTCTGCGGCTGTTTCTGTTGGTCGGTTTATTAAATAAAGTGTTTACAGAATGGGTTTTGGATATTGAGTGCGTCTCGCTGGCCCTCCATGGGGGTCGCGATGTATGTAACTATGTATCGAGGTGTGAGGAGTCCCCCCGCTTCCGATGTTGGCTCCGTAGAAGGTCTTCGGGAGGCGGTGCTGCCCGGATCTCCAAACTGTTCTTGGTGAGTTAGTGGAACTGCGGCCACGCATCATGTTACTGGGCTGCGCATGCAAAGGATTAATTACCTGCAATACATGTGCTGCCCGGTAACGTGACCCGTTAATTTATAGAGCGTTAAAACAATTATGACATTTAACGTGTAATCAAGCTGGACACGTATGCGTGTCCCGGGAAGGAATGGCTGGCTAAAGGTACGCGCCAACCCTCGTGATCCGTCGTGCGAGTTCCGACGGGCCGGTTCTCTGCTCTTTACGTTCTGATTAATCTGCTGTTACCGCCTCTGCCTGTTTCCACAACGGCCGTTCCGGTCGTCCAATAACTACCCCACCGTAAACACCGCTTAGTGCCGAGTTACCTTATTTGTAGCCGTCCGGAGCGTGGCCGCCTCTGCCCAGAGAATGGATCTGCTTTAATCTCAGGTGGGGGGCCAGTGAAGCAAATACACAGGGGCCGCTTTAAAATGTAAAAACAGCAACAAAAATGAAAGCTTCCAAGAATGTTTATTGCGCGTATTTGTAAAATGCTTCATCCCGGCGCTCCTGCTCCTGCTCCGCATCCCCAGGACTCGATCTAGGGGGGTGTTTTCACGAGGGGGCCACACGACGGCCCTCTCCGGAGTCCAGCTAGCTAGCAATGCACTTAAAGGACCTTGAGCGTCCTTAAACCTTAAACTCTAGCCTCCAAAGGTCTCAAAACACTTTTTCATATATTTTTTTTTTTTCCCTAAATACCTCTTTTTTTGTTTTATTTATTTTTTGCTGTTATCAGAACAAATTAACCTGTAATTAAAAAAGTACATTTATGTGTAATCCAAATCAGAATAAAACCAGGAATTTCCCAAGAAGCGAAGTCCCCGGTCTGCCAGTGAATGCCAGACCCTTCCTCTGCGGCCCCCCTGGAGCGTGTGATTTGGTGCTGCTGTAACACAAATGGTTAAATAATAAGCGATAAATAATTTTGTTCCCGGAGGTCGTTCTCCGCCGCGCTGAAACTTCCCTTTTTTTTACCACCTCGAGGAAGCGGCGGATTCGGAGCTGGATGTTGCCATCAGAGGCAGAAACCGCAGCGCGATACGACGTAGCGGAACCCGAAACTAATACTCCTTAAACAACAAAAACGAAAGATTAGAAACTTTTAGGAAAAAAACACTCAGCGCGGCGCAGGTCGCCCGGAAAAACAGTTCAAAGATAAAAGTATTTGAAACATCTGAATACCTTGGCCTTCTCGCTGTCCGCGGCCCTCCAGCCCCAGGATACCGACAGCGGTCACATGACTGCAAAATGCAGCAAAAACAGCGCAATTCCCCCCAAAAAACACAAATCCCGCCTCCTCCACGAGATGTTAATAAACGCTCTATTAAATGATTCTTTATATATTTTATTGGATTTTTGCCAAGTGAGCCGGGAGCGGATCGGCTTCCTTCAGATACTCGGGGCCCAGAATACACTATCGGCCCCATCCGGCCCCCGTCTAGTCCCCCGTTTCTCCTGCTGTAACGACTCAAACCTTAATCAGTTGTTGGTCTCGTCTTAGATTCAGGAGCCGTACGTCTATCCCATGCATGTTTAATCCCCTCGCTGTATTACCCTCTACCACTTCTGCTGGGAGGCTGCTCCATTCATCTACCTCTCAGTAAAGTAAATCTTCCTTCCGTTCCATCTCGGTCTCTCATCCTCTAGTGTTGGATTCCCGTCTCTTGTTGTAACTTTTCTCCTTCTGTCAAATCAATTGCCTCCCGTCCTTTATTAAATCTCTTTAAAATTACTGAATTATTATCTTTCGCGCATTTTATGGCAGATTCTAAGAATAACAGACGTCGTAGCTTCCGCTGCATCATTGGGTGATATCTCGATGTATTGCGACATGTTGATGATGTCACTTCTCACAAATTCCTGTAACTTGATTACATCATTTCTGAAACATTCAGTCATCAGACCGACTTGTCGAGGGCCGATCACCCGAGCGTCTCGCCAGTTACAGCAGCATCAGAGACACATCAATAAGAGAAATGGACGCAGCTGTCCAGAAGGACGTTATGGGGCCGGCATAAAAAAACAAACATTCCATTGTGAGAGATTTTGGGACCTCAGAGGTCTCTTTCTCAGGCGCGAAAGAAACTAAGTGCAAAACTTGCGTGCTGCGGGATGTTAGACGACAGTTTACTTGGGTCGGGAGTCTCTGAACGCTCAGGAGCCGGGGGTCTCGTCTGTTTTGATAACGGGACATTTTCCAGAGTTGTAAGTTAGATAATGAAGCCCCAGAAGGGGCAGTTGTTGGTCCGAGTCCAGCACGGAGCTCTATAAGACACTTTCGGTGAGCGAACGGTTAAAAATGAGACGTGAAATCATTCCGCGTTCTCATGATTCAGTCCATGTCGGCCCTCGGTGCGCTTCCGCTACACGTTTTGAACGTTATTCACTAATGTTTCAGTTATTACTGCATCCTCCGCCAGGAGTTGGCAACCTCTAGAGTGTCCTGTCAGATGGAATGAAAGGAAGGAAGTTTTACTTTACTGAGCGGGTGGTAGATAAGTGGAACAGCCTCCCAGCAGAAGTGGTAGAGGGTAATACAGCGGGGGTATTAAACATGCATGGGATAGACATCCGGCTCCTGAATCTAAGATGAGACCAACGACTGATTAAGGTTTGAGTCTTTACAGCAGGAGAAACGGACGACTAGACGGGGGCTGAATTTTCTTTGGAATCAAACTTTTTAATAATTTCCCAGAATATTCCTCAGATGGTTTTTTTCGTGAATTTATTTTTTGTATTTAGAGGAATTAGGAACCTCCTCGGCTGGGCGGACTCACCCTGCGCTCGAGACACTCACATCATTGTCCGACTCCCCAAATAATTCCAGACCGGAGGCAGTGAGGTAATCGGCAGTAAATGCCTCCCCTGCCCCGCCTGCTGGGGGTAGTTTACAGGGAGGGACACACAGGCTGCACTGTGAGGCTCACGGGGCAGTTACCCGGGGCAGTTACCCAGGGCAGTCCCCCCCCCCCCCCTCGGCCTCAGGTGCAATGAATGGAGCCTTTCATCATTTCTATACGCGGGGGGCTGTGGGTTTTGTCTGCCGCAAAATGATTGCAAGCTCTTCAGTCAGACATATAATACATAATCGGAACTTTTGTTGTTGGGGTTTTGCTGGGAGGGCACGGAGATTCTGGTGCAAAGTCGTAAAAAGTGGAGCAGTCACCATAGCAACATTAAATATTTTGGATGATCGCTCCAATGTTACCGCTTTACGTCAGAACGAAACACTATTGGGGCTTTTAGGGCCGTAGAACCCTGCGATCCCCTCATACCCAGCAAACATTCTGACCTCCTAGAAAAGAGGGGCATCAGGGAGGAGAGAGGGGCATCAGGGCAGGGGAGAGAGGGGCATCAGGGGAGGAGAGAGGGGCATCAGGGGGGAGAGAGGGGCACCGGGCGTTTGTGACACAAAGAGGGACAAATTAAAACCTGAAGAGTCCTGAAGAACGTTCCGTGTTCGTGTAATGATACCCGTTACAGGTTCTGTGTTCCTGAGCGTCCGCGGATATTCGTGGAACGGGTTTTTTTATCTCGATTTCTGTATTGAAGTAAATCTGGGCGTTTGCTGCCCGCGCCGCGATGACCTCATTTACCGACACACGGCGAGCAGAGACAGCGATGACTCCAGACACGACCTCATCCGCCAGGAATCCGACTCCCGCGCCTCACATACAAAATCCTTCACTTCAGGATATAATGGGATCGTTTGCCGCGTTCTGGTAACTCGAGAAATAAACCCGGAACCGGCTGGTAGATCGGCCCTCATCCGGCCCCTCTATCCTGCTGTAACGACTCAAACCTTAATCAGTCGTTGGTCTCGTCTTAGATTCAGGAGCCGTATGTCTATCCCATGCATGTTTAATACTCTCACTGTATTACCTTCTACCACCTCTGCTGGGAGACTGTTCTACTTATCCACCACCCTCTCAGTAAAGTAAAACTCCCTTTCATTTCACTTTCCCTCCTGTGAGTATGAAATGGTTAAGTGAGGATACTTTTTACTGTAACACGTGCTGTTTATGTCTCGGTGAGACCACCGTGGTCTCTGTCTAAGGATTTGGTTTTTAAGCCTCTCTCCCCAGAGCGTCTCGGACTCCAGTTTCTCGCTGTCACCGGTGGCTCCGAGACCCCCAACTTATCTGCCTCCTGAGAGATTAGCGGATCATGGAAACGTCCATCGCTCTCCAGAGAAAGCGGCTTGTGTGGGCGGCTGGTGTTTGGCTGAAGAGCTGACCCCCCCCCCCGAAGGTTACTCGGGTCTGGCTGAGCATCGTGGGAGTTGTAGGAGAACAGCCTGCGGGGTACCTGTTACTTTCTCGGGCAAAGGAGAGCGCTTTGCTTTCCGCTTTGCTGTTTCATGTATCAACTACTCACTGAAAAGTTCTGTCTGTGAGTTGGGCTCTCAAATATGTTTCTCTGGAGCTACAGAAGACGCTCTATTTGCTGTCAGTCATGTGATATTTTGGGAGACTTTCCCGGCTCAAACCCCACACTGAGCTGATGCTTTATGGTGATGCTAATGAAGTCCGTCCCTCCATAGACTTTCATTAGCCAGAGAGTCCGGCTGGGTGATTAAGACTGAGCCATTCTATTGCTCCCCACAGGCAGTATGATAAGGAGTCGGGGGGGTTTAGTAGATCGGGGCTCAGATAACAGAGCGAGAATCATACAAACGGCTGATATGCAGCTGCCTGAAAACTTTATATTATGGGGCAAAAACTACAACTGGGGAGGAAAAAGAAAACAGCAGAATATTTTTACACATTTATCAGGAGATTCGCTTTAATGTGGGAGACGCTCAAACTGTGAAATCTGCCAAGAAACCCATCACAGGAATGAAAGTTTATTAAAACACGCAGGGAGAGCCTTATCTTTAAATACCTTTGCATCTACGGAGACCTCGGCTGGGCGGTGGATTTGCTGCTTCTCGTCTGGGATTTTTCTGTTTTACGGACGCAGCGAGCAGAGAAAACATTCTATTTACGGAGTGAGAAGCAAACGTGAATTTCTTCTGCCCCTTTTATGGACAAATCAAAAAATTCCTGGGAAGGAAATTAAGACAGAAACCAAGAATTTGCCAGCAGATAAGACCCACCCGGCCCCTGTACCGGCCCGTCGGAATCCAGGAACAAATGCCAAGTATTATGGCTGGAATTTGGGGGAGAAGCCAGACGCCGAAAACATCCAAATAGAGACCGGAATCTAACATTAGAGGGTCAGAGACTGAGACGGAATAGAAGGAAGATTTACTTTATCAAGAGGGTGTTCGATAAGTGGAACAGCCTCCCAGCAGAAGTGGTAGAGGGTAATACAGTGAGGGTATTAAACATGCATGGGATAGACATCCGGCTCCTGAATCTAAGACGAGACCGACGACTGATTAAGGCTTGAGTCGTTACAGCAGGAGAAACGGGCTACTAGACGGGGGCCGGCGGGGGCCGAGCAGGGTTTGGGTGTGTGTGGGGGGGTGTATCTAGTGCACAGCACCCCGGGGCTATGTATATAATAACTATAGCATGCCCAAAGAAGGTGGGGTGATGTAATATTTGTCAGAACCTGTTTGCCTCACAAGGGCCACAAATCGTCGAGGTGGATCTGCGCAGCATTTGTTTCTGTCGGGACAGTACGGGGTTAATGCCCCCTGTCAGGGCCGCGGTACCCACTACCTCTACATCCACTAAACATGACTCATGTTATTTACTAACGCCGGCAGCCGACACGTTATCATCTAATTACCGCCTCATTCACTGTAACGACGCAGCGTGTCCGGCGCACGTGAGAACCGGACGTACCGCAGAGCTTACGCTCTAACGTGTAATGCTGCAGGAAATGCTTCATGCGCCGAAAACACGCAACGCAAAACAAATAAAAATGACAAACAATGAACCATAAATGTGTTGTTTTAGGGGGGTTATAACCTATTAACCCTTTAAAGTCAAGCACATACGTGGGAGAGATACTGGAATAATCGTAGGGACTGTCCCTGTAAACCTGGGACGGTTGGCAGGTATGAGTGAAGTGTTCGCTGGTCCCGGCAGACCTGCGGGTGTCGTTTTTCCAGAAGCCGAGCGCCGTGTTTACAAATTAAATAAAACGAGGGTGCGCCGGCATTTCGAGTTTATTCCGAGCGATTTTACGGGAGAAACTCGTTGGCTTTTTGCCAAACGGCTCAATTTACTAGGAGGGGGAGGAAAAAGTAACCGCGTAGCAAGTAATCGCTATTAACCCTTTACGGCAAGTTCAAGGGGAAAAATTATTTGTAACCAAAAAAAAAGGCTTTTTTCGGAATGTTGTGATCTTGTGGAATCCTCGGCCAGCAGGCTTGCGCTCCGTGGCGAGTCGGAAGGCCAGGGTGCGTCTTCTCCTTTTGCGCTCTCTTAAAGCTGTGTGGAGTCAGGGGTTGTGAAGCATCGTTCTGGTGCAAAGTGGAGCAGTTGCCATGGCAGCCAGTGCAATGGAGCCGTCAGTTGCCGGACTTGTATAACCGGCCCCGGTGGATGGACGCTGTCACCGAACGCGCTGGCCGGTACATTCGTGGCACGTGGTGTCAGGCTCAGCATGGTCTGCAGTGCCCCCCGTCTGCTGCCCGCCCTGACCTCCGGCCGGGTGTATTCACTAACGCGGGAGTTTGCAGTAGAGCTGCACAGTTTGTCTGCGATATGAAGGGCCAACCCAAGGCCGACTTCTCGTGCCGATATAACAGAAACCGAAGAGAGCGCAGGCGGTCTCATTAGACCCCCTGGAACTCTCGCACAAGCCGGGGCCAGAGCTGGCCGGCGGTGCGTATCGCGCGCATGTACAATGGCAAGATGGAGACTTTTCTGGCCAAACACAAGTTTATGAGCCGGGGGCCGATGTGGGAAGAGGGGAATGCCTAGCGGGGATGCTGAGCAGCTCTGGGGGCGACGGGGCAGCTCTGGGGGCGACGGGGCAGCTCTGGGGGCGACGGGGCAGCTCTGGTACTGTAGCCCCCGCCTGTGAATGCACAGCTGCACGGTATGTTTTTGTATCCTCTCGGCTGTCAGGACCGTTCCTCCCTCGGCAAACACGGGTATATAATTAGCTCAGCCGATGAGTACAGCACCGAGTACGCAGCCGCTCGCGTCTTATCTCTCCGCTAAGGAAGGAATTCACGGTTTGTTATCAGTGTCGGCGGTTTTTATTTACTTTTCCCAGGTTTCAGACCGTTGCCGCGCATGTGAATCCCGCCGCTTGTTTCCACGCACAGCATCCAAGTTTTAGTTGGCCTTAAATATTATTATTTATTATCAGATAATAATAATAATAATGGGACTGCTGGCAGAGAAGGAAGTATATATTTTTATGAACTGAATTGTGTTTATTATAATTTTTATAATCTGGTTTCCCTGCAGTTATTACACAATCACTCAGTATCCTCCTGTAACGCATTATTGTCAGTGTTAATAAAGATCGGGGATTTTGAAAGGCTGGGGAGAATACTAAATACTAGAGCCGCTCACGTTGGTTGGCAATTAATGTAAAATTCCATCTCTAGCAGTCCTAGTGGAGTCAGTCCATTGCTGTAATAGCGATAAATGTGCAGCAGACTGTTTTCGCTACTCTATTTATGTAGCAGGCCCCAAACTGTAGTTGAGTTTGTGTCTCGTGTGCATAGGATTCCTTTGGCACTGTGTGCCAGCCAACATTCACGGCAGGCGGACTGGCAGGTGATTGGTCCTCCTTCCAAGTGATGTCAGGTCCGCTGCGGACCTGACAGCCGTGCTGGGCGTGGTCTGATCGTGTCAGGCTGTGGGTGTGAGCCGATGGGCAGGGTTCGGGAGACAGGTGCGGAGATCTCGCGAGACTTGGGGAAGCCGAGTGCTGGTGCAGCGGGAGGACACGGCGAGAGGGGGCTCCGGGGCCGGGACTCAGCGACAGCAGGTACCGGGGAGTTAAGTCTTTGTGTCTATATACTGTACCGTATAATAGCTTTAGGCAGCTCCTTGTTGTCTCTGCCGTATAATATGTATAGGCAGCTCCCTGTATACTATACTATACTGCACAATATCTATAGGCAGCTCCCTGTATACTGTACAATATCTATAGGCAGCTCCCTGTATACTGTACAATATCTATAGGCAGCTCCCTGTATACTATACTATACTATACTGCACAATATCTATAGGCAGCTCCCTGTATACTGCACAATATCTATAGGCAGCTCCCTGTATACTGTACAACATCTTTAGGCAGCTCCCTGTATACTGTACTGTAAATCTATAGGCAGCTCCCTGTATACTATACTATGCTATACTGCACAATATCTATAGGCAGCTCCCTGTATACTGTACTGTAAATCTATAGGCAGCTCCCTGTATACTGTACTGCACAATATCTATAGGCAGCTCCCTGTATACTGTGCTGTATAATATGCTATTTATAGGTGACTGTCTATATATTGCACTGTATCATATCTGTAGCCAGCTGTATCCGTACTGTATAAAAGCTATAGGTAATGCCTATATACTGTACTGTATAATACACTATATAGACAACTGTCTACGGTCTATAACTCCCACAGGCAGCTGTCTACTGCACCATATAATATCTATAGGCAGCTCCCTGTATACTGTACTGAATGATATATCTATAGGCAGCTCCCTGTATACTGTACTGTATGATATATCTATAGGCAGCTCCCTGTATACTGTACTGTATGATATATCTATAGGCGGTTCCCTGTATACTGTACTGTATGATATCTGTAGGTAGTTTATGTATCATTCTCTATACTGTGCTATATCTATTACCCGTGGGGCAGTACCCGGGGCAGATGTGATGCCCGGTGATGTTTCTCTGGAATTTGTCATTTTTTGGGGTATGTTATAACTTCATTATTCTTGTTTATCCCCTCGCCCCGTAAAATGTTATTACCTTTTATTTATTAAGCGACGACAAACTCCGCAGCGCTGTTCTGATTGGGCAGTTATTTGTTACCCGCACTGATTCCACGGGACGTCCGCCGCCTGTAATGACATAATTACCGTGAGTCACGGCTCGGTGTGTTTTGAAGTTGTTGCAAGTGATGTCATACTATGTGTGCGTTCCTTGTTCTCCGAGCTGCACCTCCCCCTCCAGATGGGATTTGGTGCGGTATTTTTTGTTTAACTGGCCGGACACCTAAAGGACTCCGCCGCCCGGCCCCTTCTTTTCAGTCTGTGTGACTGAAAGTAAAAATGTAAATTTTTAATATGAACCTGGCAGTCTGATATGGTTTATTTCACCCCGATACCCCATGTAACAATGTATCCGGCAGAGCCTGGGTTCTCTGTTTGTGTTTCACGCGACTTTTAATAATACCAGTTTAGTGTTTTCTCCACGGATGGGAGTGATGAGACCGGGCACGGTGACTAAATGCAGATTAAAGCGACCTTTTACATTTGGTAATGAGGAGCCGGGGCTCGTTACCTCGTTCCCGGGAAAATGTAATATTAATGACTTTTCCGTCGTATCCCAGGCTGCTGTCTCCGGGGGTCTCTGTGTAAGGAATACGTGCGGCAAGGAGCCCACTTTAAAAAAAGATAAGACCAACGACTGATTAAGGTTCGAGTCTTTACAGGAGAAACGGGAGACTAGATGGGGGCCGGGAGGGGCCGATCTACGCTTTAACACATTATGATAGCTGAGAGGTTGCTTTAAATTCCTGCTGTGTTCCCTTTGGAAACCTATGGGGGGCTTCTGGTGAATCCCCCCCCTCATATTCATTGCGGTTATTTGCCCTGCAGGTGTGTGTTTACGACACGTGGTATTCTCACCTCCGGGGGGCTCTGGCGGAATGCGTTGGTTTTCCGGGGGCCGTCGGGAAGGAATGGCCCTCTGTCCCTTTAAATCATACAGCGTAGCCCGGAAAGATCGCACGCTTTTTTGTCATTAAATCAGCTTTTTTGCACAATTAAATATAAATAACGTTGGTGACTCGCCCTGACTGACGTTGTTTCCCTGCGGCTCGCCCGACGTTTCAAAAGCTTTTATTGACCCCAAAGTGAGAACGAGTGTGAAAAGTTAATTTGAGCACGGGGGGGGGGGGTCGCGCACTTCCTTTTGCTTGTTCGGCAAACACAGATGTTTCGGCGCGTAGCCCCCTCTCCCTGATACAACATCCACAGCTGTTAAACACAGGTGTCGGGGCGGGATAATCCACCGTTCCCTGTTGGCCCGTGACACCCCACCGCCGAAACTCGCCTGGGATCAGCGGCTGTCCTCGCCGGCACCGTCTGTTTGATGACGATCCGGCGGTGGAGGTTGACGTTTTGGGGCCGGATTGTGTGCTGTTTGCATGTTCGTTATTGTTTTTTTTTACTTTACTGAGAGGGTAGTAGGTACGTGGAACAACCTCCCAGTAGAATAACTTTTGTAATAACTCAAAGACCGTCGGGAGTTACTTTTTTTTGTTTCTCAAGCCCAAGACTCGTTAGTGAATGGAAGTTTAGTCTATTGTTATTACATGCGTCTCGCTGCTTCTGTGATTAATGGGAGATTCTTTAGGCTCGGGATGGAAAGTGAGACTTTGGCCCGGCCGGCTGGGGGTATTCAGAGTGTATTATGGAGCTTCTAATTTAGTCTGTGACCGGTCTGTGCCGACCGACCGAGAGATTCCTGGGACGCCGATCGCTTAATATACCGATACCAGCGTCTGGATCGGGGCGGGCGAGTAAGTCGTTTGCCGAGGGCGCGATGTAAGTCAAGTAGCCCCCAATTTACGTGAACCGGCCTGTAGCCTAAAGCACTGGGTGCGAGCCGGATGAAAGCCCCGGGGTGTAAATGCCCCTGTGGGTCCGGAGGCTCGGCTCGCTGCCCCCGCTTTCCGCCCGCACGAGGCGTCCCTTCCCTTTTGTGGTTATTTTCTGTAACCGTTTCTCTTGGGTAATTTTTTTTTATACACAAATTGTTTAATCTTTTTTTTTTTTCTTCTAAAAATATTGTTTTCTGGGCGTTTTTCTCCCATTCTAAGATTTTTGTCTGACAGATATAAAAAGCGATGTTGATTCTGAACAGAAGAGATACAATGTTACGGGATGACTCCGCGCCGGGAATAACGACGTTTCATTCTATAAAGCATAAGTTTGGTAAATACTTGAAATCCTTAAAGCCGGACGCTGCTTGTTCCGAGTTTATCTCACGTCTTCGGTCGCAGCGAGCCCAGACGGTGTAACGGCGCTGCATCACGTGCCCCCCCCCCCCGGAAACCGAAGGGGGCTTTAAATACCAGACGTGGCATGGGGAAGGCAAATTGTACCCGCTATCGTACCGTTCGGGGTAATTGCTCTGTTCCCTGGTATTTGCCCCCGCTGTAGTGCCCATATTGTGTGTATTATTAGACGTGGGACAGGGAGCAGCTGATGCCCAGCGGAGGAGTAATACAATACAAGATGGAGAATCGCTAATCCGTAGCCTCGTTTGCCCCCCCCGGTTTCTTAAAGAGGAAGCCCCACCGCGTCGTTTTGTTGTTGATGTTATGAGCGATGCCACGTTCTGCCGTTCGCGGGACCCGTTAGTTCCGATGGCTCTGCGTTTGCCACCTTTCTTATTTTTCTATTACTTATGTTGGTGTCTTTCCCTGTCTCCTTTTGACTGTAAGCTCTGGTGCTCCAGACCTGCCTCCCGTCACAAAAATACATTCCTCGCTGCAGGATAAAGATAAGAGCCGCTTGCTAGAAATCCTCGCTGAGAAGACCGGCCCGCGTGGTTAAAAATATGCAAAAAAAAACTTAGAGAGAAGCTGCAGCTCCAAAACTGCAGCAGGATTCCCCAGCCATAGTTCAAGGTTTCGTGCCACTGGTTGGTGACAAGCTGGAGTAAGGCGTCCCCTGTGTGGTAAATAGCTGGGTAGGAGGGAGAGGGTCTGATGCATGTGGAGGGCTTCTGCCGCATTTCGAGAAGGGATGCCCCGAAAATGTAACGGGACCTGTCAGTTGTCTCGCGCATTAAAGGAATTAGAGCGTCTCTGTAATCCAGCCCACCGCTGTTCTAAGGTTTAGAGATATTAAACCCGAAGCCGCTCCTGCTTGGCCCCCGCCGGCCCTTTCTCTCTGCTCTGCTATGAAAATAGCGCCGGATGTCACTTGGTGAGGGTTCTCGTGGGTTACATTCGCCGTTTCCCTGATCTTTTGCCAGCCGTTGGGTTTTGTGGAGCCGTCTGACCTCGGCCTGATCCCGGCGGGTCTGGGAACGTCCCGTCACCCCGCTGTAGGAATTCCTGCATGGATTCTTTCGGGTTCCGCGCAGGCGCACCGGTTACCAAGCAGAAAATAACCACTTAAAATATATTTTCTTTCGCTTAATTATATTTATTATTTATATATTTATTGTTTAGATTTTATATGAAATAAGCTGTACTCGGCACGGATGATTGTAAGCTCCTGTACGCCGGTCGCTCCTCACCTGTTGTTTCTGTTAGTCATATTGTTATGTTACATACTACTTGTTATGTCCTGTCTACCCATTGTACAGCGCTGCGGAATATGGTGGCGCTATATAAAACAATAAATAAAAATAATATTGCGCAGGTAATGCTGGGCGCTCGCTCTCATCTGCTCCAGGTGTCGCTTTAACGTGTCGCTGTAAGTAAACACATGTATTATGTTGTATGTCAGGCTGGTGACAGATCCCGTCACGCCCCAGCCGGTTACATTCCTGGATTTACACGGCAGTGGCATGTTTGCTTTACAGTCCTGTGTATCCTGCATGTGATGCTTTATGTGTCCAGAGTGCCGATCTATACGAGCCACGCATTACGCCAGCTCCCTTTATACCAAATCCCAAACGCAGTCTTATTAATATGAATATAATATATATATATATTTATTGTCTGTAAACTATGAAGTATAAAAAAAATGTCCCTAGCCAGAGGCGAAACGCGTCAGGTGCTAAAATATATCATAAGGTGGTTTTTAACGCATATGCTGAGCAATGCGAGCCGTAACCCAAAGGGTGACGCAGGCACTCGCTGTGTTACATTGTAGCTGAACTTGTGTTTGTTGCTGTGGGTGGAATCCTTCCCGCGGTTCTGATAATCGGATCGGTTACTGAACCCAAGTCTGAATTTAAATTAAACTGCGTTTTATGTTTTATTCCGCTTATAATATCCGGCTGAACAGTTGGTAATATATTTTTTTTTTTACTAATTGGCTATATTTTATGTTTCCAGAGTTTGTTACTATGGCGATGACGGCTGGGAACGCCACGTCCTTTCCAATGAGTAACCACACCAGGGAGAGGGTCACCGTCGCCAAACTCACGTTAGAAACGTTCTACAGCAACTTGATCCTACAGCACGAGGAGCGGGAGACCCGGTACTGTCTGACGGGCGCGTCGGGGCTTCTGGACGGGCGGAGGGGAGACTTTTATTAAAACCTCTGGGGGGCGGCGCGTTTTACACGGAACGCTGATCTTACTCTACAAACCTGCATGTCATCTGTAACATTTAATGCGCCCGCATGCACGTCACACCTACATGTCAGACACGCGTGCATGCTGGCGCTTATCAGACTTGCGTGTTGTCAGATATCCACCGCTGTAGTCCCTTGCTTCACACCACTGATTGACGGCTTAAACAGCCAATCAGCAGCAGGAAAGCACTCCCATTAGTTATAAGACCCCCCCCCCCCCCCCCCGAATGCTTGCCGAGGCAGTAAGTATGTAATATAGCATATGGGGGGATTCTGCAGACACCAGAAATTTAAAGGGTCCCCTCAGCTGTTATATGCATTAAAGTGCCTGTGACGGCTGCACTGTCCATTTAATTTTTCAGTTGTTCCGTGTTTTTCATTTGAATGACAATCCATTAATGTACATTTTTTTTCTCCTCCTTACAGACAGAAAAAGCTGGAGATCGCCATGGATGAAGAGGGTCTGGGCGATGAAGAGGTTAATCCTTTTTTTTATTATTGTCATTGAGTTTCTCTCTGTTCGAACGTCTGGCGTTTCAGCCACATGACTGGCGGATGTCACTGTGGGCGCCCTTTTCCTAGCAGTAGGCTGCCCCCTAGTGTTTGAAGAGTATATCCCATAAGGTGTGAGACACGACCTACACATCAGTCCTTTCCCGTGGAGCCTATAAAAATATATAATAAATAATAATATAGAAGGTTCTGGGTATTGGGAATCCGTGTAGTTTCTGTCTTTCCTCGCTTGCCTCTACTTTGGCTCATCCAGAATATGCGGACCGTCCATGCGCGGAGCCGACGTGTTTAAGGAAAGCCTCTTAATTTTAGTATTTGTTTAATTTCTTGTATTTTTAGATTGTCATTTTTTTTTTTTTTATCACACCTGGGTAGCAAAGTGTTAATTAACCCCATATTTAATCCTCAGAAAAAATTACGCCGCTCGCAACACGCTCGGAAGGAAACCGAATTTCTGCGTCTCAAGAGAACCAGGCTGGGTCTGGACGACTTCGAATCGCTGAAGGTCATCGGCAGGGGGGCGTTCGGAGAGGTCGGTCTCTGCGCGCTCGCCATTAGGAGAGGTTTTCAGCGGGCGATGCCTGGCGACCCCCTGATTTTAGAAAGGGTTAAATACGAATAAGAAAATAATATTTTTTATTAGTTTTCGCTTTTTTTTTTTTTTTGTAGGTGCGTCTTGTTCAGAAGAAAGACACCGGTCACATCTACGCGATGAAGATCCTCAGAAAAGCCGATATGTTGGAAAAAGAACAGGTGAGCGTCGCCGCGAACGTCCGAATTCCCAATGTATCGGAAGAAGTTCCTTTGTAACGCGAAACATTGTAACCTCGGCACCGGCAGCACCGGGGGTCTGCGGTAATGAAATAATACGGATCCCGCGTTATATTATCTCCCGTTATAGGTGGCCCACATACGAGCGGAGCGCGATATATTAGTAGAAGCAGACGGCGCCTGGGTGGTGAAAATGTTCTACAGCTTCCAAGACAAGAGGAACCTTTACCTTATCATGGAGTTCCTGCCGGGAGGTAACGGCAGACGCCGCCGGCTGCGTATTATCTGATAATAAAAGCCGTCGAAATACGACGGGATAAAAGTGATCGGGAAAGACTTGGGAACTCGATGGGTCCGGCTTGGTGGGGGAGAGAAGAGAGAGACACGGGAAGGGGGGAGAGAAGAGAGAGAGAGACGGGAAGGGGGGAGAGAAGAGAGAGAGAGAGAGAGACGGGAAGGGGGGAGAGAAGCGAGAGACACTGGAATGGGGGAGAGGAGAGAAAGATGGGAAGGGGGGAGAGAAGAGAGAGACACTGGAAGGGGGGAGAGAAGAGAGAGACACTGGAAGCGGGGAGAGAAGAGAGAGACACTGGAAGGGGTGAGAGAAGAGAGAGAGAGAGATGGGAAGGGGGAGAGAAGAGAGAGAGATGGGAAGGGGGGAGAGAAGAGAGAGAGATGGGAAGGGGGGAGAGAAGAGAGAGGGATGGGAAGGGGGGAGAGAAGAGAGAGGGATGGGAAGGGGGGAGAGAAGAGAGAGAGAGAGAGAGATGGGAAGGGGGGAGAGAAGAGAGAGATGGAAAGGGGGGGAGAGAAGAGAGAGAGAGAGATGGAAAGGGGGGGAGAGAGAGAGAGAGATGGAAAGGGGGGGAGAGAGAGAGAGAGATGGAAAGGGGGGGAGAGAGAGATGGAAAGGGGGGGAGAGAGAGATGGAAAGGGGGGGAGAGAGAGAGATGGAAAGGGGGGGAGAGGAGAGAGAGAGAGAGAGACGGGAAGGGGGGAGAGAAGAGAGAGAGAGACACGGGAAGGGGGGAGAGAAGAGAGAGAGACACGGGAAGGGGGGAGAGAAGAGAGAGAGACGGAAGGGGGGAGAGAAGCGAGAGACACTGGAAGGGCGGAAGAGAAGAGAGAGACACTGGAAGGGGGGAGAGAAGAGAGAGACACTGGAATGGGGGAGAGAGAGATGGGAAGGGGGGAGAGAAGAGAGAGATGGAAAGGGGGGGGAGAGAAGATGAATGCCTCGTCACCAGCTGGATTTTTTCCTGATATGAATGTTTTTGGGGACCGGCGTTAGGTGACATGATGACGCTGTTGATGAAAAAGGACACTCTGACCGAGGAGGAGACGCAGTTTTATATCGCGGAGACGGTGCTGGCCATCGACGCCATTCATCAGCTGGGATTTATCCACCGAGACATCAAACCGGACAATCTGTTACTGGATGCCAAGGTGCGCTTCATACCGCAATTTATACTTTTCTTTAGTTTTTTTGTTTTGTTAGAGGGGAACCCCCACCAAATTGTTTGTCACTCATAAATGTAATGATTAAAATAAGTGTTCAGGCATTTTTCGCTGTTTTCTCTTTTTTACCCCAGTTGTAGTTTTTGCCCCCATAATATAAAGTTTTCAGACAGCTGAATATCAGCCGTTTGTATGATTCTCGCTCTGTTATCTGACCCCCGATCTACTAAACCCCCCGACTCCTTATCATACTGCCTGTGGGGAACAATAGAATGGCTCAGTCTTAATCACACTGTCAGACTCTGACTAATGAAAGTCTATGAGGAACAGACTTCATTAGCATTGCCATAAAGCATCAGCTCCGTGTGGTGTTTGAGCCGGGAAAGTCACCCAAAATATCACATGACTGACAGCAACGGCGGCTCCAGGTCTGCAGATAAAGGGAGTTTATTGGGAGAAAATGAGATAAAACCAGGGGGGTTATATTACTGTATACAGCGCTGGGGTTATATTACTGTATACAGCGCTGGGGGTTATATTACTGTATACAGCGCTGGGGGGTTATATTACTGTATACAGCGCTGGGGGTTATATTACTGTATACAGCGCTGGGGGTTATATTACTGTATACAGCGCTGGGGGGTTATATTACTGTATACAGCGCTGGGGGGGTTATATTACTGTATACAGCGCTGGGGGGGGTTATATTACTGTATACAGCGCTGGGGGTTATATTACTGTATACAGCGCTGGGGGTTATATTACTGTATACAGCGCTGGGGGTTATATTACTGTATACAGCGCTGGGGGGGTTATATTACTGTATACAGCGCTGGGGGGTTATATTACTGTATACAGCGCTGGGGGGGTTATATTACTGCATACAGCGCTGGGGGGTTATATTACTGTATACAGCGCTGGGGGGGTTATATTACTGTATACAGCGCCGGGGGGTTATATTACTGTATACAGCGCTGGGGGTTATATTACTGTATACAGCGCCGGGGGGTTATAGCCACGGAGGAGAAGGTTATTTCCCGTGGGACCCCCTCTTTAATAAAATATCGTTTTTGAACCTCGGATACTAATGACTTTTCCTCTATCTTTCCCCGAAGGGTCACGTGAAGCTTTCGGATTTCGGGCTGTGCACGGGGTTAAAGAAAGCTCATCGCACGGAGTTTTACCGCAATCTCACCCACAACCCCCCCAGTGACTTCAGTGAGTATCTAGCGCGGTGATTATTGCCCCGAGGGGGTGTATCGGCCGTGGCCGGGGCAGGAAGGGAGCGTTGGGTGGGCGCTCTCGGTTAGAGACGTCTCGGTGACTGTAAAGGCTGTAGAGACAGACGAGGCGTCGGGATCTCGAGCTCCTCACTCAGGGTCTTGTTAGTATAGTTGGGGGGCGTTCGCTCCCTGAACCCAGATGACCCGACGCGGTTCGGTAAGCGCGAGACCCCCCCTCGGGCTGAATTCTGATGTATTTTAAGGACTTTCTCTCACAATGTTTCATAAATTTGTGTTTTTGACCCAAATGTTTTTGGTTTTTTTTACCAGCTTTCCAGAACATGAACTCCAAGAGGAAGGCGGAAACGTGGAAGAAAAACAGGCGGCAGCTGGTAAGAGGATCTCTGGCCGGACCGTTCTTCTTTTTTCTTTAAATCGCTAGGTTTTTAATCGTTTTGCTCTGTGTGACGGGCTGGTCGCGAAGACGTCTTTTTATTAATCAGAATTTCCGCGGCACAAAGGTAGCAATATAGACCCCGCCGACAGATCGGCCCAATCCGGCCCCTCTATCCTGCTGTAAAGACTCAAACCTTAATCAGTCGTTGGTCTCGTCTTAGACTCACTTTATTTCCCTCTACCACTTCTGCTGGGAGGCTGCTCCATTTATCCACCACCCTCTCAGTAAAGTAAAAGTAGGCTCGGAACATGCAGCTGGTTATTTAATATACGTCTGGGTTAATCATTCCAGGCGTACTCTACCGTTGGGACCCCGGATTATATCGCCCCAGAGGTTTTTATGCAGAACGGCTACAACAAGCTGTGTGATTGGTGGTCTTTGGGCGTCATTATGTACGAAATGCTGATCGGTGAGTGGATTCTCTTCTTTTTTCCTGTTGTACGGATCTCTATTAACCCCCCAGCAGCTGGATCAGGTCCTCGGAGAGAGGCTGCTGTTTTTGTAAAATGACATCATATCCCCTAAAACGCCTTAGGAACGGTGCAAATAAAGATGTTTATTGTCGTGAATGAATGGGGGTCCGTTCCATTGTTAGAGCCGCGGAGATAGAATCAGAATTTCATTGTTTTTCTCTTTATTTCCCCGACGTATTTCATTAACTCTTTATCTCCCTGGCTGTTGCTTTGTCTGGCCTCGGAGTGATGAGAGTGGAGTTTATTTCATCCGCAGTAATCTCTCCGGTTTTATTGTTCACGTTTGGCGGGTTTGTTGTTTATGGCGGCCGGCGTCACGCTTTGTTCTGCGTTATTACAGGATATCCTCCGTTCTGCTCCGAAACGCCGCAAGAAACTTATAGGAAAGTCATGAACTGGAAAGAGACCCTGATCTTTCCTCCCGAGGTGCCCATATCCGAAAAGTCCAAGGACTTGATTCTCAGGTCAGTTTGGATCTTTTAAAGAGTTCGGAGAATTACTTTTTCCCAGACCCCGCCGGCAGATCGGCCCCCGTCTAGTCGCCCGTTTCCCCTGCTGTAACGACTCAAACCTTAATCAGTCGTTGGTCTCGTCTTAGATTCAGGAGCCGTATGCCTATCCCACGCATGTTTAATACCCTCACTGTATTACCCTCTACCACCTCTGCTGGGAGGCTGTTCCACTTATCCACCACCCTCTCAGTAAAGTAAAACGTCCTTGCATTACATCTCAGCCTCTGACCCTCTAGTTTTAGATCATGGCCTCTTCTTTGATATAAAGGCGATGAAGGAAAATAAATAAATGTTGGTTATTACACTTCATGGATCGTTAAAAGTTCAAAAGTATTTATTGCAGTTTTTGTGCAATAATCGCACTTAATTCTAACGCCAATATTTAATTATTTTTCATTTTTGACAGGTTTTGTGCAGACGCAGAAAACCGGATCGGTTCCAACAGTGTTGAGGAGATTAAGACGCATGCTTTCTTTGAAGGCGTAGATTGGGGACACATAAGGTACAAAAATCATCCGCTAAACCCAAACGGTTTCTTCGTGTTAATAGCTGAGAACTCTTAAGCCACGCCCACTCCCTGCCCATTCTCCCTCCCACTTCTATTCAATTTTCTGCTATATGGGGCTAACCACACCCCCTTAATAAAGCTGCTCCCCAAGAAAAGTTGAGGGCTCCGGGTACCCTGCCCTCGGAGGTTCTCAGGTATAATTTCTGGATTGGGTTGGTCCAGTCTGCAGATGAGGTCCGCCCTCCTGAGGGCTCTGAGCTCCCCCTGCTGGTTGATTACAGGCACTGCAATGAGGGGCAATGGAGCACAATAAATATAAAAAAAAAAAAGTAAAAAATAGTAAATTATATTGTATCAAACAGCGATATGCTATGTATTGCTCTTTAACTTTCAAAAAAATCTATAAAACAATGGTTATTTCTAAACTCAGGGCAAATCTACTTTTGAATGTTTTTTTCTCTTTAGCTTTTGTAGATGAGTTAAAAAAAAAAAAACTATTAAAAGTCAGATTTTTTTTTCTCAATCTACACCATATTTTTTTCATTATAGTAAATTAGATTTATGATCAAAATAACGTTATCTAAAGAAAGCTGTGTCCCTAAAAAAAAAAAAATAAAAAAAAAAAGGAATAATATAATAAATATATATCATTTGTGATGGCTCATTAAATGAGAAAGTCACAGCTAAACACAAACACGGCAGAAACGTTAAAACAGCCCGGTCACGAAGGGTAAAACAATTTCTAAAACAGTCCAGCCATGAAGGGGTTAACAGTTTAGCATTTTCTCAAAACCGTATTTACTCTGCGGTTCCGTTTATAAAAAAAAAAATGATAAAAGTTAGTCCCCTTGAGTTGGGTGAATGCTTAGTGTGTTTTGGGCTGCGAATGGAAGTTTTTACAGACAAATGTTTTACTTTTAGTCCTCTTCCTGCGTCGGTTTACCCCCCGTGGGGTATTTAATTCCGTGCCGTAAGCATGCAGTAAGCATGTAGCGTGTTAGCGGTTACATTGCGTGTCTGGCAGAACAGAAATGTTTCTAACGCGCGATTAATTTCTTATTCCAGAGAGAGGCCGGCGGCGATCACCATCGAGATAAAAAGCATCGACGACACGTCCAATTTCGACGAGTTTCCGGAGTCGGACATCCTGCAGCCATGTATGTAACACGCCGGGGCAGGGGGGGCTCATTGCTACCCTGGGGGGAGGTGGGGGGGTCCGGCGTTTTCTTAATTCTCACCAATTCACATTTCTTGTAAAAATTAGTATTTGTGTCGTTTATTCCAGTGCCGAATACCACGGAACCGGACTATAAATCCAAAGACTGGGTCTTCCTGAACTACACGTACAAGCGCTTCGAGGGTCTGACGCAGCGGGGGTCCATCCCGTCATACATGAAGTCCGGGAAGCTATGAACGCGCCCCCCGCGCTCTCACCTAAACGCTACTCAGGTATCCGCCATGCAGGACTCGCTGCGGCAAAAAGGAACTCGAGCTCATCGGTTTCTCTGCAATCGCCACGCTGCCCGTCGGCAATCCCGGTTCTGCTGACTTTCCTCTGGAATTCCGGCTCGTCTTCCAGCCTCGGCCCCTCCCCCCTCCTGCGCCTGCCAATCACAGAGAAGCATTCTGTATTCACACTGGTCCTAGAGGTTTGGGAGGTATCGCCTGGTCCGGACACACAGTCACTTCCGTTTTTATTTTTTGGGTTTTTTGTAAAAGTGCCTGCGCGGTTCCCATGCCAACGGCCAGAAGGCGGCGCTCGTTAAACGGTTGCCGTGGGGCGCCAGGCGGTTGTTTGCGTTAACGGAGTGATGAGGCAGCCGTCAGGCGGAAGCTCTGGATAACTTTTTTTGTAACTTTTTTTTTAAACTGTAAATATTTTACATTTTTATTATTTATTTTCTGTTTTCTTGAGGGTTATTGTTGTTATTATTATATATTTTTTAAATTGGCTTTGTGGCCGGTTTCCAGCTCCTCAGCTCGGACGCCTTCGTCTGCCAATCGGATTTCATGTTATAAATAAAGGGGAGGTTTGCTTTGAGCTGAGATTATTATTTATTGATTTTTTTATAGCGCCATCATATTGCGCAGCGCTGTATCGCGGGATGTATAAAATCAGAAAATTATTTGTTACCAAATTGGATCTGACAACGGCTCTGATGTTAATTGTGGAGGAATCAAGGAAAATGAAGATGCGCAGAATAAATGTGTTTTTTAATTTTATTTATATATATTTTGGTAAAGGGCATCCTATAAAAAATTAAAATTTTTGGGTCTTTTTCTGTCTATTATTCTAATCAAGTAGCAATTTCCTAAAGGCGCAAACCTTAATCAGTCGTTGGTCTCGTCTTAGATTCAGGAGCCGTATGTCTATCCCATGCGTGTTTAATCCCCTCACTGTATTACCCGCCACTGCTTCTGCTGGGAGGCGGCTCCACTTATCTACCACACTCTGTAAAGTAAAACTTCCTCACAGTGAAA
This sequence comes from Sceloporus occidentalis, assembly GCA_023333645.1. Lineage (NCBI taxonomy): Eukaryota > Metazoa > Chordata > Lepidosauria > Squamata > Phrynosomatidae > Sceloporus > Sceloporus occidentalis. Next base: position 172,315 of record JALMGF010000444.1, on the reverse strand, counting down.
ACGAAGGATGCGCTGCCTTAACGATTCACGTCCCGGTGCAATAAATTTAATAAACCGTTTTATTTAAAACAAGCCCCACAGAAGGGGGCCCCACGAATCGCGCCTTAATCTCCTGATTAATGGCGTCTCTATTTGATATTATTGTCGCGCTTGCCCAAGGTGCCAATATAGCACAGGCTTGTAGTTTGAGCAGCAGTCTGTTTATTTGCTCCATAATATATATCCTGAGCTGCATACCTGAGGAGGGGCCCTTCACAGATCTTTCGGGGGCCCCGGGATTTTTGTCGGTATGAGACAGACTGGGATGATTCTGCCAATCAGTTTGCCGAAGCTTCTGCCCAGAAACCTGACCGTCTCTCGGGTTTTAATGTACATTTTTTTTTTTTGTTAAGCATTAAAATTGTTAAAAAATTCCCGTTTTTTGTGTTTTATTAACCCCCGGGTGCATTCTTGAGCATCTCTTCCAGCCGCCTGATGGTTGGGGCCCCTAGGCGGTATACATGGTGAGGGAACATTGCACGTTAAGATCTCGTGCCGGCTCTGAGCTGCCCCCTACCACGGTGTTGCCACACGATCTGCCCTACACCTCAACCTTCGAGGGGCACATTGCCTTTGGGGTGTAGTTAAAGGCTTGGCTGGGCAGAGCTGTTTGTCAAGTGGGGCATTTAAAAGAAGAATAATGAGTTTTATTTACCCCGTTTAATTTATAAAGCCGTTCCCTGCTGTTTCTCTACACTGTTTTCTCTGTAGAAACCTGCGATCCCCTCATACCCAGCAAACATTCTGACCTCCTAGAAAAGAGGGGCATCAGGGGAGGCAAGAACGGCACAAGAGAGATAAGAGGGCTATGGGGTGGAAGGGGGGAGAAGAGAAGGAAGAGGTTATCGGGGGGCCATAAGAAGGGCACGGGAGGAAAGAGGGCACCAGGGGACGAAGGAGGGTCACGGGGGTTTGGGACACAAAGAATGACTAACCCTACTAAAATAGGGACATTTAGCAGCTATATACTCCCCAGCTCCTGTTTTGGGGCTTCCCAGGCTTTAAGCATTCCGGTTCCCATGGTGACCTTCCTGCTCCGCCCCCCCGTGCTCTCGCGTGAAGTGTGTGGCCAGCCAGTGGAGGTCGATCCGGGGGCGTGGTTGGGAAGGGGCGGGGCAGTGCCTGGGCTGCCAGTCTCCAGTGCCGGCTCCGGTGTCCCGGCTGCTCTGTGCCATGTGTGCCCGGCCCGCCATGTCTGCCGGCGGAGGGGAGGGGCCGCTGCTGGGTAAGTGATTTCCCCCCAAGTACTGCCCCACCGGCCGGAGTCCCTCACTTGGGGGCAAAATTCCCCTGTCAGAAAGTTTGCCCTCCCTGGGGTATAAACTGTCCGTATACCGCCCGCCGCTGTCTGTATGTTCCCTATATACCCCCGCCGCTGTCTATATGTTCTCTATATACCCCCCCGCTCTCTGTATTTTCTCAATATACCCCCCGCCGCTGTCTATATGTTCTCTATATACCCCCCCCCCGCCGCTGTCGGTATGTTCTCTATATACTCCCCCCCCCCGCTGCTGTCTGTATGTTCTCTATATACCCCCCCCGCTGTCGGTATGTTCTCTATATACCCCCCGCCGCTTTCTGTATGTTCTCTATATACCCCCTGCTGCTCACTATATGTTCTCTATATACCCCCCGCCACTCTCTATATGTTCTCTATATACCCCCGCCGCTGTCTATATGTTCTCTATATACCCCCGCCGCTGTCTATATGTTCTCTATATACCCCCGCCGCTGTCTATATGTTCTCTATATACCCCCGCCACTGTCTATATGTTCTCTATATACCCCCTGCCGCTCACTATATGTTCTCTATATACCCCCCGCCACTGTCTATATGTTCTCTATATACCCCCGCCGCTGTCTATATGTTCTCTATATACCCCCTGCCGCTCACTATATATTCTCTATATACCCCCCTGCCGCTCTCTATATGTTCTCTACATACCCCCGCCACTGTCTATATGTTCTCTATATACTGCCTACCCAGAGCGTTCAGGTAAATGCAGCCGTTGACGATCCCCGGTCGGATCGTAACACATTTACTTAACATGTATCGGGGGCATTTCCTCAGCTGGACGCCACTGTCTGCGAATCCCCCCGGCCTCCATCGTCATCATCACCGCGGCCCCCCGGGGGACGTCACAAAGGCAGCAATTTCATAACAACTGCGCATTGTCACTGCCGGCCGCCAACAGACACAGAAGCTGCGGGGGTCTCCGCGATACCTGCGTCTGTCTCACTGATACTTTGTATTTTCACAATGAAGGGAGAAAAAAAAGTATATTTTATAGAATTTTTTTGTTTTTTTTCATTCATATATTTTTACATTTTTTCTATATAGAAATTCTAAGCAACAAAAATTGAAACTTGGGAAATCTTTCCACAATTGACTCTTTAACGACCGTCGGAATTAGTGCGAACCTATCTGTCCCCGTGGGTGGCCTCCCTAAATATACAGGTTTTAATATAAATAAGCTGATTTTAAGTCAAAAACTGCGCATTCATCACAGAGGCATGAGCGTTGTGTGTTTTAATATTATCGTTATTTTTGGTATTTTTTTATTACATTTCTAAATAATTATTTTTGAATTATTTATTATTTTTGTAATGTTTATTTAACGTATTATTATTTTTTTATATAATATTTATTACATTTATGAGCAGAGACGCTGCCTTTAATGTAAAGCTTTTTGCCCCGAGACATTTTCCTGTTTGACGTGAATTATATGAATTTGAGTTTTTTCCCAGCCTCGTTAATATATAACTACAGGAAATTACATTTTTTCTAGGCAGTTTTTTTTGTTTTTTTTTTATTCTGAGAAAACTGTATACTTTTGACCGTTTTAGGGAGGCCTGGTCTGGGTTCGGCTGGTTTCCGGTAGCTTTAGTTAATGTTATTTTTATACAGTCAGTAAACAAGACAGGTAGGGAGAGTCCTGGTCAAAGAGTTTACAATCTAGAAGGAATATAAACTGATAGCGGGTATACGGTACTGAAAACCTTATAGAACCGTATAGATTTCCCTATAGAATCACAGAAAGCACCGGCTGCCGTCTCGTTTGCTCGGTTTCTGGTGGATTGGAGCGTTTTCTGCCCATAACCTGTCCTGACACCTCCGACATTAAAGCCACCTTTCTGGGGCACTAATACCCCTGAGCGCTTTACATTCGAGGTGTAAGGGTAATAAAAGCCTCTCGCCGCGGAGGGGGGGGGGGGGGGCGTCAACTTTTTTTATGTGCCTGATGATCCACATTGATTTATTTTCTTTAATTCTGCTTAAATGACACTTTTTAGATTTCAGTCCCTTTAACTATTTACGTAATCTGCGGAGATTATCTCCGGCGTCTGTTTATCCTCCGCGGATTGCTGAGAAAACCTAAAAATCCCTCTTTTATCCCCGTATTATTGGACGACAAACCATTCACAAACTTTTTTTTCCGTAATAAACCCCCTTAACCCTTCCAGTATATGACAATTTTATTTTAAATTTCCCTTCCCTATTCATAACGCTAAGGCGCTCCTTAACTCTTTGTTTGCCAGATAAAAGACGCTCGCTCCTGCAGCCTTTTTGGGTATTTAGAGGTGCTTCCGAGCGCTGAGGGTGTAGCCGGCGCCGTGGGAACGCCGGGGATAGTTTTTGGTTATTTTTTATTTAGTTCCTTGTGACAACTGTTTAGTTTGTGTTTTGAAAGGGTTAATAAAAGGGTTAATACGCTTGGTGGCTGTTACACAAAAGCCCCAGCCGTGTATGCGCTCCCGGTGCCAGGGCAGAGGGGTGAACGCCCAGGTGAAGTCAGACCCGGTGTCCTTACTTTGCCCCAGCCGGTTGGGAAATGCTTTGCCGGCGGCCAGTTGGCAGATGGTGTGCCGGAGCGCTGCCTGTTGCCTGACATCTGGGTTTGGAGCAGTTTTTCAGACCAGTTTCCATGGCGACTGCTCCGGATTCTGATTTTGCCCCATCGCTGCTGTTTTATAAAGATGCCCCTTCCCGCAGCTGCTCACCATTAACTCTTTAACTCTGGAGTTAAAGGGACAGTTTAATGCCCCCCCCCACCTCATGAAAAAGGAATGCCTATAAATGTACTTTGAGTCCTTTTATATAAATTCTTTAAAAGTTAAAAAAGTAAAAGCACCGCCTTCTCCTCCGTGATTGGACGATTCTCGCCACTGATTGGCTGCCTGAAAGCGCTCCCTTTTGAAATGATTGAGAGTTCTTGTTAGACCCCCCATGGGCCGTGTCCTACTCATGTGGTTTTATTCACTCTGCATTATTCCGGGTCCACCCCGACGCGTTTCTCCTCTGAGGCTGAGCTGGCCCTGTATAATGTATAGTTTAACCTGGCCGTGCGTTTTTTTGGGCTGGGCGGATTGGCTGAGGGATGACGCAGATGAAACGTGCCGGAAAGGGATGACAGAACGATTGTTCATCGCGTGTTGACTAGTCGAGTCACGCTTCTGATGACACGCCAGCAATCTGAAGATACACGCGTGATGGACAAAAATCTAACTTGGAAACATTATAACCACAAGCAATAGAATCCTCTGAACCCTGGAGAGAAGAGAGAGAGACGGGGAGAGGAGAGAGAGAGAGACGGGGAGAGAAGAGAGAGAGAGAGACAGAGAGTGATGAGGGGATAGGAGAGAAACATGTAAAGGATTTAACAAAGGACGGGGGGGGGATTTATTTTAAAGGAGGAGAAAAGTTAGAGATAGATTCCGGTCTCTTTCTTTTCTAACACCAGAGGGTCAGAGACTGAGATGGAACGGAAGGAAGTTTTACTTTACTGAGAGGGTGGTAGATGAGTGGCACAGCCCCCCGGCAGAAGTGGTAGAGGGTAATACATGCATGGGATAGATGTATGGCTCCTGACGAGACCAACGACTGATTAAGGTTTGAGTCTGTACTCCGGGGTTGGTACCGGATTGGACGGCGCCGCCGGTTACTGGAAGGGATGTAAGACCCCCCGGAGTGGTTCTTCTGTCCTGGCTGTTAAGGTTTTTGCTGATTGGTTGCCGCTCAGCGGGGCGGACATCGCTCTCGTTTCCTTTCAGAGCTGCCTTTTAATCCCGCTCTGGTTTCTTTAGAGAGATTTAGGTTAGTGGGTCTGGGGCGGCAAACAAGCGGAGGAAGGAATTTCTCTACCCCAGTTTATTTCCTTATGCAGTTTTTCGCTGGCGCTGAGTTATCGCTCGGCCCCCCTGTCCCTCCTTGGCCCCGGGCTCAGCATGCGTCACCGCGGTCCGGGGTGCTCGTCGATGCGGATTTTCCTGAACCCCGCGCCGTATAATTATCCCATGATTTAAATATCAAAATACTCCCAGCCAATCCGGCGCTGATTACGCAATAGCGAGAGTTTAACCCTATAATTACCAGATTACTGCAGCAAAAGCTCTGACTCTCACAATCCTCAAGACGAGAAAGGCTTACCCCGGATATAGCAGGGCATAATAATTAGGCCCCTGTATAATGTGTAGATCAATCAGTGACATGCCCTGTATAATGTGTAGTTAAATCAGTGACATGCCCTGTATAATGTGTAGTTCAATCAGTGACATGCCCTGTGTAATGTATAGTTAAATCAGTGACATGCCCTGTGTAATGTATAGATAAATCAGTGACCTGCCCCTGTATAATGTATAGATAAATCAGTGACCGGCCCCCTGTGTAATGTATAGATAAATCAGTGACGGGCCCCCTGTGTAATGTATAGATAAATCAGTGACGGGCCCCCTGTATAATGTATAGATAAATCAGTGACCGGCCCCTGTATAATGTATAGATAAATCAGTGACGTGCCCTGTGTAATGTATAGAGGATAAAATGCTGTTCTGGTGAATCAGGTTAGATTAGTTAGAATTGTCTCATTAAAGGTTTAATTACCCCAGAGACGTCACGCAGGCTGCTGATGTCACCGCCGGCTCACACCAAGGTCAGCCGAGGCCAGAGGAGGAATAAACCTCAATTATCATAGAAGGAAAGTGACGAAAACGCAGGTTCCAGTAAAACGGCGGCGGAGAGACCTCTTTATACAGATTACAGGGAAATAAAGAGGGGGAAAAAAGAAATCCTGTATGAAAACTGCGCGCTTCCTGTGAAATATTTAATTCCCGCATTAAATATTGAATTTCTTTGCGCCGGCGCCGGTCTCTCCCTCGGTTTGGCCGTTGATTTTCTGATGAGTTGTTTGTTGTGAGTCGGCTCTGCAGCCTCACCCTCTGACACCCACATGGGGGCCGCCCTCCCAGGGGCCACAGCGCCCCATTTAGTGTTTAATTCTAGCAGCCTATCCTTTCTGTACCCATACCTGCCAACTGTCCCTGTTGAGTTTGGCCAGTCCCTCTTTGGACCCCAAATGCCCCTCTTTTCTAGGAGGTCAGAATGTTTGCTGGGTATGAGGGGATCGCAGGGTTCTACGGCCCTAAAAGCCCCGATAATGTGTATAGAAACAGCAGGAAACAGCTTTATAAATTAAACGGGGTTAATAAACCCCATTATTCTTCTTCTAAATGCCCTGCCCAGTTACACAAATAGCCCCGCCCCATCACACCTATAACCACACCCCTTAAAACCAAAGTGCCCCTCTCTGGCTTCTTGTAATTGTGGGTCATCGCAGTCTAACGAGACAGTTTGTTGCCCCCATCCTGACTCCGGCAGGTTTGGGTTGGGGTCGGCGGGGTGTCTCCTCCTCACCGCTCTTGCCCCCCCTCCCCCCACAGATACCCTGATGATGGAACCCAGTCAGTGCCTCGCCGTGTCCAGCATCCTGGGACCTAAACCGGGCTCCATGGTCAGCGCCTTCCAGCCCCACGGGACGGAGTTCTCCCGAAAACGCTCAATAAGTGAATCCGACAGCCAGTAAGTCGGGTCGGGTAAACGGGGCAGGTGGAAGGCGGCGATCGCGATCTCACTTCTTACCTGACCGGCTCATATTTTACCATTAATGCGTTTTTCTTTCCCTCCAAAACAGAGTCCTAGAGAGCACAGAAAGTAACGACGGCCACGGCAGGTAAACACCCTCGGAATGAACAATTTTAGATTTTATTTGTTATATACGGTGCAGTCAGTTGGGTTATACACCACGTGTTACAGCCAATCCCCACTCAGTTTATACACCACGTGTTACAGCCAATCCCCACTCAGTTTATACACCACGTGTTACAGCCAATCCCCACTCAGTTTATACACCACGTGTTACAGCCAATCCCCACTCAGTTTATACACGATGTGTTACAGCCAATCCCCACTCAGTTTATACACCACGTGTTACAGCCAATCCCCACTCAGTTTATACACCATGTGTTACAGCCAATCCCCACTCAGTTTATACACCACGTGTTACAGCCAATCCCCACTCAGTTTATACACCACGTGTTACAGCCAATCCCCACTCAGTTTATACACCACGTGTTACAGCCAATCCCCACTCAGTTTATACACCACGTGTTACAGCCAATCCCCACTCAGTTTATACACCACGTGTTACAGCCAATCCCCACTCAGTTTATACACCACGTGTTACAGCCAATCCCCACTCAGTTTATACACCACGTGTTACAGCCAATCCCCACTCAGTTTATACACCACGTGTTACAGCCAATCCCCACTCAGTTTATACACCACGTGTTACAGCCAATCCCCACTCAGTTTATACACCATGTGTTACAGCCAATCCCCACTCAGTTTATACACCACGTGTTACAGCCAATCCCCACTCAGTTTATACACCACGTGTTACAGCCAATCCCCACTCAGTTTATACACCACGTGTTACAGCCAATCCCCACTCAGTTTATACACCACGTGTTACAGCCAATCCCCACTCAGTTTATACACCACGTGTTACAGCCAATCCCCACTCAGTTTATACACCACGTGTTACAGCCAATCCCCACTCAGTTTATACACCACGTGTTACAGCCAATCCCCACTCAGTTTATACACCACGTGTTACAGCCAATCCCCACTCAGTTTATACACCACGTGTTACAGCCAATCCCCACTCAGCTTATACACCACGTGTTACAGCCAATCCCCACTCATTTTATACACCATGTGTTACAGCCAATCCCCACTCATTTTATACACCATGTGTTACAGGCAATCCCCACTCATTTTATACACCATGTGTTACAGCCAATCCCCACTCAGTTTATACACCATGTGTTACAGCCAATCCCCACTCAGTTTATACACCGTGTAGCGCAGCCAATCCCCACTCAGTTTATACACCATGTGTTACAGCCAATCCCCACTCAGTTTATACACCATGTGTTACAGCCAATCCCCACTCAGCTTATACACCATGTAGCGCAGCCAATCCCCACTCAGTTTATACACCATGTGTTACAGCCAATCCCCACTCAGCTTATACACCATGTGTTACAGCCAATCCCCACTCAGTTTATACACCATGTGTTACAGCCAATCCCCACTCAGTTTATACACCGTGTAGCGCAGCCAATCCCCACTCAATTTATACACCGTGTAGCGCAGCCAATCCCCACTCAGTTTATACACCATGTGTTACAGCCAATCCCCACTCAGTTTATACACCATGTGTTACAGCCAATCCCCACTCAGTTTATACACCACGTGTTACAGCCAATCCCCACTCAGCTTATACACCATGTAGCGCAGCCAATCCCCACTCAGTTTATACACCATGTGTTACAGCCAATCCCCACTCAGCTTATACACCATGTGTTACAGCCAATCCCCACTCAGTTTATACACCATGTGTTACAGCCAATCCCCACTCAGTTTATACACCGTGTAGCGCAGCCAATCCCCACTCAATTTATACACCGTGTAGCGCAGCCAATCCCCACTCAGTTTATACACCATGTGTTACAGCCAATCCCCACTCAGTTTATACACCATGTGTTACAGCCAATCCCCACTCAGTTTATACACCACGTGTTACAGCCAATCCCCACTCAGTTTATACACCATGTAGCGCAGCCAATCCCCACTCAGTTTATACACCATGTGTTACAGCCAATCCCCACTCTGCAACAATATTTAATTAATAGATGCCGCTGGATCCCGCGTTCTGTAATATTTCGGTGTCGGGGATTTTTAAGGGTTAACACACATGTTGGGTTTGTCTCAGAACCCGGGTTCTAACCTGTGTTTCCATGGTTACCCTATTGTCTTTGGTCGTTTTCCCGCAGGGAGGCGCACAGCCAGACGGAGAAGCGGCGCAGGGATAAGATGAACACGCTGATCGAGGAGCTGTCGGCCATGATCCCGCAGTGCGACCCCGCGCCCCGCAAGCTGGACAAACTGACCGTCCTACGGATGGCCGTGCAGCACCTAAAGTCACTAAGGGGTAAAGGATTCCACTGACAGCGGGGTCAACGACCATTGAATGAAAATAAGAGACCTTGACCCCACAGGGCACTTGGGCCCCTGAGAGTCGCCTGTTTGCCCCGTGGAGGACGGAGTCTCCGCCATGTTGGACTCCTGATGGCTCTTCTGCTGGCTGATCCAATCCAAGTCCTGTTATGAAGGCTGCGCAGGGTGTCGGGGAATGCCCCTGAGCTCGGACACCTTGTGGGGGTCGTGTACAGAGAGCAACACTGGTGCAAACCGATGAAAGAGGAGCAATCAAAATAGCAACCTAAGGGCCGCTCCTACTGTTTGCTTCGCTTTTACGGCTGCACCAGAACGTCTCGTTTTTGACCCAGATTAAAGTCATCTTTCTTCTTCCTTTGCAGTAACCGTCCCCCTGATCTGTTTACAGGTTCCGGCAGCTTTACGGACGAAAGTTATAAACCCTCGTTCTTACAGCACGAGGAGCTCCGCCGCTTGATCCTCAGGGTTAGTAATTCCTCCTTTATTTACCCCTTCTGGGGCAAATCTGATTTACCCACCAAACCACTTCTATCTGAATTCACCTTCTTTTTGGTTCTCTACTAGAATTAATGATCTTTTTACCCATGTTTCTTCCTGGAGTCCCACATTAGACTTAATACAAGGAGGTAAGGGCCCCGTTACCCTGCCTGGGGGTGTCACATGGGCCTATTACCCCCATCAGGGATTTCTCATCTTGTTTGTCTCTCCACAAGGTATTATTATTATTGACATATATCGCCATCATATCTCCCAGCGCTATACTATGGAAGTGCCTCAAATGAGCGAGTGCAACCAATAACTGCTTCCCCCTCTCCACGGGGGGACAATGTCAGGCAGTTTAAGGTTCCTGCTGTATTTTCTGTAATCCATCTCCTTGGAACGGAGGAGACCCTGATAGCCATGTATATAGCGACGCATATAACAGTTACCCAATCAGATACTTTCGTTATAAAGCGAGGATACACTGTATTTGCTTTAATAAGCTTGTTGCCTAGTAACTGTCTCGATTAAACGTTCGGGATGCTCAATGAACACCACGGAGTCCCTTTAATTTCCTTTTGCCCGGCGCTCTCTCTTTATTGTGATTATATCGCAGTTTAATAAGCGGTTTGTGTTTTACAGGCTGCCGACGGCTTCCTCTTTGTGGTCGGGTGCGACAGAGGAAAGATCCTGTTTGTGTCCGAATCCGTCTCCAAGACGCTAAAGTACAGCCAGGTGCGAGACTCTCGGCCGATTTGGATCGAGACGCTTTGTGAACTCCGGGAGACGCGCGACCCGTTCTCCAGTATACAAACTCAGCTGGTCACCTGTTTGGGAATTTTGGAATTGGAAAGCAGACAGAATTATAGATTTGGGAAGGTTCCACCTACTCTGATAAACCCGGAACCCGAGGCAGATAACATTAAAATGAATGATAACCAGAGGGAGAAAAGCGTCCTTGTCCTAGGAGCTTACAGTCTCACAATTAGGTTGAGGAGACTGATATAGAAGCCCCTAGAGAGCAGGGTCCGTAGAGACGTTACCCCGCCGCTTACACGTCTCCCGCTCTTTGCTCTCCTTCCAGGAGGACCTCGTCGGACAGAGCTTGTTCGATTACCTGCACCCCAAAGACGTTGCCAAAGTCAAGGAGCAGCTGTCGTCCTCTGATGTGACCCCCAGGGAGAAACTCATCGATGCCAAAAGTAAGCGAGCAGCGTAATAAACCCTGCTGCTGCGCAGGTCCGCAGTCCTTACTCCCTGCTGCTGCGCTGGCAATCATCGCAGACGTTCACGCTCCCGCGAACCTTTACATTGAATTGTTCGTTTTGGGTTTTTATATATATATAATTTATTACTATTATTATTATTTTTTATTTTTTTTAACTATTAATATGAAATTAAAAGTCTTAAGATTATGAAATAATAATAAATATAAATTTCCCATCCGCTCAGTCACTTTTTAAAGCGGAATGCTGGAATATTTTTTTGTCTTTGTATCATATATATAACTCTAAGCGCAGGCTTTGGGACCGACGCGCTCTTATAACCCCCCCTTTTGAAAGCTGGTTTGCAGGTTCACGCGCACTTTCAAGCCGGACCCCCTCGCCTGCACTGTGGATCCAGACGCTCTTTCTTTTGCCGCATGAAGGTCGGACGAACCTCAAGCAAGGAGGATAAGAACTTCTTGCACAACGCAAAGAAAAAAGGTAAATGTTTAGAACAAGAAATGATTGTATTCTGTGTGTTACATTAAATGACATTTATTTGTCCTTGCGTAGTTTTTTTGGGGGTTACCCTGTCTCCGTTTCCCCCGCAGATCACAGGCGCTATTGTACGATCCACTGCACCGGCTACCTGAGAAACTGCCTCTCCAGTGAAGTCGGATTGAAAGAAGAATGCGAGAGGGACAGGGAGTCTCACACAGTCAGCTGCCTGGTCGCCGTCGGCCGGCTGCACCCCTACGTCCTGCCGCAGTGCAAATCCGAATTCACGGTGAAGCCCACGGAGTTCGTCACCCGGTACACCATGGACGGGAAATTCGTGTACGTGGATCAGCGGTAAGGATTGGGCTCATTCTCTATACATTTATACTAAAAATGTTAGTTCCAGAAGAACGCTTAGAAGTCGGTAAATAACGACTAGTGAGAAATGTAAAAAAGTAGAAATTGCTCACATCCCGCATTCTGATTACGGCCCAGCACGGGGGGAATACTCGATGTGTGCAAACCGACCAAAAAATGTTTCGGACAAATCGGTCCCTTTTCCCGCAGCTCCACTTCTTCTCTTGCCTCTTCTTGTTCTTCTTTCTTCATCCGCTTCTCCCCACTATCCGCTCCGTTAACTGGCTCTCCCGGAGTACTTCAGCCAAAAGAGGCGGAGCCACGCAGGCCAGCTCTTGCCCTCTCCTCTTCGGGAAGAGCTCCGGGAGCCCAGGATAACAGAGCGGATATCTGAAAGAAGCAGACGAAGAATGAAGACCGAAAAAGAAGAAGAGGCAAGAGAGAAAACGGAGCTGCAGGAAAGGAGACTTCTGTGAAAAACGATACCTGCGCGTCGTAAGTAAATCCAACGCTTGTTTCTGAAACTCTCTTGCCGGTGATAGAATCGTTGAATATAAACTCTCCTCTTACTCCTCCAGAGCCACCGCCATTCTGGGTTACCTGCCCCAGGAGCTTCTCGGAACATCTTGCTACGAATATTTCCATCAGGATGATCAGGACCATCTAACCGATCGGCATAAAACCGGTGAGCGCCCCCATCAGGTCGGGGATGGTAGTTTATCTGGGATAAAGCGTTCGGATGGTCCAAGCCAGGGGCATCTTTTGTGCGAGAGGCGTTGGTGGCCGGGGGGTATCTCTCAGCTGCTTTACCCCCTCCCTGCATGTCCGGTTTGCCAGTCTGAGCGTGGCAGTTGGCGCTGTCTTCAGGTCTGGTAACCCCCCTATGTGTGGTACTTTTCCTGGCTTTCATGTTTCATTTGCGCCCTTGTAAAGTTAAGTGGTCGCTTTTCTGCCCCCCAGCAGCTTATTTGTAGCAAATGACCTTTATTCACCAACAAATAACAATAGGGAAGAGATCCCAATAACATTAAAGCCGCCTTCTTATAGGTGGGATTTTGCGGTTCATTAATATGACGTCATTCTCAAAAACGTCTCTTATGCCCGTGGACATGCGGAAACGCGCTAAACCATTTAAAATCGTGCAACTGGCCCACATATACAATAAATAGGGGTACTTTACAGATAGCAGAAGCGGGATAAAAATCCCGAGGTCTCTGCCTGATCTGTCGCCGCGTGTTTCTGGTTTCAGTGCTTCAAAGCAAGGAGAAGATCGTGACAAATTCCTACAAATTTAAGACAAAAGATGGATCTTTCATCACCTTGAAGAGCCAGTGGTTCAGCTTCATAAACCCGTGGACCAAAGAGCTCGAATACATCGTATCCGTCAACACCGTCGTTTCGTAAGTTCCACAAGAGCCGTAACCGGTGGGGTAAATTGCATACGGCGGCCGTTCGCCACTCACGTGTACGCTGCTGAGAGCTGTGATGTGTCGAGTATCCGATGACTTCGCTGCCAGTCAGGGCCGCCATAAAGGTATTTGGGGTGCAGCCCAGCATTGGCCCGGCTGGGCCCTCAATAACCGAAGCGCCCGTTAGGGTCCGTGACCCTGTGGAAGAACAGACGCTGGTGTAAAGGAGACCCCCGCTCCTGTCGCCCACAGGCATACCGCTAAGTGTCTCCTCTGCTGAGTCTGAGCGCCAGGCTGCATGTTAGTATGTTACAGTATGTGTAAGTACGTATGTTAGTGTGTGTATATGTATGTTATTGGGTGTATGTGTGTAAGAGGAGCTTGGGGGTCCCAACCGTACGTCTCGCATTTACTGTTATGCTGCTGTGTAGAGAGACAGCAACTCGTACAGAGAGAGGACTCGGCGAGGTAAGAGAGGGAGTGTGTGCGTGTATGTCTGCGTATGTGTTCTGTATGATATACAGTCACGGCCCCCATGACTTCTGATCGTGTTGAGTTCCCAACACTTGGTCGTGTTGTGGCTAACTGATTGCAAAATCCCATTGTACGGCGCTGCTGAATATGGCGGCGCGATGTAAATAACTAATGGTAATGTGATCTACTTACTTATTTTCTGTATTTTTGATCTATAATCACTATTTTCCACCTTTTTTCCTGCCGCAGGGGCCTCTGCTCATCTCTGGAAACCGCGTCTCTCCCCGACAGCTCCCATTCCTCTGAAGGTACGATCCCCGAAATGAAAATCCCCTAACAGGAATAATCATCCGGGGCGTCGTTTCTAAACATGATGCATGTTTCTAACATGAGAAAATTGTAATTGTTACCGCTAGGATTTAGTTTTTCTATCTGGATTCACCATAAAAACGAGCGTAAAGATGATAGTTTTGTTTTTTAAATGGGGCATCAGGATCCTTAACGATAAAATATCATATTTTAAAATATTTCAATCATTTTTAAGTCACTTTAAACATTATTAAACATTTTATTTCATATTTAATTTAGATGCTTCCAAACGTACCTTTCTGGATGTGCCCGGAATGGCTAGCGGAACCGTTCTAGGTGCTGCAAATATAGGAAGAGAGATCGCCAAACAAATTCTGGATTTACAGAGGTGATTCGAGCGCTAAGCTCCGTAATGTCTGTTTTTACAGTGATTTTATTATTTGTGGGATATGCGGGGGCATCAGGGATGTAAAGCGAGGCGTAGTCACCCCCTTTCATAGTCCGCTGGGTATTACCCCTTTAAATACCCCTCTCTCCCTGGGCTTCTATAGTGTCCGTTGGTGAAGGTGTAGAAAGTGTTAAACCTGCATTTCGTGCTGGATATGTCAATAAAACGCCCATTTTCTGTATTTCAGGATACAATCCCCGCCGTTCAACGGTAACTTAAGTCCCAGCGAACTCTTAAGGAAAACCCCTCCGAGTCTGGAGAACCCGCCGGCCGGCGTAAGTGAATATCTCCCGGCGGCTAGCGGATTTTACCCAGAAATCCCCATTTTTTGGGGATGGACGTGATGATGATGATGATGATGATGCGATTATAGCGCTCAGAATCACGGGTAGAACGTTATTGGAAAATAATTTTGTTTCATTTCATTTATTTGAAACTTTCATTTGGTTTAAAAAAAAAACCCCAAAAATACAAAAAAGCCTAACTTGTGTATTTCTTGCCTTCTGATGAGTTTTGATCTTTTTTTCAGGTTCAGAAGGAGCAGTCGGTCCGATCGACTCCATCGGGAAGTGGCAAGCTGGATGCGACTTCTCACAATGAAATCATCCCGTCGTTCGCCGTTCCTGAAGGAATTCTCAGTAAGTCGCGAAGCCCCCGTATTCTTGGTGTCGCCATCCGTCTGTAATGCCTATTTTATTACACGCCAAACCTTTATCAGAATCTGGAAGATCTGACCCTAAATCCTCACCCAACCCAACAGCAGATAACCCAGGAGCTCGGATTCTGGGAATTCAGCCCGTTTCACAATTTTTCTGCCCACAATAACAGCTTTTGTGACTTCTAGATTCGCACAAATATCTATATTTCTGTAACATTACTTAATTCTCCCAGAATTCTATGAAATTCTCTGACTTTTCCATCCACAGACCTCCCCTTACACTTCATTTACTAGCAGGTTCTTCCACCTCTTTGTTAAGTATTATAAGTATTATTATAGTTTTTTTTTTTTTTAAAAGTGTATTTTTGTGATTTTGTGTCGTTAGGCGGCGGCTCGACTTTGGATTTTGACAGCGAAACCGCCATGGCCGACCTCATGAATTTTTTTGAGGCGGACGGAGGTCTCGGCGACGCTGATCTGAACAACATCTCCTGGACGCTCTAGCGAGACGGCCTCAAAGCGCCTTTAAAATCAGACGTACTGTATCTTCGAAAGCTCTGACATTTTATTTTTATTTTTTTTATGTTTTTTTATGTATTTGCTCCTTATTACTCATTCGACAATCAACTCACGGACGCCACCCCCAGCCGGGTCACGGTTATTTCACCAAAATAATTCTGAGTAATATTTAGTTCTTTCAAAGGGGAATTTCCATGGAAACATTTTTTTTTCTCCTACAGTAACGTCGGTTGGTGACAAAATCCTGGTTTTATCTCATTTTATCCCAATAATTCTCTACAGACCTGGAGTCCCCTTTGCTGTCAGTCATGTGATATTTTGGGTGACTTTCCCGGCTCAAACACCACACTGAGCTGATGCTTTATGGCGATGCTAATGAAGTCCGTTCCTCCATAGACTTTCATTAGTCAGAGAGTCCGGCTGGGTGATTAAGACTGAGCCATTCTATTGTTCCCCACAGGCAGTATGATAAGGAGTCGGGGGGTTTAGTAGATCGGGGATCAGATAACAGAGCGAGAATCATACAAATGGCTGATATGCAGTTGCCTGAAAACTTTATATTATGGGGCAAAAACTACAACTGGGGTAAAAAAGAGAAAACAGCAGAATATTTTTGGGAGATCCGCTTTAAGCTGTCTGTTTCTGTTTGTTGGGTTTTTGTGCTTTCGTTGCTGTTTTTGCAGTTCTTTTAGGTTAAGTATCTGCGTTCGTTTTTAAAATTATTAGCACCTTACGCCTTCTGCGCCAAAACTTCTGTAGATTGTTGTGTACAAAAAAAAATTGCATAAGGGCATTTTTTTAAGAAAATTATATTTTACTACATTTTTTACATTTTTTTTTTTTTTTTGAAGTCCCAGCTGTGCCTCTTTTTTGTCTCTCGTCTAAACCAAAATCGATGAATACGGGTTTTTTTTTAATAACCCTCTTTAATTGAAACCGTTACTGGTCAGGATATTCTGAATAGAGTCACCTGTATTCAAGCAGTGATTCCAGCTGGGATATAGCAGGGAGAAAAGCACCAATCGGGACCCCCTGATATCATATTTTCAATGGAGAATATGAAGGAGTCGGCTCCAGTTTGTGTGATCCTCAGAATCTGCCCCTTCAGCCTGAGACCCAGGTAAGAACCCTTAGAACCTGGGGCAAATCCTGACCTTTCTGGACATTCGGGGGGGGGGGGGGGGGTGTCAGGTATGAGATTAATATCTGTAGTTTTTCTTGTAACTGGTCCTTTTTTCTCAGTTACCAAATCTGCCCCCCCCGACTGCGTCCCCCCAGAGCCTCCCCTGCCTGATGCGTTTCTTGTTACCCCTGAGATTTTGCACTATGCCGCGTTTCCGTCGTCTCTGTTCTTCATGCGCCGCGGGGTTTAAACCTTTTTGTTCTTCGAAGCCCTTGACTATTTCTTGATGCTGCATTTCTAGCCTGCACTTTTACTGGTGGGTTTTTCCACCCCGAATCTTATATCACTATATTATATATTATATTATATATTCAGATGCCGGGATCTGCCGTGTGCGTTTGCTGCTTGGAATTTCTGGGATTTCAGGACCCCAGGAAGAGTAACAAAGTATTTTTTAGACAATGAAACAAGACACCCCCCCCCAATTCATCACCATTGTTGATTTATATGTACATATTTAACCTGTAGCTGGCCGAGAGGCATGGGAGTTGCAGTCCAGTAATCACTGTAATGAAACAATGTGTCACTGGGGTCTTGTGTCAGTTACTGGTTTTGGCCGGCAGGTGGCGCCCCTGTCTGAGGAACCGAGGGGGGGGCATCATAAATTCCATACAATGATGTATTTCCGCGATAGATGCCCCTGCGCCCCAATTAATGAGTCATTTTTGTGTCATTTTTCATGATTTTGAGATATTTCCATTTATACCTTTTTTTAATTGGATTTTTTTTTTTTATCAGTAAAACCGATTGGATTTTAGGCCGCAGGTCATTGCCAGCAGAAAGGGCTCCGTTTGTGCTAAAAAGTACAATATTCCTTCCCGCACTAAATCGTACCGTATCCCTTTCTACTTCGCTGCTAGGTGCTATTAATCTAAATATTAGATTGTGAGCTCTTTGGGACAGGAGATGCTTCCCGTCGACGTGTTTATTTATTTATTATTTGTCTTTATGGCCGACGCAGAGGAAAAAGAGAAAATATTTTCTTAGTGGATAATAATCTCTGTATATAGAGGGCTGCAAATTATTCAGAATTGGTGACAGATAATATTTTGTTAACTTTTATTACGCTTTAGTTTTTAAATAAACTTCATGCTGGGAACGGCTGCGTTGGGAAATTTGCCAAAAAAAATCACCATCGCAGGATCGCTATTGACTTGGATTGTTTTAAATTATTATCATCATCTCTGGAATCAAATCCACCCCAGTGTCTGTCTGGATTTGTGGTCTGGCTCAACACAGACAGGTTTAATATGACTACACGAGGACGTCCACCTTGTTTTTTCGTCTTCTTCGTAATACAAACATTTGGTAAAACAAAACTGAAAATATGTTCTGAAAGTCCTGTTTTTCAAAATGTTTGAAATTCGCACCTTAGCTGCCGGGCCGAGCGCCAGCGGCTGTCGGCTTCTGTTTCAAACTCCAGCATTTAAATAATAATAGAGATTTTTACCGACCGTTTTCTTATATTGATGAATGTTTGCAGGACCGGTGGGTTTGGTGCCGGTTCTGCGGCGGCCGAGAAGCCGTTTTCAGGGATAAAGAGTTCTCTACCTTAAAACTGCAAAATAAAATCTGGCGATATGTAAAATCTGCGTTCTCTGCGATGAATAAAATGTTTGTTATTAATTAATATTTGTTGCTTTTTCTGTTTTGGAACTCGCTGTGAAATGGGGGGTTTTTTTGGTTTTGTTTTTCTGAGACAAACAATTTCTCTAAACAAATAAACCTCAGCAGATCAGCAGATCCCTTTCAATCCCAGATTACTAAGTGACTCCTGGTGGTGATGGGGCAAAATTTCCCCTTATACTGTATACAGCGCTGGGGGTTATATTACTGTATACAGCGCTGGGGGTTATATTACTGTATACAGCACTAGGGGTTATTACTGTATACAGCGCTGGGGGTTATATTACTGTATACAGCGCTGGGGGGGTTATATTACTGTATACAGCGCTGGGGGGGTTATATTACTGTATACAGCGCTGGGGGGTTATTACTGTATACAGCGCTGGGGGGGTTATTACTGTATACAGCGCTGGGGGGGTTATTACTGTATACAGCGCTGGGGTGTTATATTACCGTATACAGCGCTGGGGGTGTTATATTACCGTATACAGCGCTGGGGGGTTATATTACCGTATACAGCGCTGGGGGGTTATATTACCGTATACAGCGCTGGGGGTTATATTACTGTATATACAGCGCTGGGGGTTATATTACTGTATACAGCGCTGGGGGTTATATTACTGTATACAGCGCTGGGGGTTATATTACTGTATACAGCACTGGCGTTATATTACTGTATATACAGCGCTGGGGGTTATATTACTGTATACAGCACTGGCGTTATATTACTGTATATACAGTGCTGGGGGTTATTACTGTATATACAGCGCGGGGGGGTTATATTACTGTATACAGCGTTGGGGGTTATATTACTGTATACAGTGCGGGGGGGTTATATTACTGTATACAGCGTTGGGGGTTATATTACTGTATACAGCACTAGGGGTTATTACTGTATACAGCGCTGGGGGGTTATATTACTGTATACAGTGCTGGGGGTTATATTACTGTATACAGCGCTGGGGGGGTTATATTACTGTATACAGCGCTGGGGGGGTTATATTACTGTATACAGCGCTGGGGGGGGTTATATTACTGTATACAGCGCTGGGGGGGTTATATTACTGTATACAGCGCTGGGGGGGTTATATTACTGTATACAGCGCTGGGGGGTTATTACTGTATACAGCGCTGGGGGGGTTATTACTGTATACAGCGCTGGGGGGGTTATTACTGTATACAGCGCTGGGGTGTTATATTACTGTATACAGCGCTAGGGGGTTATATTACTGTATACAGCACTAGGGGTTATTACTGTATACAGCGCTGGGGGGTTATATTACTGTATACAGCGCTGGGGGGGTTATTACTGTATACAGCGCTGGGGGGGTTATATTACTGTATACAGCGCTGGGGGTTATATTATGGTATATACAGCACTGGGGGTTAGTAGATACAGTGTCCGGCTCCCCCGTTAGCTCCCCGTTCCTGTTCTGATTGCACAGACGCGGAGTTTATTTTGGACGCTGCGAGGGGTCCGGCCTGCGGTTACGAAGCTGTATTGTCAGGAGCAGGTTGGACCGGTTGCTGACAGTCGGCAGAATAAACGCCTTGTTTCTACTTTCTGGAGTTTACCAGCCCTGAGTTTTTACCCCAAAGCTCCCTCCTGGGGCTGCAAAAATGCAGAATAAGCAAAAAAGCCTTACGAGGGGAGGGGATTGGGATTCCCCGAAACGTTATGAAGGTGGAAGTCTACGGGTGAATTCTAATCCTATATATAAGAAAAAAATATCTTAACAAAAAATACCAGAATTTCCCCCGAACCGCGGATCCTCGGCTTTGCCGACTTCCAGGTGCGGCTCAGCTACGTCATTAAACCCCCCGCTACAGAATCTGAGGATCTAGATCACAAAACGTGAGTTAAACTCCTCAATAAACAGTTAAATGTGACAAATAAGTACCTTTTAAAAATAAAATACCGGCATATCTTTCCAAACGGGGCACGGAGTTAAGGCACGAACCGCTAAACGTGAATAATACCCGGAGACTCGGAAGTGGTTTTAATCCGTTTAATAGCAAAAAGGCGGCAGTAACAAATATTAATATTTAGTAACCAAGGAAACGCAAGTCTGAACTTAATGACCCCAAATAAGCCACAGGAACCAGCAGGAATGGTTAAAATGATAAAAAAAATCCCGATATTAAGGACTTTGGTGAAATGTTCAGTTTCATGCGAAGGGGCAATTATTTATTTCACCCCAGAGGAAGAGAAGCAGAAATAACGTAACCAACTCCACGACGTTGCGCTGAATTCACGACAGAAAGCAGAGGATCCGTCGGCCGTTTGTTTTATGTGAATTCGTGGCTTTAAAAGCTAAGCCATTAAGGTGTTCGGGCCCTAAGACGACGTATTTTGGGCGTCCCGGCACCCGGGTTTCAGAAACAATTTGGCGGAACTGAATGAAGCCGACGGGGGGGGGGGGGGGGAGACATTTTTCTTTGCCACAGCAGCATCCTCATCAGAAAGCAGGAAGTGCAACAAAACGGACCTACCCGAAACGTGCTGATTGGATACATTTACACCAATTACAACAAGGGGTTAAAAAACCCACCACACGGCCCCCTATATAATTTCAAAAACTTACAAAAATAACAAACGTGGTTTAACCAATTCATTGCCAGCACTGTCCCGCAGCTCGTTTTATCTTTGATACAAAGTTGCATTTCAGTAACTTTCTCAGAAACCGGTAACAAAAAAAAAAGAAAATTACTGGAAAAAACAAATAGAATTAAAATATGGAAACAAAAATTTACATCTGATGTCATAGGCGTTAAAGCCTTAAAGGGACAGTAACATTTTTAGACCTTAAAATAATCCAAATAAAAATTCTGTTCCTAGTTTCCCAAAACAGCGTGAATTTTCAAAGAATCCCATATCGCGGTGACGCGGTGACCCTAGTGACCTTTAAATCCAGGGCATTATATTAGTGTTAGCGAGATTCTATAGACCCCCATAGCTAAAGGGTTCTTTCTATTTATATATATATATATTATATAGCGCCACCATATTCCGCAGCGTTGTACAACGCGATTAAATATTTTCATACCGGCTCCAAACATTATTTGCCAGCATTAGATGCGATTATTTTCTTTCTTATTATTTTGTTGTTAATGTTAAATTGTGGTTAAAAAAAAAAAATCAAAAAAAAAAAAATCACTTAATTGCAGAATTATTAGCAGAAAAGGCGTCGATCAATCAATTTCTCTGGTTTTAAGTCAAATGCAGAAAAAAAAATAAAAAAACGATTAAGTGATTCCTGCGCGATCAGCTCCCGATCATCAATAAGCAGACGTTTATCACGCGGCGCTAGAATATCAGGAAAGCAAAATATTCATTGGCATTCGGGCAGAAAACACTTGGTATGCTTGCTGTTGCAGACTACAACTCCCATGATGCCCCAAAAAAGCCTTATGGCGCCCGCAGCGGCTGGGGCACGGCACACGGCTGCCGGTCTGTGTATATACAGGATCTCTGCCCCCCGGGACGCCGCTCCGGCTCAGAGCGAGTGATACGCCTTGGAAGTCCGACTGTTGACAAAATCTGCTTTCTTGAACATGGCCTGGAGGCGAAGGAAAAGAAAGATTTTTTTTTTTTATTTACATTTTTTTTTCTTTTTCATAATGAAATCTTTATAAAAATATACGGCCGTTTATCCAATCAGTGGCTTCATTAAATTCCCGATAATACTAATAATATCTCATAATAAGGGAAACCGACACCAATGATCATTTTTCTCCGTGTGGCCGCCTGTTACGTAATTATATCTACCTGTAAAAAATAAAACATAATATATATAAAAAGATTTTCATGTTTAGAAGAGACTGCCGAGGTTCTGGAAGCTTATGATAGAAATTTAAAGTTCCCATCCTATTAAGGTGATAACAGCAGCCATTTCTCTAGGTTTCGCAGGGCGGATGTCAGTCTTTACCTTCTTGTAGGCGCCGTGCTGGTCCTGGTGTTGCCACATGGAGTAAAGCACCACGGAAGCCACGCGGCCGGTCTTCGTGTTCATATTACTGAAAAGGAGATGCGTTTAGTCAGCCGGCGCTCACGTTTCAGCCTGGGGGGGGGGCATTATTCCTGGTATACGGGGTTACAATGGATGCACATGAAGAGTTAACTCCGTATTAACCAGGATCTGCTCACTGGCGCTGGTACCAAGTGAAGCCCCCCCCCGCCACTCCATCCCCGGGAGGGGGTCTTCACTTGGTCCCGACGGTTTCGGTTCTCATGCCCACCTGTCGCTCATGCTGAGGTTGACGAGCTTGCGCACCCCGCCGCTGTTGAGAAGCGCCCGCGCGTTTTGGGAGCTGTCGGAGACCAAGTTGCTCAGCACGTAGCAGACCGAGGCCGCGGTCTCGTTGGCGACGTTGGAATCCGGCAGCGAATCCGGCAGCAGGTTCACCAGATCCGGCAGCAGATCCTTGGCTGGAAGAGGCAACAAAGTTACGGCTTAAAAGAAGTTCCTTCTCCGCGAGGTCGAGAGCGACTTATACAGCAGGAGGTAAAATCCCAAACACTCCCAGCCATCCGCGTGCCCCGGGCCGCACTCACCGATGTCACTCTGCAGGGGGCGATTGCGAGACAGGTTCCTCAGCAGCGAGACGGCCGTCCTCTTCACTCCGGGGTCGCTCGAGTGCAGCATCTTCCGGATGTGCTGGAGGCCGTTCTCCCGCTGAACAACGGTCTGCGCCACGGCAACCGGCATCTGCGGGGAGGGATTCAAAATGGCCGCCATCAAGGGGTGCAATAATACAACGCATGGGGCAGGTTCTTCCCCGGCACGGGCATCCTTATCAGGGTTATTACAGAACAGAAACTGTTTGGGAAGCTTTTTAAGCTTCTATGGCAACGGCCTATCAGTGCCTGTTTTTATGTCCTGTGACCATTAAGCATTCCCTCAAAAAATAATTATAGTTGAGAATTAATCAGCAGAGTAAGTGGAACCGCAGCTTTAGAGGACGGACGCTTTATCCGCATGCGCAACCCGCGGCCTCTAAGAGCTCCGAAGAATGCGATTTCTGTACCAGGCTGTACCGTTACTCCGCGCTACACGCATCCCGGGGTCACAGGGGTCGGCTCTGAGTGATGGGCAATAAAACCCAGGGCAGCATTAAAGAGAACAGGGCTGCCGTCAATCAAACCTCACAGACCCGGGGGATGGGCCCCTTCCTTTTAGCTTGTTTTTCTAGACCCCAAAAATTCACAGAATTTTTTTTTTAGCATTTACATTCTGCTGCGAAATGATAAAATATCGCAAAAAACAGAAAATTCTCTGTAATATTTACCTAAAAGCTTTAAAAAAATTAAATAAAATGAACTCTCGGCTGCTCCTCACGGGAAGATTTCCCGTTCCCTTGGAAACAAAAACCAAAAACATTCTATAAAATCTTTTACAGAAACCGGAATGTTTGCAGCGCGGGCAACAAAATATAAAAAGGGGGGGGGGGACACAACGAGGGCGACGATTCTCCCTAAAAGCTCGTGGGACGTCGGCTACATCCGTGCGACTCGGAGAAAAGACCCCAAAACACCGACAGCTGCCCCCGGAATCCCACAAATAAGCTTCAAACCTACAAATGAAAAATGCAACGGGATGAAATATAAAAGAGAAACCTTTTTACCCGGCACTAAGAGGCAGAATCTCCTCTTAAGTGGATAAGTGGAACAGCCTCCCAGCAGAGGTGGTAGAGGGTAATACAGCGAGGGGATTAAACATGCATGGGATAGACATACGGCTCCTGGATCTAAGACGAGGCCAACGACTGATTAAGGTTTGAGTCTTTACAGCAGGAGAGACGGGGGCCGGATGGGGGCCAAGGTTACTATTTATGAGCCTTTTTGAAACAAATCTCACACTCTGACCCGAGTAACCAAAGCACCCGAGAGTCCGGCCGGAGACCGACCTGCGGGGCATTTAGCCAAATTATTTATCTCCCTGAACAAAGAATCCGGCAGTCACGCGGCCACCGCAAAGAATATTCCCATCCGCTTATTACGTGACTTTATTATTAATTCGCGTTACACCTCGTGCCAAGCAGGGCGCTCACATTACGCTGCGTGTTCTCACCAGGTCTGCTCGTCACGGAGAGACTGAGGGGGTCTCAATATCTCCGGCTTGGGGGGGGGGTGCGGGGGAGAGAGAGAGCGGGGACAGGAGAGACATTTAAATCCATAAAGGACGGGAGGGAAGAGACCGGAATCCAACACTAGAGAGTCAGAGACTGAGATGGAAGAAGATTTACTGAGAGGGGGGATAAGTGGAAGGCCGGACCCTCGTAAATCAGCGTTTTTATACAAAAGCCCTTTATGTGAAATCCCCGGAGAGCCTAAATTCAGCCAAATACCACCGAGGGCGAGAAAAAAATTACTATTTATTACCACGAATCGCTGGGGTTTTTTTTTTTTTTTCCACCCCCCCCCCCAGAGCTGTATAAAGTAATATTTTGGGTGACTTTCCCGGCTCAAACACCGAGCCGATGCTTTATGGCGATGCTAATGAAGTCCGTTCCTCCATAGACTTTCATTAGTCTGAGAGTCCAGCTGGGTGATTAAGACCGAGCCGTTCTATTCCTTCCTACAGGCAGTATGATAAGGAGTCGGGGTGTTTAGTAGATCGGGGGCCAGATAACAGAGCGAGAGATTTATGGAAGTTTATTGTTAATCTGATACGGGGAATAAATTAATTGGGAAACTCATTTAAAAGTCGATAACCCCTAAATTGCAGTGATTTTTATGCTTAAATCATCAGAACATTCGTTTGGACGCAGAGCGCGTGGTACTTACAGGTCCGTTACCGGCCGTGAGGTTCTGCAGCGCCCCGAGAGACGCTTCCTGTGTGTAATTTCGGCTGCTCTTGGCGATCAGGGAGAGGTACATGCGCAGAACGATGGAGTGCCAGAGCCATTCCACCCCCCGGGGGTTACTCTTCTCCTCCGTCATGGGAGTGTCCTGCCACGTCTATAAAACAGAAAAAGCGTTATGTCGGCAAAACCAATAACTCATGCGTCACTGTATTACCTTCTACCACCTCTGCTGGGAGGCTGTTCCACGTATCCAACACACCTCCCCCACATTTACCTCTTTAATCTTCCTGCTGCGTGACCCAAAGCAGCCGACGCTCTTATTGTCTTCGGCGAGGTCTCTCCGCGGGGTGAAGATGTTCTGGGTGAAGGCGCTGGGCAGCTCGGCCTCCAGCTGGTATGACAGGTTGTGTAAAATACAAACGCAGCTCTCAGTGGCCTGGGAAGCACAAAACAGACAAACGAGAATAATAAATAATAATAATAATAATATTATAATAAACAATATATGAAAAACAATAACCAATGATAATTATAAAATATTTTCACAATTATTATCATTATATTTTATATTACTCTGTGTTGATAATCAATAACATAAAATTGTAAGAATTTTATTTATAATAATCATTGTTTATTGTTATTTATAATATGTTATTGTTTATAATATTATTAATAATAAAAATACAATATTATAAACAACAACAAACATTATAAATAAAATCAAATATTTTTACAATTATAATTTTGTTACCGATTATCCTCAACAGAATAAAATTATTATTATTATTATTATTATTAAGATCACTTTATAGATATAACAATTAGAACATCTGATTTTATTGTGATGATAAAAGTTATACAATAAGCCACTATATTTACTTTGTTTTATGATAAAATTGTTATATCGATAGAGCGATACACACCGCTACTTATTATTTATAGGCTCGCTCGCTCTGTTAAAATATTGCGTTTAGCTCGTTTTTTTGGGTATTGATTACCCCAATAACAGAGCTCCAGGGGGCAATTGATGGGGTTTACCGGGGTTACCTTGTCGTCCGGTCGGTAGTCAGCGATGCTTCTTCTGGCGTAATACACCAAAGCGTCAATCAGCCCATCGCATTCCCGCATAGACTTCCTGCCCTCGGGGCCGGCGGAGCTCATATTCCTGCAGGGTAACAGCGGACACAGTCAGGGGCAGATATTCCCAAACACCGGCCGTAAGTGAAGTCTGCGGCGAAACCCGACTGCAGTAAAATCACGATAGAGCGCAAAACACCAGAGCGTGACCAGGAGCGCTGTTTGCGGCAGCCATAAAGCGTTCTCCACAGATAATTAAATATTTCACGTCGTAGAAACAGGAAGCGCAAATAAAAAAAAAAAAAAAAAGCACAGAAAAAAATATAAATAAATTGGAAAAATGTAACTTTGGTGAAATTGTTAAATGTTCCGCTTATGACTATTAAAATGTTTTAAATAATTGTCCTAGAGCCATAAATCCTCCGCTTTAAAAAGAGTAACCGGCAGCTCCGGGGAATTTGCTACAAAACGCAGTAATTTGCTCAAACGGATTGAGATTTCCCAAAATGTTTGCTTTCGGGGCAAAAATTTGGCTTCAAGTAACTACACGTCCCCCCCCCCCCAACAACGGATTTAAAAACATTTAACCGAGCGATGATGCCTCTGGCGACAAGTCTATGCGGCTATCCCAGCAGCTCGCCGGAATTCTGATCCAACGGGGGGGGGGGCGGATATCGCCTTTACGGGAAAAGAAATTCCAAGAAATAAAAGATGAAATAAGGGAGCCGATAAGGGATAAGGAACGGGGGTCATTAAAGGATCAGATGACGCAGCTTCAGGCGAAACCGATTAATATTATCTACAAACACGGCAACAGAGAGATACCCGCGTATGGGGGCAGATGGGGGGGGGCAGATGGGGGCAACAGCCCCGGGGCTTTAAACAAATGACAATTTATATAAAAAAATAATGAAAGATTAATTTATTTTAAAGGATTTTCCTTGTTATATAATATAATAATATTTGTATTTATTGGTTTATATTGCGCCATCATATTCCATAGCGCTGTACAATGTGTAGACAGGACATAAGTAATAAATAACAATCATGTGACCGCCACGGGCGAGGAGGGCCCTGCGCACAGGAGCTTACAATCTACATTAAAACAATATGTTCAGAAAGTAACAAAAACTGCAGAATTTCCCCCTTTTATAAGAATCGTCGTTCCGATCCCCGCCCCAAACCCTTCCCGGAAATAATGATTTCATTTTCCTGGGAATGCCACAAAAAAAGAGGTGCTGATAGGCTGTTGTCATAGAAACGGTAAAAATGTTAATGATTCTGTGTTTTTTATGATTAAATCTTAAGAAGAAAGAAAAACAAATGAGGGATCTGCTGAAAAATAAATAAAACAGATGAGGTTTTTTGTTCCGATATCACAAGGCGTCTGAATCTACAAAAATACACAAAAACACAACTGATTACAAAAAACTAAAATACCGAGGGGGGGGGATAGATTTTATCACGGGGGGGGGGGGTAATCTCAAGGTTTATTTATTTATCATGCTGGAGAGGGGGCTTAATGGTTTGTGTGGAACAGCAGCTTTACACAAGCGGCCATCCTGTTTCACGTTTACTCCCAACCCTCCTTTTATTGTAACAAACGCCAGGGGGTATTTATCGAGCGCGGGGTAATTAGTCGAGTGCATCCTTCACAATATTCTTACAGGCTCCTATATTTAGGGGAAACCCCAACACCCCAACCTCTCACCTTATGCCCCCTGATACAGTAATATAACCCCCCCAGCGCTGTATACAGTAACATAACCCCCCAGCGCTGTATACAGTAATATAACCCCCCCAGCGCTGTATACAGTAATATACCCCCCAGCGCTGTATACAGTAATATAACCCCCCCAGCGCTGTATACAGTAATGTAACCCCCCAGCGCTGTATACAGTAATATAACCCCCCCAGCGCTGTATACAGTAATATAACCCCCCCAGCGCTGTATACAGTAATGTAACCCCCCAGCGCTGTATACAGTAATATAACCCCCCCAGCGCTGTATACAGTAACATAACCCCCCAGCGCTGTATACAGTAATATAACCCCCAGCGCTATATACAGTAATATAACCCCCAGTGCTGTATACAGTAATATAACCCCCAGTGCTGTATACAGTAATATAACCCCCCCAGCGCTGTATACAGTAATATAACCCCACAGCGCTATATACAGTAATATAACCCCCAGTGCTATATACAGTAATATAACCCCCAGCGCTGTATACAGTAATATAACCCCCCAGCGCTGTATACAGTAATATAACCCCCCCAGCGCTGTATACAGTAATATAACCCCACAGCGCTGTATACAGTAATATAACCCCCAGCGCTGTATACAGTAATATAACCCCCCAGCGCTGTATACAGTAATATAACCCCCCAGCGCTGTATACAGTAATATAACCCCCAGCGCTATATACAGTAATATAACCCCCCCGCGCTATATACAGTAATATAACCCCCCCGCGCTATATACAGTAATATAACCCCCCCGCGCTGTATACAGTAATATAACCCCCAGCGCTATATACAGTAATATAACCCCCAGCGCTATATACAGTAATATAACCCCCAGCGCTGTATACAGTAATATAACCCCCCAGCGCTGTATACAGTAATATAACCCCCCAGCGCTGTATACAGTAATATAACCCCCCAGCGCTGTATACAGTAATATAACCCCCCCAGCGCTGTATACAGTAATATAACCCCCCAGCGCTGTATACAGTAATATAACCCCCCCAGCGCTGTATACAGTAATATAACCCCCCCCCCAGTGCTGTATGCAGACCTGGAGCCACCGTTTGATATTTTGGGTGACTTTCCCGGCTCAAACACCACACTGAGCTGATGCTTTATGGCGGTGCTAATGAAGTCCCTTCCTCCATAGACTTTCATTAGTCAGAGAGTCCGACTGGGTGATTGAGACCGAGCGTAGTTTGAATCTGATCCGGGGAATATTCTCCCCTTTAATGCATCCTCTGCCTGGATCCGGATAATAAAATTCTTATAACGTGAAGACATCGCTGCAGTCTGATCCTCATCACCCCGAGCCGTGATTTAAAGGACGTAATTATTCCCCAAACCTGCATTTAGCGGCCCAGACGCTTCCACATCGTGAGCCCCGGAGTTATGAAATCCAAAGTAACCTGAAACACGCGTGATTTATGAGTGTTTAGTGTCCGTGTTTATCGTTCAGACAGAACGATTTCATGCGTAACCTGCAGAGTCTGTAACCGGCCCTCGGGCCGCGCCGGGCGGCCACCAAACCCCACACAGCGCTCCGTGCGGATTAATGATTAGCTCCTGAGCTCCAATAATTCTTATCGGCGGTTTAA
The DNA here is from genome assembly GCA_023333645.1 of Sceloporus occidentalis. NCBI lineage: Eukaryota > Metazoa > Chordata > Lepidosauria > Squamata > Phrynosomatidae > Sceloporus > Sceloporus occidentalis. The sequence goes on along the minus strand of JALMGF010000444.1, from coordinate 142,522 downwards.
TGTTTTACAGACTGTCGCAAAGATCGGTTCCTGCTCAGCACTAAAAGGGTTAAAGGGCCGTTCTCTTATCAAAATACCAAAAGCAACGAAACCTTCATTCAAAAACCGTAACAATCGGAAGAATCTCGCAATCTGCGGCTGCTCTTTGTGCTTCAATCTCAAACCCCAGACCCCGCCGGCAGATCGGCCCCATCCGGCCCCCGTCTAGTCGCCCGTTTCTCCCGCTGTAACGACTCAAACCTTAATCAGTCGTTGGTCTCGTCTTAGATTCAGGAGCCGTATGTCTATCCCATGCATGTTTAATCCCCTCGCTGTATTACCCTCTACCACCTCTGCTGGGAGGCTGTTCCACTTATCTACCACTCTCTCAGCAAAGTAAAACTCCCTTCTGTTCTATCTTAGCCTCTGACCCTCTAGGGGATTTTGTACATAGGGGTTAATAAAAAAAAATAAACCGATCCCAACACTCAGGATGAGGTGCAATAAACGGGCGGTAATTACGGTTCCTGTCTAATAATTCTGAGTAAAAGGGAATATAAATAAAGGATTTCTCAGGAAACTGTAACTGCCCCCGCTCTTTAACCCTTCGCGCCTGGGAGCGGAGAACCACCGGTCCATTACTTTGTACCAATAAGAAAGGGATAAGGAAGAGAAGAACTTTACTGGGGGCGCCCGCCGGGGTCTTATTCTACAATTATAGATTTCACTTATTATAACGTTTTCAGCCATTTGTATGATTCTCGCTCTGTTATCTGACCCCCGATCTACTAAACACCCCGACTCCTTATCATACTGCCTGTGGGGAGCAATAGAATGGCTCGGTCTTAATCACCCAGTCAGACTCTCCGACTAATGAAAGTCTATGGAGGAACGGACTTCATTAGCACCGCCATAAAGCATCAGCTCAGCATCAGTGCGGTGTTTGATCTGGGAAAGTCGCCCAAAATATTACATGACAGATTCAGGAGCCGTATGTCTATCCCATGCATGTGGAAATCCCTTCACTGTATTACCCTCTACCACCTCTGCTGGGAGGCACCCTCTCAGTAAAGTAACTTCAAATTGTAAGGGAAATCTTGGCCAAACCACCCGCTGCTCACCGGTTCCAAGACAACGGAGAAGTTTAGCCAGTTTCGAACGCCACGTGAAATCTCACCCCCCTGTTCATGTGAAGCGCACCGTGCGGGGGTATTAATTATGGATGGAGATTTTATTGCGTCTAAAAAGAACTTTACTGCTTGTTTCTAAAGAACTTTATCCCATCGCCCCCCCCCCCCCATCATTTCTCCTCATCGCGCCTTAAACCGCAGTCATTGGAACTGGAAATCTCGCTCTATTATACTGGAATTGGCAGCAGCAGGAAAAGCACAGAGGGGTAATTGAAAGCGTTGCCCCCCCCTGCAGATTAAAAGCCGGGGTATTTGTAAGGAGTGATTTGGTGTAAAACGCAAACTCGGCCGATTCTGGCCTCCAAACCAGCGGGGCAGATCCTTTTACTTGGATTAAATAAAAGCCCCAGGGGGGGTGTGTGTGAAATGCCGGCCGTTAATTGATGTTCGCGGGTCAGGAATTCTCTACCAAACGCCACAAAACTCGATTACCCGCCGGACTCGCCCGCTCTGCCCTCCGGAACCTTCTGTTGGGGGGGGGGTGCGAGGAGGAGCGCTGCATTGTGCCCCACGTTCATTCTAACTACCCCCCCCCCCGAGTTTGCTAACTGCCCCCATACCCATCCTACAGAGGGGCAAAACCAGGGGGGTTTTCAATACAGCTCAGGATATGACTCCCCGGCCCCCCTGGACGGCACATACAGCCAGCCGCTCACCTCAGGCACCCCGTGGCGTTGTAGAAGATGTCCGAGTCGGTTAAGACCCCGCTCTTGGGGTTGTCGCCTTCGCTCCAGCCGGACCCCGGGATGACTGTGTTCCTGGTGAGCGGACTCAGAGCCTCTCGGATCAGCTGCGGCTTCAGCTGGTCGTTGGATGACAGATTCCACAGCAAACCTACACACAGAGTACTCCGTTTAACGAGCACCAACACGGTCTGTAGCGCTGTACAACAACAACACCTAGGATGTCTCTCTGGTGTATCTATACATTATACAGGGGCCGGTCACTGATTTATCTATACATTATACAGGGGGCCGGTCACTGATTTATCTATACATTATACAGGGGGCCGGTCACTGATTTATCTATACATTATACAGGGGGCCGGTCACTGATTTATCTATACATTATACAGGGGGCTGGTCACTGATTTATCTATACATTATACAGGGGCCGGTCACTGATTTATCTATACATTATACAGGGGGCCGGTCGCTGATTTATCTATACATTATACAGGGGGCCGGCTCGCTGATTTATCTATACATTATACAGGGGGCCGGTCTCTGATTTATCTATACATTATACAGGGGGCCGGTCACTGATTTATCTATACATTATACAGGGGGCCGGTCTCTGATTTATCTATACATTATACAGGGGGCCGGTCACTGATTTATCTATACATTATACAGAGCCGGCTCGCTGATTTATCTATACATTATACAGGGGGCCGGACACTGATTTATCTATACATTATACAGGGGGCCGGTCACTGATTTATCTATACATTATACAGGGGGCCGGCTCGCTGATTTATCTATACATTATACAGGGGGCCGGTCACTGATTTATCTATACATTATACAGGGGGCCGGTCACTGATTTATCTATACATTATACAGGGGGCCGGCTCGCTGATTTATCTATACATTATACAGGGGGCCGGTCACTGATTTATCTATACATTATACAGGGGGCCGGTCACTGATTTATCTATACATTATACAGAGCCGGCTCGCTGATTTATCTATACATTATACAGGGGGCCGGTCTCTGATTCATCTATACATTATACAGGGGGCCGGTCACTGATTTATCTATACATTATACAGGGGGCCGGTCACTGATTTATCTATACATTATGCAGGGGCCGGTCACTGATTTATCTATACATTATACAGGGGGCCGGACACCGATTTATTTATACATTATACAGGGGCCGGTCACTGATTTATCTATACATTACAGACGTCTCTCCCGGACCCTCCGCACCTGTGATCTGTCTCTTTGTCTCCAGGTCCTGGGTCTCCCGTAGTAGTTGGAGCAGGGTGCTGAGGCCGCGCTGGTCACAAACCTCCAGTTTGTTATCGTTATCTTCGAACACCAAGTTCCTCAGAGCCGCTGCCGCCACTCGCTGGACGTCTTCATCGTCGCTGCTCAGAAGCCGTAAGAGCCGCGGAATCCCCCCCAGGACAAAAACCTGCAGAGTGGGAGATAAAAACGGGATTCACCGGCTACAATACTCATCTCTGGCTGCTTTATTCAGTATTTTGGTAGAGAGCACCAACAACTTTATGTAGATAAGTGGAACAGCCTCCCAGCAGAGGTGGTAGAGGGTAATACAGTGAGGGTTTTAAACATGCATGGGGTAGACATACGGCTCCTGAATCTAAGACGAGGCCAACGACTGATTAAAGTTTGAGTCTTTACAGCAGGAGAAACGGGGAGAATAGACGGGGGCCGGATGGGGCCGATCTGCCAACACGTTCTAGGACAGGCACTTGAGTGTGAGGATAGCAAGTGCGCACTCAACACTATCTCCCAAACAGTGATTGCCCCTACACACGGTCTTCTTTCGTCACGGGATATAAGGATATTCAGCATGTAACGTACGGGGGGCTGATGTGGCCCCCGGGGGCCGGAATGAGCGGCACACGCGCACTCGCTTTGTCAGCACTGCTCACCTGTCCAGCACACAAAGGGTTACAGCGTGTTTATAACGTGGCAGTGCCAACTACACTGGGAAGCCGCGTCCCGGCATCCGCGGGCAGACAGAGAATAACGGCTTCATTCAGGTATTTAATTAAAAAATATTTGCAGCGGCCCCAGCGGCCCCTCATACACAGAGAGACCCTCTGCGGGCCAAGTTCTTTGATGGGCATGTCTGGTGCCACGGTAACGACGTAACATGGCACCGTGCGCTCACGTGGCCACTAACTCACCCCCGACTCGTGGATTCCGCGGCCGCGTTATCAGCGGAGATACGATGTATCCCGACTACCAACAATCGCCCTGCCGATGAAATGTACAGCGCTACGGCATATGATGGCGCCAGCTAAATAAATAATTATATAAGATTTGCGGCGTCTTTTATTTCCGTTACATTCCACCCCAACCACACTGCCTCTAAGACAATAGATTGTTAGCTCTTCATCCCAGTTTTGCTGATTTTGCTCAAATTTTTCACCTTGACTGATTGCTAGCTCTTCGGTTCGGGGGGGGGGGGACATTCTTACACATCACGGTCGGCCGGGCATGGCGGAGATTCTGCTGACCCCCGGCAGGCGGCCTCACATGCTACACGCCATGGCACCGCCAATGAACTCCGGAGATCGTCCCGAATTCCTCAGGGGATTAAATCCTCGCCTCGCCCGGCCCTTTGTGTTTTATGAGAACGTCTCGGGGTTTGATGTGAAATTCCAGCCGCATGAAAAGCGATCGCATCATCCGCGCTGACATCATCAGCTTTATTACTCAGAAGCCTTCGCGCCGTCAGCGTCTTAAGAGAAGAATGGGGTTTATTTCCCCCGTTTAATTTATAAAGCCGGTTCCTGCTGTTTCTATACACATTATCGGGGCTTTTAGGGCCGTAGAACCCTGCGATCCCCTCATACCCCGCAAACATTCTGACCTCCTAGAAAAGAGGGGCATCAGGGGAGGAGAGAGAGGGGCATCACTCAGGGGAGGAGAAAGGGACTGGCCCAACAGATCAGGGACACTTGGCAGGTACGGGAGCGGGTTGCAGCATGTATTAAGCGTATATTTATAGTCAGGGTGGCTCGTAGGGATTAAACATGGCGTCAAATGGTTTAAATGCCCTGCAGGAGACTGATGTGCCAGCGGCTGGGTATCTCTGACTGCGGCGGATTACAGTCCGGAGTCAGAATCAGGAGGTGAGCTGGCAGGAGGTTCCGCTTCGCAGAATGAATTCATTATACAGAGATCTATTATAATTTATACATAATCCAGGTGCCAGGGGCGAGCCGTCAATCAAACCGACAATCAAGTGCTTCCAACATCAGACTCAAACCTTAATCAGTCGTTGGTCTCGTTTTAGATTCAGGAGCCGTATGTCTATCCCATGCGTGTTTAATCCCCTCACTGGATTACCCTCTACCACTTCTGCTGGGAGGCTGCTCCACTTTTCTACCACCTTCTCAGAACAAAAAAAAACAAAACACAAAACTTCCTTCCATTCCATCTCAGTCTCTGATCCGCTAGTATTTTGGTCTCTTGTAACTTTTTCTCCTGCGCTCCTCTGAATCTCGGCGTTTTACTCACTCGTCTCCGCGCCTCCGACTTCTGGAAACACTCATGTTGAATAAAACTCGCCGCGGCCGCCGTCCATTGGGGGGAAGACGCCTCGTCCTTTAGGATGCTTATCGCCCTCTCCAGCGTCATGTCCACTTCTGACACCACGGGCACGTTGCTGAGAGACACAAAATTCATTAAAAAAGAAATCTAAAAAAGCGTAAAACCAACTAAAAACGTACGGGATCCATAAATTAGGTTTTTTTTACGTTTTTGGACGTTAAATAAATCTCGATTCCCTGACCCGATCTGGGAAAAGTTTGGTTCCTGCCGTTTAATTTATGGTTTTGGACGCTAATCTGTTAAAATATCTCGTTAGGAACATCTGAAAACCTGCGTTCTGCTCGATATTTTGGGTTTTCGGGGGAGGGGTGAATATATAATATTATATATATATATATATATATATATATATATACACACCCTACTTATTTATACAGAATACATACTTACCCTGCTAGAGCTCCCTCTGAACGAACATGCGCGATTCCAGTGCCGCTACCTCCAGCCATCCCGGTGGTCACGATGCCCCTTCTTCCGCCGACATCCATCCCCCCGCCAGCGCCCCCTATAGATTCCCTTCCACTGAAGGTGGTCCTGACCGTGCTCTCCTGCCACCTGGACCTTACGGATTGGCCCTTACCGGACACCGGCGACATCAGAGACCTCACTTGACCGACGGCGCCCGGCGGCACCCGGTACAGGTCGTTCTCCACGAGGTTATTCATGCTGCGGCTGTTTCTGGACTGCAGGTGCAGGTGGGAAGCCGGACTGGTGGGGGCGCTGGTGAGAAAGACAGAGTCGTGGCCGCTCTCTCCCGGGTAGAACCTGTGGCCGACGCTCTGACGGGCTTTCCCGTGCCCTACGATCTCCGAGCGCGCGTAGCGAGCGCCCACCGTGCCGTACCACGGGCTTCTGCCAACGCTCGTCTTCCCGTCATAGGCGGTCACGTCCCGGGCTCTCTCGGGCGAGACTTCCACTCTGACCATCGGGCGCCTCTGAGCGGTCGCATCGCTCTCGTATTTCCATTGGCTGTATTGGGCCCGGCTCCGGCTGTAGCCATTTTCATACGGAATCGTCTAAACAAAAATAAACAAAATTCTTTTAAGCTGGTGTAAGGAAGTGCTCACAGGAGCATGCGCAACGCACAATTGCTTCCCCCAGACAGCTGTGCAAATAAAGAAGTTCCCCGCCTGCGTTTATTCAGCGACATTCTATACAAAGTAACTCTGAGGTTAAACACTCGAAGAAACGACCTCTGTAAACGATTCTTTTCTCTCTCTGTCTGACGGGAGCTGCCGGGTTTGTTTTGTGTTCTCCGGGCAGATTTTTCTACCTGTTGTGCAAACAAAAGGTCGGCGGCTCATTCAAGCGGCTCGTGGGAAGATTAATGCCCCCCCCAGGGGAGCTGCCACCTTCCAGCTTCCTACCCGGCGGATTCCAGAGCCCCGGAATGTTCTTCTTTGTTACGGATTATCTGCAGATCGCTGGAAGCCATGGGGGTGGCGAGGAGCGAGGTTTCCCTTAATGCCCCGGTTTGTTAAATCAATAAGGATTGTTTGCCCCGATTAGCGGAATCCAAGGAGGGCCCCATAGAGGGCCAAAAAACCAAAAACAGGACAGGCGGCGAAAAAAAAGAATTGCGATTTTTTTTTTATGCAACAAATTCCCGGCCTTTCTATTAGAAATTAGATTAAAATATATTTCCATAATATATAAGAATATTAATTAATAATAATTATCTATGGGGTTTAGACACAAATAAATAATTATATAATAATATAATTATTACGGGAGGTATAATAAATACTAATTATCTAATAATTATTACTACTAATAATAATAATACAAATAAAGGAACAGCGGTACTTCGTTAATCATACAAATTATTTGACAAATTAATGGGATTATAACATTTTGGCCCTTTTAAACAGATAGGGTTTTGATCCATGCATTGTGCTAATCGGACTATTAGAGGTCTCGGGGGGGGGGGGGGGGGGTTAAAGCTACGGCATAGACATTAAGTATTATTTTGGGAATTGTCCAGAGAGCATTGAAGGCCAGAAGTAAGGAAAGAATTACAGAAATGATCTAATTTCAGTTTTTTTCCCCAAACGCACCTTGATGGTTTCGTAGTTCTTGGTGGGCGAGGACGCCGGGAGTTTTTTCGTAGCGGTCGCGCTGTGAATGACTTGGTCCGGGACGCTGACCGCGCGATGTATGTTTCCTGCGAGACAAAACAAAAGCAACAAAAATAATATAAAAATCGAGGATTCCAAGAAAAATATTTGCATTACTTGGCGGCTGCGATTTTTAAAATTTTCTTTTTCCGCTGGACGGCGGCTCCAGGATTCGGGGCAGGTTTTGGGCATAACTAAATCCGGCAGCTCGTGGCAGAGCCAGCATTATCTGAACAATTTACCGTCCTGTTTCCTCCTATTCCTGCAACTTCAACAACAGAAGAGATGGGGAGGAAAAAGAATGCAAATCCTGGCACTGTGTATGGGTCAAATGCCCCAAAATGAATTAATTTCAATTTTTTTTTTTTTATTCCACTGTCTGCGGTGAGTGACGGGAGATATTAAGGGAGCGCGGTGAATGCGACATTTAAAAGAAAAATATGCCACACCTTTTAACCTTTTCAGTGCCAGAAAGGACGGGCAATGCATTTACGGAAAGGGTGTGACGGCGGGGGTAACGGCAAATCTCTCTGCGGGCACACAGACGTAAAAAAAATCATCATAAAAACAGGTGAAACACATAATAATAATACTAACATTTCACATTTTGTGTTCCTTCTTTCCTGTGCTTAGAAGACGCTGAAGCTTTACCGAGAGAAGTGGAACAGCCTCCCAGCAGAGGTGGTAGAGGGTAATACAGCGAGGGTATTAAACATGCATGGGATAGACATACGGCTCCTGAATCTAAGACGAGACCAACGACTGATTAAGGTTTGAGTCGTTACAGCAGGAGAAACGGGGGACTAGACGGGGGGCCGCCGGGGGCCTCCGGTAATGCTTGAAAATATTTTGGAAGCGGACAGGCTGGGCGAGCGGCGTTTGCGTTATTTGGTTGCCGGCCGGCCAGTATTTGGTGGCGAGGTGTGAGGGGAGCCGCAGAATTCCGATACATTCCATCCCATCACTCCCAGCACGAGGCAGGAGATCGCTTACCGGGGCAGTGAAGCCACGACAGGCACTTTAACGACGACGACAGCCGCTTAATATTTTTGTGGTGCGCCATTTGCAAATAAGTGGGGTTCTGCAGAAGACCCCCGTATGCATTTGCCCCCTCCATGCCCCCCAGGAGATGTATTCGCCCATCAGTGCCTGCGATATACTTACTGTCAGTCTACTCTAATGAGATGCCCCGCGCACATGCACAGAAAGCACTCTCTTCAATGAGAGTGCTTCCCAACTCTGATTGGCTGCTTTAACCTCCAGGTGTTCAAAACAAAATAAAAAACAAAACAAAATATGACTCCCATGACTCTCAGCCAAGTCACAATAGCTCAAGGTTTACCTGTTCACTTTATAATAATTTTTAACTATTTAAATTAATTTTATTAATATTTTCATTTTTTCCCCTCCAAATTGACGCGTTTACTTTAAAATTATTTTACTTCCAGGTAGCGGAATTTTTCAAGTTTATTTTGTGAGAAAGGAAAAAAAAAAAACAACCCCAAACCCCCCCCCCCCCCCATTATAACAAAGAAATCGTTCACACTTTAGAATTTCAAACGAAAAAATGAAAAAAGCTTGACTGTCTGCCATCACCACGCCGGGGGCAATTGGGGCAAAAAGTCCCTGAAAACAAACCCGTTACAAAGAAATCTTTATGATTCACTTTATACACGGCCGGAAAATACTAACTGAGCCAACTCATCGAAACACCAAACATAAAACCCCGGGGGTAGTTTTTGCCCCCATAATATAAAGTTTTCAGGCAGCTGCATATCAGCCGTTTGTATGATTCTCGCTCTGTTATCTGATCCCCGATCTACTAAACCCCCCGACTCCTTATCATACTGCCTGTGGGGGAGAATAGAATGGCTCAGTCTTAATCACCTAGCCGGACTCTCTGACTAATGAAAGTCTATGGAGGAAGGGACTTCATTAGCATCGCCATAAAGCATCGGCTCAGTGTGGTGTTTGAGCCGGGAAAGCCACCCAAAATATCACATGACCGACAGCACCGGCGGCTCCGGGTCTGCAGATAAAGGGGGGTTAAACATTTTTTTCGCTGAGATTTGATTATTTTCTGTCCTTGTTTTGTAATTTTCAGTTTGAAGAAGATCTCGGCTTTGTTGAGAAACGTCACTCAGAGGTGAGTGGAAATAAGGAGGGTTAAAGGGTAGTCGGGGGGTTAATACTCTTTACCCATAAACATAAAACACGCACAGATTGTACCCCCATGAAACATACACAACACAAGAGTACACGTTACATACAAAGCACACGCCATAACAACCCGTGACATCATCTGCTTTCAGAAACAAATAGCTGTCAGAAAACATTCTGCTGGCCTGGAAGACAAGTGGAACAGCCTCCCAGCAGAGGTGGTAGAGGGTAATACAGTAAGCGATCTGCCGCTTGCCCGGTGTAGGTAGGGATAGTCCCTCTAAGGCCGGGATCTGTCCAGATTGTGATGGATGGGAAGGTCAGGGAAGGAATTCTCCATCCATGTCTCTGGAATGGCGATTATCACCTAAGTGTGGGGTTCTTACTTTAGGAATTTTGGGATTCATAGCCGAATGCCAGCGGTTTTCCTTATTTGGTCATATTTATTACCCACCTCGGGGGTCGCATGAAAGGGGGGGCGGCCATTATATTTTGAACTATGCAGAGACCGGGGTGATTAGATTGACTGTAAAACCGCAAACCAGAATTGGGGGTAATTTCTCTGAGAACGAATCCCTCCTTACCTTTTGTCCAAACCGTGATGCCTTCTGAGTTCTGTACATCGTACATCGCCACGGAATGTGACGGCGCTATATTCGATACTGTAGGTGGTTTTATGTTATTTGAGCTATAAGTGGTTTAAAGGTAACTTTCCACCTATAGATCCCGCTGCGCAATTGGCTAGAAAATGTATTCCGAAAACTTTCAATTTTATATCATTATTGTCATAATCCATTGATTAATATAGCGCCAGCGTATGCCACAGCGCTGTACAATAGGTAATAACGAATGAACTTGCATGCGCAGCACCCTGGGGTAGAACGGAAGGCAGCGATCTGGGGTGAGTTCCCATGCAAGTTCAATGGCTCTCACTGTATGAGCTTCTACCACTTCTGCTGGGAGCCTGTTCCACTGATCTACCACCTTCTCAGCAAAGTTGTTGCATAATTCGTGTGATCAGGCCTATTAGACGGCGCAGATATCCCCCCCCCCCGGGGTTACTAGGAGACTGTCACGGGGGTCTCGCCTTTCCTGATTATGTGTTTGAAAGACGCTCTATTAATATTTAAAGCCCCAAACACGCTGAACGCGAGGCCGTCGCTGGCGGGTATCAATATCAACAGAGTCTCACTATTAGCCCCAAATTCCTCCCAGACCAATGGACGGTGGGGAGAGCCCAGAATTGTTCTGGGACCCCCCCCAAGAGGCTTTAAGATGGGTGTTTATCATTAACTCTTTGTGTGCCAGACAGGCGGTGAGCGTATAGAGAGTAACCAGCCGTCCATACATTCAGGTAAAGAGATAAATCACCGAAGGTGTAAAGGAAAAGCATCCTGGGGACCCCTGCTCTCTGTGTGACCCCCGCTCTCTTTGTGACCCCCACAGCTGGGAGGCAATACTTAGTGAAGGCGTCAGTAAAGCAGACATCACTCCCAGTACCAAAAAACAAGTCCAACAAGACCACACAGGGTTAACATCAGCTTCATGTGTGGGAGAGTTTTATGTTACCGCAGCCTGAGTGACCGAGTGACCGGTCAGAGTCCAACAACTGCGAGCAGCGGGAGAATAATGGATACAATCCCTGCGTTAATAACAATAACAACAACAACAACCGCACTGAATAAATCTGTGTCATGTAATAACAACAATAATAATAATAATAATAAATGCACTGGATAAAGTCACTGCATATACACTGTATGGCGGGTAAATACTACTAATAATAATAATAGTCATAATACTACTAATAATACTACTACTACTACTAATAATAATAATAGTCATAATACTACTAATAATACTACTACTACTACTACTACTAATAATAATAATAACAATAACAATAACAATAATAATGTGCACCGGGGGTATTTTTGTCTCCTCGGAGCTGCACACAGATACGGGGGTATTTATAACGCAGCCGTAGCAGCTCGGAGAAAACGGGGACTAAGCCGACAACGTAAAAAAAAAAGCAGTAAAGTTGCGTCAGCTCCTGGATCCTCAGAGGTCTCTTCTTCATATTTATACAGAGATCACAGTGACACACCGCGGCGCGCACACCGTATCCCGGCCCCCCGCAGGGCACTTACCGTTGGAAGAGCTGCCCTTCTTCCTGGCCATGGTGAGCTGGACCTGCTTCTGGATGCGCAGGGATTTGTCCAGCTGCCCCCGGGAGTCGGTCTTCAGCCTCTCCTCCGAGGGCAGAGCCAGACTCGAGCTGTCCAGGTCCACAAAGTGCTTGTAGCCCAGGACCGTCTTGATGTAGCCCTGATCGGCTGCGGGGCTGAGGACTGCGGCCATACCGGGGGTTACTACAACTCCCGGCGTCCTACACCTGCCACCCCAGCAACCGCCTCCACTACCCGCCGCTCTCAGTTCACTAAACCTCCCAGTAACTCGGCCTCCGGTCCTCTGCTGGTTTTTGGCTCGCAGTTTAGCGGAGGCTCCACAAATATGTACAGGGAGGAGGTTTGCCCTGATAGGGGCAGGTGGGGAGGGGCAGATTCACACCCCAGGCGGCTCCTAGCACTGACAATGAGAAGCCCTAAGAGGCAAAAAAAAAAGGAAGCGGCTCGCTTACTGGGAGAGAACTGGTTTCTTATGGAACAAAACCCAGCGCTGGGAGGGGGTAAATCCACCTGGGGCAGTACGCGCCGGGGCTGAGTCTGCATATCAATCACCCGGGTGTCGGGGGCTGAACATGAGTATCCCTGGGCGACAGGGGCGGAACTTCTGTATTCTCCCCGCCTACCCGGGAACTCTCAGGGGTTTTGCCCCAGTCTTTGCCCCAGTCTTGGGGCGAAGGGGCAGATTCTCACGTCACACAGTCTGGATCTGACTCCTTTCTACTGACCCCCCCCCCCCGCTGTGATCATTTATAAGACTCCCAGTTGGTGCTTTTGCTCCCAGTATGTTATGGTTGATATCCCTGCTTGAATACAGGTGACTCGTTTAAATAATGACAAGTCAAGGTTTCCGTGACGGCCGGTATTAGAGCCGTTTTGAGCGCCGCTTCTCTGGATCAACACCCGAATCTGCCAGGTCGCAGGAGCAGGGTCCTGAGGCACCCACTCCCCACCAATTTACCCTTTAAACCCACGGACACCCACGGAACGCCCCCCCGACCGCAGTGGGAAAGCCCACTTATACAATCAGGATTGCGGGCACCTGACCACGTTTCGCAAGGGTAGGCTCCTGGTAGCCGGGCTATTAAAGGGTTAATATTTCAAGCGTGGCAGTGGCCGAGCCTGCGTATCCCCCCGGTGGCAGGGGGCGGACCTGCGTATCCCCCCGGTGGCAGGGGACGGACCTGCGTATCCCGGGTGGCAGGGAGCGGACCCGCGTATCCCCCCGGGTGGCAGGGGGCGGACCAGCGTATCCCCCCGGGTGGCAGGGGGCGGACCTGCGTATCCCCCCGGGTGGCAGGGGGCGGACCTGCGTATCCCCCCGGGTGGAAGGGGGCGGACCTGCGTATCCCCCCGGGTGGAAGGGGGCGGACCTGCTTATCCGCCGGGTGGCAGGGGGCGGACCTGCGTATCCCCCGGGAGGCAGGGGGCGGACCTGCGTGTCCCCGGATGGCAGGGGTCGGACCTGCGTGTCCCCCGGATGGCAGGGGGCAGACCTGCGTGTCCCCCGGATGGCAGGGGGCAGACCTGCGTGTCCCCCGGATGGCAGGGGTCGGACCTGCGTGTCCCCCGGATGGCAGGGGGCAGACCTGCGTGTCCCCCGGATGGCAGGGGTCGGACCTGCGTGTCCCCCGGATGGCAGGGGGCAGACCTGCGTGTCCCCCCAGGGGGCAGGGGGCGGACCTGCGTGTTCCCCCAGGGGGCAGGGGGCGGACCAGCGTATCCCCCCGGTGCCAGGGGGCGGAGCTGCGTATCAGTGATGTGTCAGGTATCTCTAACTGGGGTTATTATTGTTATTAATAATTTTTATGTCTTTTGTCCATTTCGATCGTTTTTTTTATTGATTTCGGAAGATGGTGCAAGTTCGCCCTCTGCTGACAGATATCGGTAGCGCAGGATTATCTTATAAAACAGTCTTTTTTTTTTTGCTGGTATAATAATCACATCACATTAACGTTAATGGGTCCCAGAATAATCCGCAGCTAGAAAGACCACCATATCCAGCAGGCCACCGGCTCGGGTTTCATTCACATCTGTTCTGAGGAGCTTGCAATCTACTCGCATTTTCCCGTAAATCTTGGAATTCTTCTCTTCTTCCTTTAATGTCAGTGGGGCTCTGCGCAGACTCCAAGGAGGGGCCCGGACTACTAAACAGCAGGCCAGGGCCGGCCTTAGGGGTGTGCGACCTGTGCGACCGCACAGGGTGCCATGGTTGCAGGGGCGCCTGACCGGGACTTAGATTAAAGCATCAGTTTTTTTTTTGTGTTTTTTTTTTTAAACTTTATTTAACATCATTCATGTTAAATAAAGTTTTAAAAAAAAACGATGCTTAAATCTAAGTCCCGGTCAGGGGCGCCGAGCGGTTGCTCGTGAAGTTCTCGGCAACCGCTCGGCGCCCCTTACTCTCCGTGACTCCGTCGCTGTGCCGGCATCTCATGTTGAGCGCCGGACTATTCCGGCTCTCAACATGAAATGCCGGCACCGCAGCAGAGCGAGAAGACGGATGCCTCCCGCTCTCACCGCAGGACTCCGGCAACAAGGTAAGTGGGGGGGGTGTAGTTTGAAGGGGCAGAGGGGGGGTGTAGTTTGAAGGGGCAGAGGGGGGGTGTAGTTTGAAGGGGCAGAGGGGGGGTGTAGTTTGAAGGGGCAGAGGGGGGGTGTAGTTTGAAGGGGCAGAGGGGGGGTGTAGTTTGAAGGGGCAGAGGGAGGGGGGTGTAGTTTGAAGGGGCAGAGGGAGGGGGGTGTAGTTTGAAGGGGCAGAGGGAGGGGGTGTAGTTTGAAGGGGCAGAGGGAGGGGGGTGTAGTTTGAAGGGGCAGAGGGAGGGGGGTGTAGTTTGAAGGGGCAGAGGGAGGGGGGTGTAGTTTGAAGGGGCAGAGGGGGGTGTAGTTTGAAGGGGCAGAGGGGGGGTGTAGTTTGAATGGGCAGGGGCGGTAGTTTGAAGGGGCATGGGGGGGTAGTTTGAAGGGGCAGAGAGGGCGGGTAGTTTGAAGGGGGGGCGCCAGAGGAGTAGTCCGCACAGGGCGCCACAACGCCTAAGGCCGGCTCTGCAGCAGGCCGTCCTATTAACACTCATTAGAGCCCTGATTGAGGCTACGAGAACCTGGCTGGGCTAAAGCCAGACACTTGCTGATACAGCCGAGCTGGTCTTGGTGTGGAAAGGGTTAATCGTCGCCAGGGACGGGATTAGCCGAATTAACCGTAATATTGGATAACGAAAGGAGCGGAGATCACAGATCAGCCAAATAAAAAGGAGAGGAGGATTAGGAGGAGAAACACAAGATTCTGGCAAAAAAAATAACAAAAAACAACAAGAAAATCACAAAAGGGACCTAATTACAGAAGGAAAAGTTTCATTTCAGTGTTTTTGGAAATAGTATTTTGAGCCACTTGCCCATTTCCAAAAGTGAGATGTTTTCCACCTAAAATGTGATGATCATAAAATAACGAAATATAGTAACATTCTAACCTAAACGGTGATTTGCTTAAAAGGCTACAGAAAAGTAGCAATTAAACTCTTCATTTTAGTTAAGATCGTTACCATAGAAGCCTGACAAATGATGTCCCTGCAGATACCCCTGGGGTCTAAGGGTATAATTTCATGATTTTTACTTTATTGAGAGGGTGGTAGACCGGTGGAACAGCCCTCCAGCTGAAGTGGTAGAGGGTAATACAGTGAGGGTATTAAACATGCATGGGATAGACATACGGCTCCTGAATCTAAGACGAGATTAAGGACTGTTTAAAGGTTTGAGTCTTTCCTCCTGTGATACCATTTTTTTCTCCCCTGATGCCCCTCTCTCCTCCCCTGATGCCCCCCTCTCTCCCCCCTGATGCCCCTCTTTTCTAGGAGGTCAGAATGTTTGCTGGGTATGAGGGGATCGCAGGGTTCTACAGCCCTAAAAGCCCCGATAATGTGTATAGAAACAGCAGGGAACGGCTTTATAAATTAAACGGGGTAAATAAGCCCCATTATTCCTCTTCTAAATGCCCTGCCCAGTTACACAAATACCCCTGCCCCAGACACACCTCTAACCACACCCCCTAAAATAAAAGTGCCCCTTTGCCCGCATGGCGGTTGGGAGGTGCACCCGCCTGTGTGCTTTTGTCCTCCTAGGTTTACGGATAAACTCTTTGTTGCTCCGAGGGGCTTCTCGGCGGGTCGGCCGCTCCCTCTGACCTCCTCCCACGGCCGAGGACAAAGAAACGGAGCATTTACTCGCAAAATAACAACAAAAAAATGTCCTGGCGGAGAATCCCGAGCGACCCGAAGCAGCAACTCCCAGAAATGCCTCAAATCGCAGAGAAACGCAAACAAACCGAGCGACTTTCATCTCACTGGGGTCCGAAAACAGAGCATTCGCCAAGAAAAAGAGGAAAATGGGGTTTATTTACCCCGTTTAATTTATTAACCCGTTCCCTGCTGTTTCTATACGCATTATCGGGGCTTTTAGGGCCGTAGAACCCTGCGATCCCCTCATACCCAGCAAACATTCTCACCTCCTAGAAAAGAGGGGCATCAGGGGAGGAGAGAGGGGCACCAGGGGGGGGAGAGAGGGGGACAGTTGAACGGAAACCTCCTCTTTTGGGTAAAGGGGGCACAAATTGACGATAAGGGGCGGCCTCGGCTTATCTGCCCCCTCTCCTAGGTTCTCCTATATAAAAAGCTTTGCACATTTAGTTTTCGTTCCTCTCTCTTTCCCTGTGAGGTTATTTTGCCGGACGTGGACCCCGCGTATCGCCGGGAAGAACAAACGAGCAGACCGGCTGCCCTTAGTTTGTGACGGCGGCGCGGACGATCACCCTCAGCCGAACGCTCTATAAACGGCAGCTTTCGCACTCGGCGCTAACGAGGATCAATGCAGATTCCCCGCAGACGCACTTTGTGAATCACGGTTATTTTTGGCAGCGAGGCTTCGGCGTCGGCGGCCGGGCTGCGGATCAGAACGTACGAATGTTCCCAACCTCGGGAGGAACTTCTCAGGGGTATTTAACCCGCTTCCTCGGCCTGATCTGCCCCTTTCACCCCATCCAGCCCAGTATTACTTTAAGAGGATTGCTCTGTAAATAAACCCGGCTCGTTACCTAAATAAACAGGAACGTTCTTTCCACGTTCAACGCAAACAAAAATAAGACGGATTCGGGCAACAACCCTAGATTGTAAGCCTGCGAGACAAGCTTTCCGTAATGTAGCTGTTGCTTCTGTCAGATGCTTTGAGTGTAGGGACTGTAAGAAGCACTGCAGGAATAGCTGGCACTATATAAATAAAAGATAATAATAATAATAATAATAATATAAATAATAATAATATTTACGGCTCATTTATTTGTAAATTATCAAAATTACTCCCTTTTAAAAATTTCTCAAATGGTTAAACTGATGCTTGGAGAATACAAAGATTATTTTTGGGGTCATACAAAGATTATTAAAGCAGATCTCCCCCCAAATACTTTATTCCTTGGATCAAATTAAAAAGACGTTTTCAAAGATATTTCCCTGTTTCCTTTTTTTTACCCCAGTTGTAGTTTTTGCTCCATAATATAAAGTTTTCAGGCAGCTGCATATCAGCCGTTTGTATGATTCTCGCTCTGTTATCTGACCCCCGATCTACTAAACTCCCCCCGACTCCTTATCATACTGCCTGTGGGAAACATTAGAATGGCTCAGTCTTAATCACCCAGCCGGACTCTCTGAGTAATGAAAGTCTATGGAGGAACGGACTTCATTAGCATCGCCATAAAGCATCAGCTCAGTGTGGGGTTTGAGCCGGGAAAGTCACCCAAAATATCACATGACTGACGGCGGCTCCAGGTCTGCGGATAAAGGGAGTTTATTGGGGAAAATGAGATAAAAGCAGGATTTATCAACATAACATTACTGGGAAGGATGGATGTTCCAGACTCTCTGTCCCGCCATTGCCAGTCACCCCCCTGTAACGACATCCTCGTTAGTCGGTATTAATGAATCACCGTAAATATTATCGTCCTCGCTCTATCGCTCCGCCGGCGCTCTCGGCTTCTCTCGGCGGCTGAAGTGGATTACGTGAAGAGCAATCACATTAGCGGGAGGGCAGCTCGTCTGAGCAGATTAAATACTTTGGGTAATTGGGCAAACTCTTTAATCTGAAGTGCTATATAAAGCGCGGTTTTCGGGGCCGTTGCGGATCCCGTTGATTTTTGCCGCAGTGATGGGGCAGCCGGCTTCGATGCCCCGGAAGAGTTCAGCCGACGTCCTGGAGCTCCATGAATGGTATAGGTAATTTTATATATTATTTTATATATTATTTTATATATATATCTCTTCATTAATACTCTCTTTATTCTCTTTATTCTTCGTCCTCACAATGTTTCCGGTGGTTAAGGGGTTAAACCACCATCTGTTACCCACTTAATGGAAAAAAAACGGAAAAAATGATATGAAGATCGGTTCATTTAAAAATAATATTTAGAATAAGAGGCTAGAATAATTATGTTTGGGTTTTTTTTTGTTATATTCCTCTGTTTATTTCTGTTTATGATTTTTTTGGTGAGAAATTTACTTAAAAATCTATAAAAAATATATAATTAGTTTCAGGAGAATATTTAAAAAAATATATATATAATGGGAAGAAATGAGAATTCTGTTACAATTTTATTTTCAAATGGAAAGTACGATTCTAAGCTACGCAGGCGAGTGCCGGGGGTGGAACGCGGGTGTGGAACGCGGGGGTGAAACGCGGGGGTGGAACGCGGGGGTGAAACGCGGGGGTGGAACGCGGGGATGGAACGCGGGGATGGAACGCGGGGGTGGAACGCGGGGATGGAACGCGGGAGTGGAACGCGGGGATGGAACGCAGGGGTGGAAAGCGGGGGTGGAACGCGGGGGTGGAACGCGGGGGTGGAACGCAGGGGTGGAAAGCGGGGGTGGAACGCGGGGGTGGAACGCGGGGATGGAACGCAGGGGTGGAAAGCGGGGGTGGAACGCGGGGGTGGAACGCGGGGGTGAACGGTTTATGCTGCTTTTTCTTTTGTAGTTTGAAATTTTCGTGATTTTGTGTAAATTTTGGTGAGATTTGGTGTTTTGGTCAGCCAGAAGTTTGTTAATTCCGAATGGGGGGGGTCACATGGTGGCTGGCGGCATAAAAACATCCCCAAAAATCTATTTTCTGCCGGGGCTTTCTCTGAAATTTCTCTAAATTGTTATAAATTCGAAGAATGAAAATAATTGTGATTTTTCAGACATTTATTTACTTAAATCTGGTGCTTTTTTGTTAAATTACAGAAGAAGTATCCCCGATACTCTAGATGAGGTCTGACCAGAGATCTGTAAAGAAGCAGAACTTATTAACTGATTATTCCTCCCCATTAACTCGCTGCTCTTATTTGACCAGGACAGTCTTACATCATAACAATGACTTCATCATCAACATAAAATAACAGAAGGAGCGATAAACGATATTAAAACGTTACCATTGGGAATCAGATATTTGGGCTAATAATGCACTTAATTGGACCACGAATATTTCCAGCCTCTTTAATAAGACGCGGCTGTCCCTTACCGGCCAAACCGTCTATTCCGGACCCCACAGAGATTTATGCGAAACGCGTCGGCTGCCCCGAGGTCTTAAATTTGGGGGAATTTAACTCCTATCTGTTAAAAATTCCCAAATTCTACTTTCGGGAAGCGGATGATCCCCGACCGATCCCCGACCCCCGTTGGTAACGAAATCTTTTCATTAATTGAATGAATTCACCCCAAACCGTTCAGCGAAGGATTCTGAGGATCTGAGCGTCGCCATTCCGCATTGGGCTAAAAAGCGTTTTTTTTTTTGTTTTTTTTCTTTTTTCCAATTATTTATATTTTTATTTCCAATTCTCCGGAATTTTTTCATTTCAAATTCTAATTTAGTATTTATTGATAAAACGTTCCGCTTGCAGAAAGTTTGTCGAGGAATGTCCCAGCGGCCTGATCACCCTCCACGAATTCCGCAAGTATTTCTGCGACTGGACGGCGGGCGACGACTCCTCCGAGTACGCCGAGCAGATATTCCGCACGTTGGATAACAACGGGGTAAGAGGCTTTCATCGGCACGGAGGTTAAAAATGTTGCATTAAATTAGACTTTAGGGGCGTTCTAAATGCCGTCAGAGGCTTATGGGTTAACTTATATCGCCAGTCACCGTATTATCACGCCGGGGAACTTCCACCCTCTCCGGGTAGTCTGATGACGCGGGTGGGCAGGACTGATAATATCAGTGGGTGGGGCCCAATGACATCTGTAGGCGTGATGAGTGACATGATAGGCAGGGGCCAATTATGTTGTGGGCGGCGCTAGCCCCAAAACACTTTATATATATATTTAATTTTGCAATTTTTTGTTAAAATGCCAGGTAATAAAATTACAGAAATAAAATCGTATCTCTTGTGCTAATATTTTATACATAAATAAGCTATTCTTTATTTTCTTCCATTGCTCCCGAACGGAGGGTTTCTAGCGATCTATGCAAACTCATAGTTGTAAGGTGCATGGAACAGCCTCCCTGCAGAAGCCGCATTGTCTAACACACTCGATGCCTGGGAAAGCGCTCCTGATTTTAGGCTATGGAATGGGCTGTTTGGGTTTTTATCGGCGATTATTAATTATTTTCATTCTTTCCTTTTGCCGAAGGACGGTATTGTAGATTTCCGCGAATACGTCACCGCCATCAGTATGCTCGCGCAGGGCACTCCGGAGGACAAACTCAAATGGTCTTTTAAGCTCTACGACAAGGACAATGATGGAGCCATCACCCGAGCGGAGATGTTGGAGATAATGAAGGTTTCTGCAGAATTTCAGAAATGTTTCTTTTTTATATGATCTACTTATTTTTAATTATATATATAGTGTGTATATACACAAACACACACATACATACACACACACATGCGCACACATACTCATACATGCACATACATACACACACACACACACACACACATGCGCACACATAATCATACATGCACATACATACACACACACACACACACACACATGCGCACACATAATCATACATGCACATACATACACACACACACACACACACATGCGCACACATACTCATACATGCACATACATACACACACATACACACATACTCATACATACATACACACACACACATGCGCACACACACACACGCACACATACATACACACACATATACACACATACTCATACCTACACACATACATACATAGCCCATTTTGTCTCGGTTTGGGAATATTGTTTGCCAAAGTGATTGAATCTTATGCTTATTTCTCATTGGCTGATCAAAGTTCTGCTTTAGAATTTAGAACACTAATAATTTTTTGTTACATTTTTCATAAAGAAAACAATGTTTCAATCATATTTGTGACGAGTTGTGGTTTCAGTGAGGATCTCTCTTTCGCAGGCGGTATATAAGATGAGCGTTTCCACGTCGCTCACGGAGGTTAATCCGCTGACGCCGGAGGAATGTACTAATCGGATTTTTATTCGACTGGACAAAGACAGAAACGGTAAATGAAACAGTAAAGGAAAGATGAGCAGACGTTCCTGCCGTTTCATTTCAGATGGGTGATCTTGGGTGAACGGGCCGATTCTTTGTGTTTTTTCCCCGATCTCCGAGTCTGGGGGTAAATAGGCAGATTCTCAGGCTTTTTATCCCAGTCTCAGGGTCACACAGTTCGGAGCCGACTCCATATTCTCATCTGATTTAATTATACCTGAGGATCCCGATTGGTGATTTTCTCCCTGCTTTATCACAGCTAGAATCCCTGTTTGAATACAGGTGACTCAGTTCAGAATATTTTTACCTCCTGACCAGTCATGGTTTCCATAAGGAGAGTTATAAGAGCCATTTGGCTGCCAATATTAACAAGTCGCTATCATACTGTGGTGTTACGGGCTATTACAGGTTTAATATTTGGCAAGTTGCAGGCTCAAAGAAATTCAAAAATTCCAGAGTCTGAAATTCAGAAACTAAAGGGATTTTTGTTAAAAACAAAAAGTTAAAAACAAACTCTACGATATATAAATATAATATAATAAATATAATATAATAAATATAATATATATATATATATACACACACTGTAAATACTTTGGGTATATTATATTCATTGACAGCTAAACACCACCACCTGCTGGCGAGTAATGGTAATGCACATTGAGTATACTGTTAATAGAATAACTAAACACCACCACCTGCTGGCGAGTAATGGTAATGCACATTGGTTATATACAGTATATACATTGGGAATACTGTTAATAGAATAACTAAACATCACCAGCAGCTGGGTAGTAGTTTTGATGCAAAACTACAGTATTGGCACACTAAAATAAAATCTACTAAGAGTTGGGTAGTTAAGTCAGTGTTTTCCAGGCCATTGAAAATATAACTTTCACGTAGAACAGAGGATATACTGTCAATTTTTTCGTTTTGGTCTACGGAACGCTCATGTCTCTCCACTAGTGACCCCCGCATTATGATCTATTACTCCAGCCACACATGAGAGCCCGAGGGCTCACCTTTACCCAACGTCCCATAACAGATGAGCGGAGAGTGAAAAGGAGGAGAGAAAATGATATCTATTGCTAAATACTAAATAATAGGAGATGGAGGATTATTATTTAACGATTTTTTTTACTTCATTTTCTGTTTTTTGTTGTAAGAAGTGCTGCATGTTTTTTTTTTTTTTGTCCCAGCTGTGATCAGCCTTCAGGAGTTTATAGACGGGTCTCTCGATGACGACTGGATCCGGGAGATGCTGGAATGTGACCTCAGTACCGTGGAAATGGAACGGCCGCAGAAATGTCTGCACCTGCTCCCCAGGACCTCGAGCAAAAGTATCTTCCCGCAAACGCAGGACGCCGACTGCAAAACCCAACATTAGGATCGGGAGCCTGACCTCTAGCTTAATTTTCTCATTTGAATAATAAAAAAAATGGGGTCTTTAGATGAAGTTGATACGGAATGTTTCTATCTGAAAAAGAGACCTCTGAGGTCCAAAGAGCTTATATGGCTGTACATCTTCTTTTCTATGCTGGCTGGAAAAACAGTATTAACTTCAACTAAAGACTAACATTTCTCATGATTTTCTATAATTTAATTTGTTCATAAAATGTAAGAACTCAAAAATGTGCAACACAGAAAGACAATAGTTCACCAAATTTGCTTTGAACCAAAAAATTACTTTTTATGAAAACACTTTTTATTATTGTGTGTTTTTGTTTGTTCCTGTTTTGCCGGCATTAAGATTTGGTTTGGAAAAAATATTGTGTTCCTGTTTTAATTAGTTACGGAGGTTATACTGATATATACCTACCATGTACAGGTCTGCCCCTACCATATGCAAACCCATCCCTCCATCCATTGCCCTCTATGACCCGACATGGGTAGGGCGGGGCTATTAGAATAATTTGATTTCCAATATAATGTAATATATTCCTAATATATTTACTAATATTTTAAATAATATAATGTAATATATTTCCAAATATATTAACCAACAGAGTGTAATATATTCCCAATTTACAATAATATATTCCTAATATATTTAACAATATATTAACCAATATAATGTAATAGATTTCAAATATAATAAAATATATTTACTAATATTTTAAATAATATAATGTAAAATATTTCCAAATATATTAACCAACAGAGTGTAATATATTCCCAATTTACAATAATATATTCCTAATATATTTACCAATAAAAATAAATAGATTTCTAATATAATATATTCCAAATATATTTACTAATATTTTAACTAATAAAATATAATTTATTTATCAATATATTAAACAATATAATACAATATATTTCCAATGTAATATAATATATTCCTAATATATTTATTAATATATTAAATAATATAATGTAATATATTTACCAATATATTAAATAATATAATATCATATCTTTCCAATAGAATATTATATGTTCCTAATATATTTACTATTTCTTAAATAATAAAATATAATATTTTACCAATATATGAACCAATATAATATAATGGATTTCCAAAATAATATAATATATTCCTCATATATTTACTAATATTTTTACTAATATAATATAATATATTTCCAAATACATTAACCAATATAATGTAATATATTCCCAATTTACTATAATATATTCCTTATATATTTACCAATATATTAACCAATATAATGTAATAGATTTCCCATTTAATATAATATAATCCTAATATAATTTGGAATATATTAAATAATATAATGAAATATATTTACCAATATATTACACAATATAATTTAATATATTTCCAATATGATGTAATATATTCCTAATATATTTACTAATATTTTAACTAAAAAATATATTTATCAATAAATTAAGCAATATAATACAATATATTCCTAATATATTAAAAACATATTTTAACTAATATAATGTAATAGATTTTCAATATAATCTAATATATTCCTAATATATTTACTAATATTTTAACGAGTAAAATGTAATAGATTCACCAATATATTAACCAATATAATGTAATATATTCCCAATTTAATATAATATATTCCTAATATATTTAACAATATATTAACCAATACAATGTAATAGATTTCCAACATAATATAATATATTCCTAATATAATTACTAATAAATTAAATAATATAATGAAATCTATTTACCAATATATTAAACAATATGATATAATATATTTCCAATATTATATAATATATTCCTAATATATTTTCTAATATTTTAACAAATAAAATATAATATTTTACCAATATATTAACCAATATAATGTAATATATTCTAAATATAATGTTAAATCATCCTAATATAATTACCTATATATTAACCAATATAATGTAATAGATTTCCAATATAATATAATATATTCCTAATATATTTACAAATAGTTTATCTAATATAATGTGATATATTTCCAAAAATATTAACCAATATAATGTAATATATTCCCAATTTAATATAATATATTCCTAATATATTTACTAATATTTTAACTAATAAAATATAATATATTTATCAATAAATTAAGCAATATTCCCAATGTAATTTAATATATTCCTAATGTATTTATTAATATATTAAATAATATAATGTATTTACCAATATATTAAACAATATAATATCATATATTTCCAATATAATATTATATATACCTAATATATTTACTAATTTTGTAACTAATAAAACATAATATTTTACCAATATATTAACCAATATAATGTAATATATTCCCAATTTACTATAATATATTCCTAATATATTTACCAATATATTAACCAATATAATGTTATAGATTTCAAATATAATATTATATATTCCTAATATTGTTACCAATATTTTAACTAATAAATTATAATATATTTACCAATTTTTTAAGCATTATAATAGAATTTATTCTCAATACAATATAATATATTCCTAATATATTTACTAATATTGTAACTAATAAAATCATTCACTCTAACACTACACACATATACCCTTTCACTCCAACACCACTCACATATACCCATTCACTCCAACACCACTCACATATACCCATTCACTCCAACACCACTTACATATACCCATTCACTCTAACACCACTCACATATACCTACTCACTCTAACACCACACACATATACCCATTCACTCTAACACCACTAACATATACCCATTCACTCCAACACCACTCAATATACACATTCACTCCAACACCACTCACATATACCCATTCACTCTAACACCACTCACATATACCTACTCACTCTAACACCACTCACATATACCTACTCACTCTAACACCACTAACATATACCAATTCACTCCAACACCACTCACATATACCCATTCACTCTAACACTACACGCTAATACCCATTCACTCTAACACCACTCACATATACCCATTCACTCTAACACTACACATATACCAACTCACTCTAACACCACTCACATATACCCACTCACTCTAACACCACTCACATATACCCACTCACTCTAACACCATCACATGTACCCATTCACTCTAACACCACTCACATATACCCATTCACTCTAACACCACACACATACCCATTCACTATAACACTACACATATACCAACTCACTCTAACACCAGTCACATATACCCACTCACTCTAACACCATCCACATATACCCACTCACTCTAACAACACTCACATATACCCATTTACGCACTCACATACCCTCTTCAATCTTCCGTGCAGCTCATGTCTCCTGTCCGGTGCAGATCCTTTGCTGTGCATCACATCAGACAAAACTTCGTAAGCCGCTAGAGTTTAATTTTTCCTGCAATAAATATGGTTTCTCTGAATATCGACTTATTAATCATTTCAGAAAGTAACAGTTACTGTAAATAGCAATTAAACTAATGAAAGACACAGAAACATTCAATTCATCTCCATAAAGCGCAATTAATCTCGTAAAGATGATGAATAGACGCCGCCATCCAACATTTCGCTTTTTCCTGCGATTGATGTATTTTTGTTATTTAAGGTCGGCTGCTCTGGAATCTTCATCTTCATTTTGTTTAGGACGGTTTTCACGCTCAATTACTTGGATTTTTCTGCGTTTCCTGCAGGAATATGTTTGTTGCTAATGACGATGGGGTATTAATAGAAACCACAGAAAGGTCAATAGAAATAACAACCAAACTCTAAATAGTCCCATCCAGCATTATATACAGGAACCGGCGACCGACTTCCAGCCTCGTCAAGTCCGTAAAGACTCAAACCTTAATCAGTCGTTGGTCTCGTCTTAGATTCAGGAGCCGGATGTCTATCCCATGCATGTTTAATCCCCTCACTGTATTACCCTCTACCACTTCTGCTGGGAGGCTGTTCCACTTATCTACCACCCACTCAAAAATGTAAAACCTCTTTACGTTCCATCTCAGCCTCTGACCCTCAAGCTTTGGATTATTACAGTTGTGTTGGACAGTATGATGCTTTTTGGTAAGAACATTCGTTGGCGGCAATTGTCCAGTAGGGACCCGTCTATTGGGACAGGAGGCAGCAATGATGTCACAATTGGGCAGTGACATAACACCCTTGTCCCATCAAATTTGTTCATATAAAACCTGTTCTCTTCATTGGCCACTAGCAGGTACCATTAGAAGATTCTTCCTATGACAGTGGGCTCTTTCCCAGAACATGCTAGATGACACATCAGTCTCTGTGTCAGGGATTAATCAATCAATCGACAATGGCCTCCATACATTGATGTTTACTAAATGATAATGCGGTGGTATTATTATTATTTTTAGTATTAAAATTAATATTTAAGCGCAGATAAAGCGGCTGAAAGTCTTCTTTCGCGCTTGAACATTCCTGACTGCTGATTGGAAGTTTGGACACTTTTGCCAAATGACATCATCATTCCAACGATGAAACAGACGCTGTCGTTGTCACAGTTCAATATTTCACCAACAATCTGCTCCTTCATTCCGAGAACCTGCCCCTCCCCCCGAAGAATCTACCCTAAAAAGATAATTAATAAATATAAATAAATAAATAATATGTATTAATATTATATTATATTATATTTTATTATATACATTAAATACGGGTATACAGCATCTATAGAATATGGGATCACAATGGGATTTTTTTTATAGGTTTTTAGAGATTTTTCTCATCATTTTTTTTTTAAAATACATTTTTAATTAATATTTATTATTAATTTTAATTAATTAATTAGAATTAATCCTAAAAGGTTATTAGTTATTTCCTGGCTCTGGGTGTCGACAGCCTGTGTTTTAACTGATCCGGACAAACCCCCCCCCCCAAAAAACACATTGTTTTTCTGACGGCGGTTACCTAGTGACGCCCAGGGGCCCGACTCATCCCTATGGCAACCGTTTGTTGATTTGCAGAGATTGTTGCAGAAACTTCGCTCGCCTTTTTCCGGCTTCTGCGCAAATCAAACATCGGAAACCGCAGGAAAAACACAGAAGAGCAAATATTACATCAAAAACCAAGCCGGCGTTATCTCAGCGTTAACAGGTAGCGCTAAATAATTCATTTTATCACCCGTCACGCACCATTTTACTGTGTTTTTAAAAAACTGGTAAATAGAAAATCCAGAACGACGCTGGAAAAATTTTATTATTATTTTTTGCTAAAAATATCTGCATTTTTTAAATAATAATTATATTATTAATTATATATCTGAATTGGGTTTATAACTCCTTTATCCACCCATTTTGCTGAATTTCACGTTTTTTTAAACTAAACCCAGCGTTAGATACATCAATCTCCGAACCTTTCCTAAGAAAAAATCTTTAATGTAAAATTTGACATTATCCATAATTTTTTCGGGTGTGCTTAATTGGCATGTGACACAAAAGCTAGCAATGATAGGCTGTTGCCATAGCAACTGAAAAACATTGTTTAAAGTTTTTCTGTAGTTTTTTTTTTTTATGTTTACATAAATTGGTCAAACATCCCGTTACTAATTTGGCTCTTTTTCACTTTTTGATCTGAGAATTCTAGAATAAGTTTATATTTGTAAATGTAGATATGAAGGCCTTTTTTGTTGTTATTTGTTTTGTCAAAACTGCCAACATTTTTTTTTACTTTTAATGCCATCCCTAATGCAGAAAAGTGTTTCTGGTATCATGTGACCTCCTTTCTTGCTCTTCTATTGGCTGAAATTCACAAAGGTTTTATTATCTTATTTATTGCGTTATATAGCGCTGTCATATCCCGCAGCGCTGTACAATAGCTAAACCGGACATAACAAGTTGTAAAAATAATAAAAGATAAGGAGAGCCCCGCTCAAGAGCTTACAATCTACAATATTCCCAAAAAGCATGAATATATATATATCTATGTCCTGCCAAAATAAACTTTTTCTATGTATGAGTGTGTGTATGTATGTGTATGTGTGTATGAGTGTGAGTATGTATGTATGAGTATGTATGTATGTGTGAGTATGTATGTATGAGTGTGTGTATGTATGTATGTGTGTATGTGTGTATGTATGTATGTATGAGTGTGTGTGTATGAGTGTGTGTATGTATGTGTGTATGTATGTATGTATGAGTGTGTGTATGTATGTATGTGTGTATGTACGTGTGTATGTGTGTATGTATGTATGTATGAGTGTGTGTGTATGAGTGTGTGTATGTATGTGTGTATGAGTGTGTATGTATGTATGAGTATGTATGTATGTGTGAGTATGTATGTGTGTGTGTGTGTGTATGTATGTGTGTATGACTGTATGTGTGTGTGTGTATGTATGAGTATGTGTGTATGTATGTGTGTATGACTGTATGTGTGTGTGTGTATGTATGAGTGTGTGTATGTATGTGTGTATGAGTGTGTGTATGTATGTGTGAGTATGTATGTGTGAGTGTGTGTGTATGTATGTGTGTATGACTGTATGTGTGTGTGTGTATGTATGAGTATGTGTGTATGTATGTGTGTATGTATGTGTGTATGACTGTATGTGTGTGTGTGTATGTATGAGTATGTATGTATGAGTGTGTGTATGTATGTGTGTATGTATGTATGAGTGTGTGTATGCATGTGTGTATGAGTGTGTGTATGAGTGTGTGTATGTATGTGTGTATGTATGTATGTATGTATGTGTGTATGTATAAGTATGTAATTGTATGTGTTATGGTTTTTTTCCTGGAAGGTGGAAACAACAAGCAAATGTTGGGTTGAATTAGTTTGTTGGTTCTGGTTCTGTCAGACCGTTTGAATGTAGGGACTGTAGGAAGTGCTGCAGGAATTGTGGGTGCTACATAAATAAAAGATAATGTTAATGATGATAATAATAATAATAATACACCAGGATAGATTCTATTTTAATGTAAAACAGCCGACTGCAATGCATTTTGGCAGAAAAGACATGAATTAGTTACACATTAATCTGGAACTCCGCAGTCCGCTGGGTGGTGGATTGAGGGCCACAGAGGCCCCGATGACCTTTTTGTGGGTATCTCGGGGGTGACAAATTCCTCTTCATTGCCAGCTGTTCCGTTACGAGTCTTCTGTATCTTTTTTTTATTGCGAGACGCGGCCGTTCATTTAATGAGACGGTCACCGGCGTTGATATTTCACTTTAACCCTTTGAGCGCTGGGGCATTCAGGTGGTTAAAGGTTAGAGGAACTCGTTTCACCAAAGCGTAACCCTTCGCGATAACAGATCCCACAGAACTAATTATAGCAAATGCCACCGGGACGTATATCTGCTTCATCTTATAGACAGAGAGAGACAGATAATCACAGAGCGGACGGAATCCATTAACCCCTGGAGCAGAGCCGCGAGTCCCGAGGGTACTGCGGGAGTTATAACGCGTGCTTTTCATATGTTACAGATACATGTTAATGAAAATGTCACTGAAATCAGGAAAAAAAATAATTAATATCAATTAATTGTATATCTCGCTGAACATTCCATTGGTTGCCATGGTGACTGCACTTGTCTTGTAGCAAAAAGGTTTTTTCAAATGTAACCCCTTGGGTGTCCTTCGAGACATTACTTTAATATTTCATACATGCCTCAGAATGTAATATTTTATGTTTTCAAGAATGGATTTGATAAAAGAGCCGAGCAGAAAAGTTACAACAAGAGAGGGAAATCTAACACTAGAGGGTCAGAGGCTGAGATGGAATGGGAGAGGGTGGTGGATAAGTGGAACAGCCTCCCAGCAGAAGTGGTAGAGGGTAATACAGTGAGGGTATTAAACATGCGCGGGATAGACATACGGCTCCTGAATCTAAGACGAGACCAACGACTGATTAAGTCTTTACAGTCTAGAAGGGCCGGAGTGGGCCGATCTGTTGTCAGGTTCTATGTACACTGATTATAGGATGTGTTTCTCTTTACATCCAGCAGGGGGCGCTATGGCTACAAAATTGGCCACTCCTGATGCGGATGCTGCAGGTTCCAGAAGGGCTAAAGGTTTCCCAGAGGTACAGCCGGTCCGCGATTAGAACGTTAAATGTCACGCTTTCAATTTAAGAGAGATTTAAACCTAAACGTTGCCGATTCCAGTTGGCGTCTGCGCTGCTCTAAACATTCAGTTTGTAAAGAAGCTCGAATGGCCCTCGATTGTCCACTCACCCCACCGTCAGAGAGCATTATATATATAATATATATATATTTAATTTAAACGATTCCTGCTCTAATCGATAAAGCTGCTGGAATCCAGCGTTGTCACCAAACATTAAAATTTGGAAGGAATGAGCGACCAATAAAAGTAATTTTCTATAAAACCATATATTTGGAGAAAGGAACCGGATCCATTTTTCTCATTGTCCTGTGTTATGTCCCCGCCATCAGACCTACGGGTGCCCAAAGTGCTCTACTTGGAAGATCTGTACCTACAATCACTCTCTCCTCCGGCCCCTCTATGCATTAAATGTTGGTTTTAGAATGTCACGTATCATCCACATTCTCTACAAAACCGTCAGAAAAAATTGTTTCACGCCATATGATTCAACTGACCCCTCCAGCTGGACCACCACAAAGACCACCAGCCAACACGCCCCTTGTGACGTGTTTTATCTGTATCCTGTTCGACCCCCGATAACTATGCCCCCCAGTAATTACGCACCCGCTGCTCATCACACCTTTGTGTGTTACCAAAAAGCGGACAGGAGAAGACCTCTGGCCACCATCACACCCGGTCACACTATGACCACGCAGCGTTAGTCCATCACACAGGTATATCAGCGGACGGCGGGATAACACGCGGGGGATTAGAGCGCAGCGTCCGCGTGCCGTGGATTTCTTCCCTTACAGACACAAGAAGCCACGTCTGCCGACGATCCACCGTACAGCGAGGACGCGGCCGACTCCATTAACCCCAAACCATCAGCTCGATCGGCTGCAGAGAATGCGCTCGGGTCCTTTTCACTCTAATGAGAGGAGGGAGGCGAAGCCGATAAAGGGGACAAAAAGTAGAAAGCAGGATTAGAGCGTTGGAGGTTAAGAGCCGCGGCGGATGCACTCATTACCTCCTCAGCGTCACGTCTCGCTCTGAGTACCCCTGGGAACGCAGCGTTTTGGTCTGTTTCCGTGGCGTTTATTCAGGACAAAACTTGGGGTGAAATGAGCTTCTTGAGAATAATTTTCTCTGCCGTGAAGGAGCTTTTGGCAGAATGAAACCGTCCATTAGTCTCCCCCGGTGAGATCCAACGTTTCTGGTCTAAATCTCTAATTAGCCAAGTCAGTGATTAAAGGAAGAAAAAAAAATCCCCCGGCGGTCTCCTTTATTCTACCTATTTATAAAAAAAAAAAAAAAAAAAAAAAAAGATGTCTCTCAGCACCACAAAAAACAGGCTGTAATTATTAAACGCATTGTGTAGCAGCCTGATTGTGTATCAAGGCTCTGAAAAACTAGGCCAAAGTTGTTTTTTATGGACAAAAGTGAAATTTTTATAAAAAAAAAAATCACATTAATACACAGACCATTGTGTTCCACGGAACTTCGCTATGTAAGTGTTAATAGCATACCTACCAAGTGTCCCGGTTTAGTTTGTTCAGTTCCTCTCCCAAAGCCAAGTGCCCCTCTTTCCTCCTTCTGTTCCTCTCCTTTCCCCTGATGCCCTTCTTCTGTCCCCTGATGCCCCCCCTCTTTCCTTCCCTGATGCCCCTCTCTCTCCTCCCCTGATGCCCTCTCTCCTCCCCTGATGCCCCTCTCTCCTCCCCTGATGCCCTCTCTCCTCCCCTGATGCCCCTCTCTCCTCCCCTGATGCCCTCTCTCCTCCCCTGATGCCCCTCTTTTCTAGGAGGTCAGAATGTTTGCTGGGTATGAGGGGATCGCAGGGTTCTGCAGCCCTAAAAGCCCCGATAATGTGTATAGAAACAGCAGGAAACGGCTTTATAAATTAAACGGGGTAAATAAACCCCATTATTCTTCTTCTAAATGCCCCGCCCCGTTACACAAATACCCCGCAATAGGGCACAATAAGTCACATACACAGTCAGACTCCAGGCCCCAGAACATCCCATTTGTCTCTGTTATGCTGTTTCAGATGGTGTTTAATATGTTTGGTTTCTAAGCGTGTGCTTGTCATGTTCTAGGTGCCGAGCGCCGGACTCTTTGAACATGTCGCTCACATGAATATGTTTGAAATCGCGTCTCCAGCATTCAGCCTCCCGGTGAAGTTGTGTTTTATGCACCGGCTTGGAGAAGAAAGAGGTGCGCCTTCTTGGTTATTGTGGGTCTTTCCAGTAATCGTGCAATTCCATTGTTGGCCACACGGAGGATCGCGAGCAATAAACCCCCAGCCGCGAGACTCAGGGGCTCCCTCTAGTGGTTTCCAGAATGTTATCGCGCCAGCACTCGCCGTGCCGGACAGATCCATGGGTAGCAACAAAGTAATAATCAGAAGCAGCTCCCCGTATGTGTATCCCATGGAAGCAGCCATCTGTTCCCAGCATCTGCGGGATTATTCCTCCCCGTTATCACTCTCCACTATTGTTAAGTTGATGATTGTTGTTGATTGGTTCAGACAGTTTTGCCTCTTTTTGCCCTTTCTATGATACAAAACGAGACCCGGACTGACAACCAGAAAGCCCAAGCTTTAGATACTTTTAATAAATTAATGTAATGATCCTAAAAGCTGCGACTCCCCCCCCCCCCTGTTTTTATGCTCCATGCCCTAAATAGCGCTCTGTCACGTTATAAATACTGCTCAGCCCTTCGGCTCTCCGTGGGTTAACTTCCTGCTGCTTTGCCTTAACGACCCCGGATCTGTAATCAAAGAACGGCGCGGGTCTCTGGCTGTTTCCGAAATGATGTTTGACAGACAGTTATAATTTATTTTGCGCGATAGCCCCGGGTCTCATCCGACGTCGTGCACATTTTGCCACATGCTGTCTAATGCGTATTCGGGGGGGGGATAGGATTTCATAAATACAGGATTTGGTTTGGATTTTGGCAGAGGGGCTCAATACGTGTGCTGCAAAATGTCATAAACACGTAAAATTAGGGTTATTATCAGCAAGTAGTACTTTCCCTTGGGCATAGTGTGCTGCTATGGCAACCGTACCATTCAGTGTGCCCTAATGATGTCGTGGTGAGATGCAGCCATAGGGTCACTGAGGGATCAAGGTTAAAACCTTCTTCAGTCTATTACTATTAATATAAATCTCAAATACATATCAAAGGAAATAGAATTTTTAATTAATTGGGCATAGTGTGCTGCTATGGCAACCGTACCATTCAGTGTGCGTCAGTGATGTGATGCTGAGATGCAGCCATAGGGTCACTGTGAGGGTAACTGAGGGATCAAGGTTAAAACCATCTTCAGCCCATTAATACTAAATTAAATCTCAAAGAAATATCAAAAGGAAATAGAATTTTGGTTAAATTAATTGATTTTCTTTCTGCCATTCCGAAGCTCATTTCAAGGGAATCTACTGAGAATTAAACGGCCAACGGGGGTCGCCATCTGGGTGTAATATATATATATATGGTTTATGCAGAGGGGTATTTACCCAGACTGCTGCCCTAAGCCTGACCCAGCCACCCCAGCCACGGCGGCGGGGAGACTGCTGCCAGAATACATCACTGTCTGGGACCACAGGGGTCTCCGTGTCAGTTATACATGACATGAGAAACAGTAGAACACAAATAGGAGGGAGTCAGCCGATTAGGGTTAGCGGGTCAGGGTTTTTATTTGAGAGAGGGAAGAGGAGGGGAGGGCGAGAAAGGAGGAGGTGTGAGAGGGAAGGGTGGGTGAAAGAGGGTGTGAGAGAGGAGAGGATGAGAGAGTGTGTGTGTAAGTGTGTGGTATTGGAGTGTGTGTCTGTAAGTGTATAGTGTAAGAGTGAGGAAGTGAGTTACTGTGTGTGACTGTATGGTGTTAGTGTGTGTGATATTAGAGTGTGTGTCTATAAGTGTGTGATATTAGAGTGTGTGTCTGTAAGTGTATAGTGTAAGAGTGAGGGAGTGAGTTACTGTGTGTGACTGTATGGTGTTAGTGTGTGTGATATTAGAGTGTGTGTCTATAAGTGTGTGATATTAGAGTGTGTGTCTGTAAGTGTATAGTGTAAGAGTGAGGGAGTGAGTTACTGTGTGTGACTGTATGGTGTTAGTGTGTGTGATATTAGAGTGTGTGTCTGTAAGTGTATGGTGTAAGACTAATGGAGTGAGT
Organism: Sceloporus occidentalis; assembly: GCA_023333645.1. Classification (NCBI taxonomy): domain Eukaryota; kingdom Metazoa; phylum Chordata; class Lepidosauria; order Squamata; family Phrynosomatidae; genus Sceloporus; species Sceloporus occidentalis. The sequence goes on along the minus strand of JALMGF010000444.1, from coordinate 107,437 downwards.
GTTCGTGAGCATATGGTGTTAGTGTGTGTGAGTAGATGGTGTTAGCATGAGTGTGTGTCAGAATACTATATCAGGAGAGACTCTAGAGTTAGTGGCCCCTGGAAGTGGCTTAAAAATCCTGCACCCAGGGGCCACTCACCCTATGCTCACCCCTGGTAGGCGGTTAAGGATAATGGGTAACAATAAATGCTTTGGGATTATTTAAGGAGGGCGGTGAGGTGGATCTTTACAAACTTTTTAGGACCAACTTCCCGATTATCAAATGATTTTACTAAAAAGTCGATATCTCATCATTTCCTTTTTTTTTTTTTTTTTATCAATTTCTCTATAAAACCTCTGAATCTCTGAAGAAGCCGGTTTGGTAAAATAAGCCCTTTTATAACTTCTGTATTTTTCTGCTGTTTCACATAAAGTAGAGTGAAATAACAACATTTGAACAAAAATATTTAATAGAATTCTATTTGGCAACACTGTTACCATAGCAGCCATATCAGGCTTTTGCGTAAACTACCCCCCAAGTGGCCGATCCGCCTAGCGTCCCATGCGTCCGTCTCGTAGCGATGCGCTGCGCTTGGTGATTTCACCCCCAGCAATTAATGTCTTGTTTTTCTGGTAAAAAGTACAGAATCAGAACAAACCCCCGAGTTCTGATTTTTATCAGTTTTACGAGAGTGCGAAGCTGGAAAATCTTTTCTCTTCTTTCTGATACAATTCCCAGCGAGCACCAAGTTCTCGCAAAAAAACAATAAAACGCCAACAATTATAAGACGCTTCGCCGAGCGATCGGAGCCCAAAATAATTAACTCAGCGTGGCAGCTTTGACTCATTACGAAATCAGGATCGGGGTTAATTGAAAGACAATAATTAAATAATGGATTTCAATTTTTTGGAACAAAAATTAATTAGCGAGCAACATGATATTTTCTGGTTAAACACGAAAACTCTGTTTCTCAGCGGGGAGACGTCTTGACAAACACTTCGTTTTCCGCAGAATGAAAGGATGGGGGGGTTAGGCGGTTTGGGGGGTCCTCAGCGGCCCTTATCACCCATCTTCCTCGTTTTCATGTAGGGGGTGCTTGATAAACCCCCCCATAAGGAGAACTAGCGAAATACATTAAGGCACGATGTGAAATCTACATGCGGGTTACTGACTAATGCAGCAGCTCCAATACAACAATTATATATATTTATATATTTATATATATATTTTTTTATTATTATTTTTTATTTTTTCAATATATTTAAAAAAAAAAAATAAAAAAAAATCTAAATTATAAATAATAAAAGTGATATACATTTTTTAAACAAAATAATTATATATAAATTATTTATATTTACAGAAAAAAAGTATAATGAAACATCATATCAAATATATTTATTTATTTATTTATTTATTTTTCTTCCAATAATTGTTCGCGTTTGAAATGTTTATGGCTCAATTACTCCAATCATACTTTGCCGCCGGTGTGAATATTCCCTGATTAGGTTATTATACAGCATTGTTAGGGCCTTTTTTTTTGCAAAGTTTTGATTCAGCCCATCTCAACCAACGGCGCTGGGAAAAATCGAGATTGTTGGCAGCTATGGTTTGGACCATGGATTAACGTCAGAGCCTTGACGACGTATTTATGACAGGGGATTTATCTCAGATATATAGCGTCACGTGAAGAAACTTCCCGCCTCTCCAATGTTTCCTCGGACCCCGCGGCGTCCAGAGGGTTAACTTTTTGAATCACCAAGCTGACTAATCCCGCGAGTCGTTATTAAAACCCGATGAAAAGGTCGTACATCTGGCCAATGGCAATGACGTCATCTTTGTACATGGGGTGCGATGCGTTTATATCTCATCGCAGGAGGCGGTAAAGGGGGGGGATTATTATCAGACCTCATTAGTTAAGCTGGTCCATTCTGAACATAAGAGCTGACCTCCGGAAGTCTGGCGCAAATATTACCCGGCAACTTTATGCATTAAAAAGCCATCGATGTCTCTTCTACAATGATGGCCGCAATTGCTTTTTAAAAATATCTTTAATTTAAGGCTTGAATGGGAGAACATTAACCCAACGAGCAGGTCTGACTTAAAAGCTTCCAACGCCGGCGTTTCTGCCGAGTCTCGGCGGCTTTTTTTTTCTTTTCTTATAATTTAGCCTTTTAAACAGGATCTGATTCATTAACGAGAATCTCGCACGGCTAATACTTCTAATCTACGTTTTGGGCTCGTCTGTAATTACCGTCCTTCAGAGGCTAATTTCCTCGTCTTTCATTCAGGGCTGGCGGACGCGGGGAGCGGTCCAAGCGACACAGAAGTCACCACGCCGGCGGTGAGTAATTTAAAGGGAAAAAAAAAAAGAGAATTTATATTAATCTAAAAAAAAATGTATTCAACTTTTAAAATAGATTCATTTTTTTAAAAAGTTTTTCAAGAATTTTTTTTACATTTTTTTTCCAAAAAAATAATAAAATGTTTTTAAAAATCTTCAGTTTAAATCTTTGTTTTTAGTTTATAAATCTGAAAAGCTGTTTTTTTTTTTGTTGTTCTAATATTTTTGTGTTTTCATCTGTTTTGGATTCCGTCCCAGAAGCCGGCTGCCAAATGGCGCAGATAGAGAGTGGTATTTTTTTAATGAAATACATTTAATTTTACGTTCACTTTCAGAAAAAGGATAATTGTTCCAAGATTTTGGATTTTATCAAACACGATCTTCGTCTCCGAGAAAGCGAAGAATCCAGCGACGCAGAGAGCGAGGGGCGCAGCGGCTCCAGGTACAGACAGCAAAAGCGGACAATGCGCGTGGCGGGATTCTAGATTACCGATCTCCACATTATAGCGAGAGCAGGGCATTAAAAATACCCCCCCACACAGAGTAAAAGGTACCCCCCCCCGAAAACCTTTACAAACTTTGTTATTCAAGGAGCAGCCATCTAGATCCATAGACAGAGCAGAGCGAGACCCTCCAAAAAAACTTGCAAGGGACTCTCACCCCTGATGTACCTTTTCCTCCCCTGATGCCCCCTCTCTCTTTCCCTAGCTGTGCCCCCCTCTCCTCCCCTGATGTCTCTCCTCCCCTGTCTCTCCTCCCCTGATGTCTCTCCTCCCCTGTCTCTCCTCCCCTGATGCCCCTCTCTCCTCCCCTGATGCCCCTCTCTCCCCCCCTGATGCCCCTCTTTTCTAGGCGGTCAGAATGTTTGCTGGGTATGAGGGGATCGCAGGGTTCTGCAGCCCTAAAAGCCCCGATAATGTGTATAGAAACAGCAGGAAACGGCTTTATAAATTAAACGGGGTAAATAAAATCCATTATTCTTCTTTTAAATGCCCCGCCCAGTTACACAAATAACCCAACCAGCCACACCTCTAACCACACCCCCTAAACAAAAACCTAAACATTGACCGGCGTGCTGTGTTTATATATTTGTAATTTTACTGGAAATTCCATATTTTTAATGAAGTTTCTCTTTGCCTCTCAGGGAGGCGGTTAGGAGGCCGAGCAAAGAAAGGAAAAAACAACAAAAACAGGGAAACCAAAAAAAGGGCGAATCAACAGGAAGTCAAGAAAATGGGGAAGAAAAAGCGTGGGACGCGGCAAAACGAAAAGTGTGTTCCGGCACTGTGATTGGTGTTTGGTTAAAAGAAGCGGGGAGTGGATACCTGCCATTTGTTATTTAAGGGGACATTTGAAATTATCTGAGACCCCCAAATATTCAAGCAGGGATTCCAGCTGTGATAAAGCAGTGAGAAAATCACCAATCTGGACGCTCAGATATCATTCATTCAGAGACGAATATGAAGCAGTCGGCTCCAGATTGTGTGACCCTGGCAATCTGCCCTTGCACCCCAAGCCCCTAGGACTGGGTTAAAAGCCATGAGAATCTCCTCATTTACCCCAAGACCTTGAAACTGGGGTAAAAACCCTAAAAATCTGTCCATTCACCCCGAGACACTGAGAAAAACCCTGAGAATCTTTCCGTTCAACCTGAGACCCTCAGAGTGGGGTAAACAAACCTTAAAATCTGCTTTTTCACCCCAAAACCTTTTGATTGATGGAAAAAAATCTTAGTTAATTGGACAAGGGATAGGAAAGTCTCAGAACATTCGTCATGTCGGGGGTTATGTATAAAAAAAGACTTTCTGGTGCAAAATTTTAAATATTCTCTTATCACCGTAGTAACCAAATGAAATATTTACACAGGAGCAGTGCATCAGTTGCCATGGTGATAAGTCCACTTTTACACATTTCACACCCCGAATGGTGTTTTATTTTATCCAAAATCCATATTTTCTACTCATTTGGTTCCAGGTTGAAGAATTCTTGGATTTTCCGGCAATAATTTCAGGCTTGGCTGTCAGGTAATTCCAAATTTAATGGAAAAAAATGTATTAATTATGAATTTATTATGCCAATTTTTTTTTATTTTAGTTATTGACATTTAAAAAAAAATGTATAAAATATAAAATTACATTATTACCATTTTGAGCAACCTATTTATTATTTATTGTATTAAAACCTGCACTCCGTGGCATCACAAAAGGAAAACATAGTTTAGACAAATTTTTGTGTCGAAGTAATACGAGGGATTTACCTTAATTATGCATTTTGTGAAGTTTTATAAATACGTCGTTCTCGCGGTTTCTACGGCAGGGAGAAACCTTTCAGAGGATTTAGTGAATCTGGTGCACGACCTGGGGGTGCGAAGCCCTCGGCGGAGGGTGAGAGCTCGTCGGGTAATGATCCGGTGAGTACAGCGGCTGTCTCGATTTATATTGATAGCCTCGGACATTTAAAAGAAGAATAATGGGGTTTATTTGCCCGTTTAATTTATAAAGCCGTTTCCTGCTGTTTCTATACACATTATTGGGGCTTTTAGGGAGGGGTATATATTAGCATGAATAAGTGTGTTTACATGCGTGTACAAGAATGTATGTTGGAGGGGGGCAAAGGGCAAGGATGGCACAGACAAGCTGTTTAGGGGCACTGACAAGCTGATGCATAGATGGCACAGGCAGGCTGTTTGGGTTAGGATGGCACTGATAAGCTGCTTGGGGTAAATGTGGCACCCACAAAGCTGTTTGGGGGGAAATAAGGTATGCAGAAGCTGTTTGGGGGCAAAGGTGGCAGTGTGGGACATGTTGCTTGGTGAGGTTGGGGAAAGCAGGGGCAATTTTCACACCAGGGCCCTCTGGTTTCTAGTTACACCCCCCTGGCACCATGGGAGCAGATAGGAGTATCAGGGCAGGAAAGAGGAGTATCAGGGGAGGAAAAAGAGGCACTGGGATTTGTGGACCAAAGAGGGACTGATCAGACTAAACAGGGACAGCTTCAGGTATTTTAAATGATAGTAAATGTTTTAGACAACTACAAGGAAACATTACTTTTGGCCACTGGCAGCCACCTTTCCACAGCTGGAACATTCTGGATGTGATTTAAAAATCTGAATTATTCTTCTAATTTATATCGTGCGGACATCGGCCTGAATTAGCGAATTCCAGAAAATTAACGATCTCATTTGTCTCGCTTATTACGTAACATTTAGAAACCACCTGCTCTGCGTTCTGCCGGTCACCAAATCACCAAACCCAACTGGCAACGAGCAAATTTCTAAAATGATTAAAAAAAAAATGTTGAGTCCCGAATTTTATAGGGAGATTTATTGTTTTCAGTTAAAACCATAAGATATCTCTGCTTTATTTACTATGTGCATTTTTGTTAGGTCTCGATTCCCAACACCAGACACAACGCATTCTTCTTAAGGGACTCGGTGAAGAACATTCACCCCGCAAACATAGTATCACAGACTGTGAACAGGACTGGCGAGGGTCCGTTACCAACTGGAGTATAAGACGGATCAAGGTGCTCAAGGAAAGACCTTGGTGTTATTATGGGCCGGCGGAGTCTGTTGGGAAACTGGTTTGGCTAAAATGTGGTCAGACCAGGGTCCCATCTCAAGAGGAACTCCAACTCTGTTCCAGACAAATGGTCCACGTGCGAGACATAAGAGGAGAAGATCCACCAAGCTGATTGACGAGGTCAACGGTATTGGGGATGGTTTTTTTTTTTACTCATTTTAGTAAAATCTAGATAATCCTTGAATCTTTGTACCTCAAATGCCGATATGGAGGAAGAAGAAGCTTCACCCACCTCCTTCCAGACCTCCAGAAGACCAACGTGAAGGTGGTCGTCCAAACTGACGTTACTATGTGGAATAGGGATATACCAATTAAATAAAGATTTCTCAGACGGTACCAGAGTATCAGGCTGTGTCTGATGCTTTTTCGCCGTATAAAAGATGAAAACCAAATGAAATGGAATCTAAATAGTAAGAAAGGTCTGTGGTTTTAAAAAAGATCGGTACAATCAATCAGGATACATTGTGCTTCAACGTTCAAGGTCCTCCATCTCTACAGAGAAACACGGAAAACGGAGACTTTTATTACGGTTCAGGACTTACAGAAAGAGCTTTTATTCCTTTATCCTCTAATATTTACCCCCAAATCATTTTCTGTATCTGAGAGTGTTTAGAAGAGTTCCTCCATAGACTTTCATTAGTCAGAGAGTCCGGCTGGGTGATTAAGACTGAGCCATTCTATTGTTCCCCACAGGCATTATGGTAAGGAGTCGGGGTGTTTGTCTAGTAGATTGGGGCTCAGATAACAGAGCGAGAAATCATAAGTTGGCCAAGGAAATGTTTATTGCTGGAAATTCACCTTCTGTTGCATTTACTTCTTGGGTGTGAGACAGGAAATTAAGCAAAGCCCATTAAGTGTACAAACGATCCGTGTTCTGCGGGATCATGTGTTAAACATGGCAGGAGCTATTAAGCTGGTTCCCAAGAAGAACGAAGTGATTGCATTGATGGAAATGCTGATTAAAATTCGCTCTCACGGACGCCCGGCTTCAGGTTTCTCTGACACGTATATTTAACGACCGACCCGACATTCCGGCACACGAGGCGGTGTCAGCGGCAGACGCGGTAACTCCAGGCGTCTTGATGGAACGCGGAGGACTCAATTCAAACCCATCCATTAATATATTGATCCGGGGGTTTGAAAGTAATTGGTGTATTTTTACCTTTAAATGAGAACTAAAAATATTGTTTTTGGAAGAATTACCACTTAGAAAACAGCTTTGAAATATTTTCTGCCGTTTTTGAGAGATTTCCACATAATTCAATGTTTTTGTATGTTTGTGTTCCTCTCTGTTTCATTAGCCCAATCTACCGGACTAAAACCCCGACTCCTTATCACACTGCTTGTGGTAAAGAATGGAACGACTCAGTCCCAATCACCCAGCTGGACTCTCTGACTAATGAAAGTCTATGGAGCAGGGACTTCATTAGAATAGCTCGGTAGTTTGTTTGAGCCGGAAAAGTCCTCCAAAATATCACACGACGCTGTACAACGGCCGCGTCCGATGTGTTTAGGGCTCGACGGGAAAATAATAACGTGTCTGGTCCTTGAAGAATTAGGGGCAATTCACCAAAGATTACAATCGGAAATGCCCATTGGTCCCTGCGTTAACCCCTGTAACCCCTCTGTCTCTGTGTTATTCCCTGGCTTCTAGTTCAAAGAGCTTGCAATTACAATTAAGAATATTCCCTTGTATCCCCCACATACCCTTCCCAAATGCCCTTTACGGCAGGAAATGAGGGGGTAGTTTTCCCCGTTGATAATGACTGGCCCTGGGTATCTGCGTCTTTTGCCCTTTTGACCGTCCTAGTCTTGTTTCCCTTTTAACCCGACGAACCGTGTGATATTTTCGGATATTAATTGTCTGCCGTCTGGCGGGTCGGGCGCGCCGATGCCCCGGTCGTTTTAAATGGTAGTTGTTATTTTCATCAAATGGATCATTTTTCCACCGCCGTCTACTTAAAAAAAAAGCCCATAATAAAATGAATAGATGGTCAATACTGTTTTTTTTTTTTTTTAGATGGTTTTGTTATTATTTTCCAGACAGACGGAAAATGATTTAGCGTTACGGATCTTCCACTGCAATTACCGCAATGTTATTGTTAATTATAATTAATATCAAGTGGAATTTTGCACAACATCTAAATGTAACATAATTACAGATGCCCGCTCTATACTACCGCTAAATTAAACTTTACATAAACCCCCCCCCCGCTAATCGTGTTTATAAATATTCAGAGAGACGGCGGAAATTAAACACCAACATTTTCTTTGTACAAACGGAATTTTCGCTTTATTTTCAATAAAAATATAAAAAATTTGTTACAGTTGCTACATAGAATGTCTTATCTGTAGAATACATTTCTCTGGTTTCTGCCCGGAGGGGTAAATGGGGCATTCTCCATTTAGTCATTACAGCCCAAATCAGGACTTTGGTTATAGATCTTAGGCTTATCTAAATCATCACAATTTCTAGATATTTACCAAAAATATTTTCGCTTGAAACAGTTCTCCGGTGTTGTTTATAAAGGATGGATAAGTGAGGAATAAGAAAAGTTTTGCCGTGTAAACCAAGCTTCTCGTATCTGAAATTGTTGTTTTCTGCCCTCAAGAACACCCAAAAGCTCATGATTTCAGGATCTCCTCAGATGCGCATTTCACGATCAATCGGTATCAGGTGGATTTGGCCTCAGAGGCTCCAGAAATCATGGTGGTGGATGAGACCTCGAGGGACAACCACTGATTGGGGGAACGAGGCCTTCCGTTCTACCCACTCCACACCCTCTATACAGTATACTGAGGTCTAGGCCCGCCTCCTCGACTTGGCCCAGCCCCCTCCATCTCCCGATAAAGCGCAGGAGAGGAAGAGCCCCAAGGGCCAGACTTTTAATAACGACCCCCCCGAGATTACTCATGGAGAAACAAAAGACCAGACCATATGGGGACTAGAACGCTCCATGACCCCTCAGTTTAGTTTAGCCAAAAGGGGAAGTTTTGCTTAATTGGGAGGAGTAACCATGCAACTTCCTGTTACGAGAACAGGAAGTTAAGATGGCTTCTTCCATTGTATACACAAAGGGGGGGGGTTATAATACATATATTGTTTATTTTAACCTGTAAACAATAAACACCATAACATGGATGTATTTATTATACACAACAGTAAGAAGTAGAATTTGGGAAAAGTAACAGATCCAATTTAATAAAAATTCGTTAGGAAGAGAAGAGCGTTTGATAAATGAGCTGCTTAACCAAGATGTAAACAGAATAAAAAAAAAATAAATACATTTATTAATGCATATTTTTAAGCACTATGTCCTCATTAAAAAAAAAAGACAGCAAACGTGTGATATTTAGGCCATTAGTAGAGGCCGAGAAAACGTTTCCCGTTCATCAACAATCGTTCTCGTCTCTTATTTTTAGCTCAGTTTCCAAGAACGAAACGCATCGGAAGCATCTTCAGTGAATCCGCCACCGAACATGCGCCGCTTGCTATTTAACCTGAGAGTCGGAAAAGGTCTGTCTCGTAATGAGTAGAAGGCGGAAACCTTTTCTCCGGGTGAAAACATGACAAATTAATGTGTGTTTGGAAAACACAGTTTTAAACACCCCCCCCACACACTAATAGTTGATATCTTTTAGTTTATCGGAGCCTCGTGGTTTATTTTTCCGCGCGAGGTCGCGGCCTCATTCTGTCTGATTGCGTTTCGTCAAATTAAACCAGCGATTCACATAAAGTGGAATAATAGCTTATTATAATAAATCTTCGGTATAACATTTCCATATAAATGCCAGAGTAAAATAAATAATAATAATAACCATAATAATAATAGTAACAATAACAATAATAATTATAATAATGATAATAATAATAATAATAACAATTATAATAACAATAATAATAATGATAATAATAATAATAAAAATAATAATAATGATAATAATAACAATAATAATAATAATAATAATAATAATAATAATAATGAAAATATTATTATGTTTACATATTTGCAAGGAAAGATTTTAAACTCCCACTTGTTACACTCTGGGCATGTTATTGGTCGGAGGTATGGGGCAGGGCAGAGACAATGATGGGTGGGGCTAATATTAATCACACCCACTAAAAAGGTCCAAATTAGCCCTTTGCAAACTGCATGCCGGTCGCATGAAATAAGAACTCCCTGCATCCTGAATTCATGAAATCTATTAAATGATATATTTATTATTATTACTTACTATTATTATTACTATTAATTAATTATTATTTGATGCTAACATATTCCACAGCGCTGTACAACAAAATATGGATATGGAAATATTTTTAGTGAACTTTCTGATTGTTTGGGAACTTGGCCAATTTGGACATAGGCCCGTCCTATGCTACACATTATATACAGGGCCGGCCCGACAATGGAGCCGAGTGGGGCAACCGCTCCAGGTGGCACTCTTGAAGGGGCGGCACATTTTTTAAAGCGAAAGAGAGAGCTCGGCGCCCCTCTCTCTCTCCTCTGCGGCGAGTCTTCCTGTTCGGTCTCGGTTCCGGCTTGTAATGCTGAGTGCCGGAAGATGACCTCAAACAGGGAGACTCGCCGCAGGACTGCTGAAAGGTAAGTACAAGAAGGGGGGGGCGGCAGGGACGGAGGGAGAGGAAGGGTAGATAAGGGGGGGGGGCGGCAGGGACGGAGGGAGAGGAAGGGTAGATACCTTAACCCTTTGGAGGTGTTGGGTAAAATATAGCTGCACGCGGGGTGATACATTTTACGAGGGATTGGGTGAAGCTTTGGTGGGCACTGGAGGCACGTGAATGTATGGATTTGGGGTTATTGTTATATTTTGGGGGTAACAATGTGTTCTCAGAATTTCCCCAGGAATCTGTATGGATTCACATTGCGTGCCTGTCCTGTTTCTGCGTTTGCATTTTTTGGTGTATTTTTCTCTTTCTTTTTTCTCTTGACATATTTATTTATCTGATAAGTGAAGCCAAAAATGTTCCCTTCCCCGTTTCTCAGAGACGCGCGGCCCTGGTCGCGGTCTGTTACCCAACAGCGGGCAGGCAATTTATCATAAGGCCATCATTTCCACTGGGGCAAAAAGGGCAGCTGCAGTCCTCCACCCCCCCTTCTGCCCGTAGATTACCGCCAGAAAAAATACTTCTATTGCACCTGAGCTCCTAGTAAAGAGGGACTGGACAGCCTAAACTGGGGGCACTTGGCAAGTATGACCATATCTGAATAATTGTAGCCCTCATTTGAAGCTTATCTAATAAATTCCCAGTATCAGCTCTTAACACGTCTGCTGAAGGGCTATTACGTGTATTTACTACCCCTTTTGCAACTGACTAGATTTTTGGTTTGTTTTTTTAGATTTGCTTTTTTTTAGCATAAATGTAAATATAAGTACATGTTTCTATGAATGCGTTGATTTAACGGTTTCATGCCCGGGGTGAAGAAATGGCCTCCTTTTAAACTCACTGCTTACACATAGAGACCTGGCAGGGCTCCAGGTTTCCCCCGGAGGCTCCGAGTCACCACCACTCCTCCGGGTCTCCGAGTCACCAGCCCCGGTGTGACACGCCCACTCCCCGCCCACTTCCCCTCTAACCACTGACATCATTGGGACCGCCCATTAAGCATAGAAATGGCAAAAAAAAACCAAAAATGGCAATTTTGGAATCCAGTAGTATCTCGCATTGTCTTTTTATCCAGTAATAAACTCTTCGGGTGCCAAAGAGAGGAATAATATATTTACTGGAATTTAGTGCATTTTTCCTTAAGTAAGAAGCTTTAAATCTCTCTGACCGATTGCTGGGAGGTTTCGGCTGCTCACGGAACAAACTGTTACAAGCAGATAATTGCAGAGAGACGTAATGTTATAGAAGGAGTAACAGCGGGGTTCTCTGCCATTTCCCAGCTGTTAAATTATATAAACGCGATAACAAGGAGTACCTGTCCGTAAATAAACTCCAATAATAAATACTTGGCCCGTTACGGACAGATTTGTGCCAGCGCCGATCTTAATGTTTTTGTGCAGAAGGAGCTCGCGGGGAAAATCTTAGGTTCCGTGACGGAGGAATTGATAATTGGCTCATACATAAAATGTTTGCGAAGCTGAGCCGCGCCGGTCTCACGGCTCGGAAATCGGTAGCGGTTCTAACATGGCTGTCGTCGACGGCAACTGACGCGTTTTAATATTCACACACCCATACCTGGGAAATTTCGGGCTCCGGTTACCTGGAACCTACCCTTGTGGGGGGGGGGGCGGCGGCCAGGACTACCCTCTAAAGTCAGTGGGCGGTCCTGTTGATGTCGGTGGGCGTTCCCACTGATATCGGGGACATTCCCGCCGACCTTGGGGGTGTTCCTGCTCATCTCCGTGAGCGATACCGCAACCCGTAGGTGTCAACCCAGAGAAGCCAGGTATGCACATGCCATGGTGACGTAGAAACGTTGTTATAACAGGTGCTATTTTATGACATCATAAGCATTAACTGAACGGCCGTCTGGACCCCTAATAACGACTTCTAAATGGAACGCGGCCCCTTTTTTGCTACAATGTTTCAGGAAGCAGCTCCAGAATGCGGCCTGGTTGGGCGAAGAGCCGCTAAAAAATTCAGAATTTTATCCGGTTAAGTCTTTCTGACTGCTTTCGCTGAAATCCTTTCCGCCTCGGACTTTGTTTACAGGGTAGAGACTCTGCGGCTCCGGGATTTCTCACACCAATTATCTCTCCGCAGACTCCAGTTCTCACTCCATCGGGAGGCTTCGACGTTCTCCGGCGTCAACACAAACTTTACAAAACTGACTGTAAATGGGACGGCAGGAAAAGGAGATTTTTCTGTTGAGAAGTCTGTTTTTCCGCAAAAAAAAAAACCCCTGCACTTCAGCCGTGGGAACATAAAAAAAATTATATATTTTTTTTAGGAAATAAGAGAGTTTTTTTTAATTTCCACAAATCTTCTGCAATAGAATGTTAGAATGTTCTCCCCGATCCCCTCCATCGGTGAGCGCTTTAATAATTATCGGCTCCTTATTGGCTCCATGACTCAGGAACTTGATTTCCAGTGAGAGCCACGCTTGTTTGCCCCGAGGGGGGTATTTGGTTTCACAAGCAACGCAATCAGTCCTGGGTTATTGTTATTACAGCGTTAATTATAGATGGTGCTGATTACACAGAGAATCTCCGAACGCCTCGCTTTCAGTACAAAAGGCAGATTTTACGATTTTGGATCATTTCTTGCTGTTTTTAGAGGAAATTTATTTCCATTTTTGCTGTATTTAACATAAGTGCCTATGGGGTAAAGCCTCTGCTCATTCCGGCTGGATATACGGCTGATATCATACTTACCACACCCTGATCTAAATGTCTGTACCTTCCCTTATTAGCATGTAAAGCGCTGAGCACATCTGTTAGCGTTTAATATATACGTGCATATCAGACCAATGGCTACAGTTTTCTTTGGAATTAAGTTGAACGTTACTAGATGTCCATCTGAATCTGTTTCAGTTTTCCAACAGATGGGGTAAATACCCCGCCACGGGAGGTTCGGGACTCGAGTTGGCCGAGGCCACGGTCTTTAATGCTTAAAGGGCAGTTTGCTAATAAAATAATCTTGACCAGGAGGAGATCTTTGAAGCTGATTACCGCTGATTAGAGACATGGCCACGAGTAACACTGAGATGCTACAATATCCATGGAAAGCTGGAAATGATAATTGCCCACCTTATTTTGTAGAGGTGGGCCGATGAGCCTATTTGGCTACATATATCTTTATAAACATAAAGCTCTAGTCTTCAAAATAATACCTTCTGGACTAGAAGGTTGTGTAACCTCCGACAAATCTCTAACACAATGTTACAGGCGGCGCCATCAACCGGCGTCTCTTCTCTGTTAAACATTGTAACGCTTAAACACAGGGACTGACCATTAGACCAGAACAGGACTCCGTGGCATAAGAGGGGTTAATGCCGTAGGTGGTGACCCTTCCATCAGGGGCCTTTCCAAATAATCCATGGAAATCCGTCGGCGGATTCTATTAAACTACTACATTTCCTTTGCAATTTAGTCTCCCTTAAGTGAGCCCAGATGATTACCGTGGATAAAAAAAGAGATTTCAGTGAAAACGTACATTGTGTTTATCCCCTAATTAGACGTTATCCGTCTCTTACGAACCGGCTGCGCATGTTAAAGACAGAATTGATTCGCGTTTGAATAATTCAGAGCAGCCATAGGACGGCACTTTGAAGCTGAATAACTCAGAAAATGGTCATGTTTGTAGCTTTCAATGAAACAAAATCAATTAAAACCCTCAATAAGGACGAGAAGACACCAGAATTTCCAGTTATTTTCATCCATTTCGCTAAAATAAGTTAAGATTTTATTAACAATCCTTATATTTTACTTAAAGACCACCTTTGAATCCTTATGTGTTAGAGGGATACTTGGTATCTGTGCATCCAACAAAGAGATTCATAGAATTATAAAGATTTTTGGAAATCCCAATCTTTTTTTTTTTAAATCTTTAATTTGTTTTCCCTATTTTTTTCTTATTCTCTAAGATTCTCTAAGTAAAAAAATCTCCCCTTTCTCTCCTCGAAGTAACAAAACATACACATTGGCACACATATTTACACACTCTCACCCTTACACAAACTTACACACACTAACACACATACACACTCACGCATACTTACACTAACCCACCCTTACACTCACTAAGCCAGCCTGGGAGACAACTGCCCCCTGCCCCCTGGGCCATCCCTCCCCTGGCCATGGCCAGAAATTATTCTTAAATATTATTCTTAAACGGCAAGAAAAAAAAGTTAGTATATATTTAAAAAAATAATAATAAAATTGTGAAATAATAATAAAAAAATGTTAATCATTAAATTGGGGACAATAAAAAAATTCACCTTGTTGTTGGCGTGCAAAGATTTAAGTGGACAATCCAACTGGATCATAAAAAGAAAACAATGGACTCTATACAAAGTATATTGTTACAAAGAATGGCTTTTAATGATTTTTTTTTGTTCCAATTATTAAAACCAATACAGAAAAAATACCAATATATGTATATTTTAATGTACGGTATATGTTCCCTTTTATTCTTCAATTGCAGTCGAATGACGCTGATTTAAGAGGCCCCATCAAGAGCTCATCAGGGGCGCGCGTCATAATTGGGAGCCGAGTCTCACGCTTCCGTTAGGATTAATAATTTTTTTGGTTGCGTCCTCAATCAGAGCCTCGATAATTGGGCTGACGCTCTCCCTCGGTTCATTTTCATGGATTTCTGGCCAAATATATCCGATGCCTAATGATTCCCTCCTACTATTTCAATGTCCTTCGGATGAAGACGAATGTGGACATTACAGGTAGAATTTGCATGGAAAACCACCAAATGTCAGGCTTTTAAATGGGAAATAATGACAAATATTCATTAAAAACATTATAAATTATTTGGTAATCACCATATCTAATAATTGCATCTATAATAAGTGAGACATCACTCATTAAAACTAATATTAGTGTTAATTAGACAACAGCGCAGGTCGGAACTCACCCCGAGAGTGCAAATATCCGATGCCCAGCTGTAAAATCCAAGCACTCGCGCAGAACGCAGGGAAGCGCGCAATAAAATACAATGTTTTAATGAAACCCTCGACAGTCCGCTCGCTGAAAGTTTATCCCCTATAGGATCGTTTATATTAAAAACATTTTTTACGAAAAAAAACAAACAACTCACTTGTGCCTGAGGCAATGGGAATTCCCAGAGTTCATTACTTAGCAATTTTATTGAAAAAGACTTCTCCGGAAACATGTTCTCTAAACGCTCCCAGGGGACCCTAAACCAACCGAAGAGATCCTTCACACATTCCCAGGAGCCAAGCGATGTCGGGAAAGTCCATCCTGCAAATTACTGTACAGTTCTGAAATAACAGTACAGGCAGTGAAATAACATCTGAGCGCCCCCAAAATCTTAAATAAAAGGAATCGTGAATCAACCCCTCGTCTAAGAAAAAATATTTATCATCACAGCCTAAAAACTATCTTCATATTCGGATTTTTAAAACAGGTCGGAATATTTTAACAATATAGTTTAACAACGTATTGTTACTTCGATGGCAAGCCAGAAGAATTCCACCTCGTATCACTAAAACTTGGTCTTGGTGGTGGTCAAAAAACTGTATGAAACTGTGTGGGGTGGAAATGAGACAAACCTCCCAGACCAAACCAAAACCCTCTAAACTCAAGCCAAACCTACCAGACCCAACTTAAACCTTCCAAACTCAAGCCAAACCTACCAGACCCAACTTAAACCTTCTAAACTCAAGCCAAACCTACCAGACCCAACTTAAACCTTCTAAACTCAAGCCAAACCTACCAGACCCAACTTAAACCTTCTAAACTCAAGCCAAACCTACCAGACCCAACTTAAACCTTCTAAACTCAAGCCAAACCTACCAGACCCAACTTAAACCTTCTAAACTCAAGCCAAACATTTCAGACCCAAACCAAATCTTGTAGACCCAAACCTAAACCTTCAAAGTCCAACCCAAATATTACCGATACACAGATTGATGGGAAGGAAGGAGAAAGGGTCTTGGGCTCGCTTCTGTGGCCACCTTATAGCCCCAGAATCTTCTGTGTCCGATAGTTTAGTGCGGACAAATTATGCTCCTGATTACAGTAATTGACTCCAAGCGGGAAATGGTATTACATAACCAACGGGTTGCATAATAATCTTTCCTTTCAATATACAGTTACCACAGTAACAAGGTCAATTTTATTCAAATAATTGTGAAATTGAACGTTTTAACAAGCAAAACTCTGCAGTTGTCAGAACTCATATTGTGGGGTAATTGTTCTCCCGCGGGAATGTCATTCCATCGCAGAGTGTTACAATGTGATGAGATAACAGACATTACTAAGTGTCAATCACAGCTTTGTATACATTTCATAGCAGCATAAAACATACTTTAAGCACAATAAACTTGATTTTTCCTCTAATACCAAAACTAATTTCTAGTGATGATAGATTGTGGAATTTTGTCGTTAAAACCTCTTATATTTGAGTTGAGAGTGAGGGTCAGAGCCGCTCTGATAAAGAACCAAAAGTTTCCCAGTGAGATGATCCTCAAACCCTTGGATCCCTCATCCATGGCCCTCATTGGCATTACTGGGACTTTGCAGGTCTTTCTGTTTGTTCATCGTTGGAACCCACCAGAAATACCACCTTCTGCTACGATAGGGGCAAAACGGGGCAGGAAGAATGGGGCAGCTCCAAGTTCCACTATGGATACAATGTAGAGAAAATATCAGAGTCAGTTAGATGTTCTGTTGGGATTCTGTTCATCATTGAGTTTCCTCGTAGGACCTTTAAACATAGAACATGACAGGAGATAAGAACCACATCTGGTCTGCCCATTTTTCCTGATGTAAGACTTTGGTCAGTCCTCGGCCTCGTCCTTTCAACTCATCTCCCACTCAGTAAAGTGAATCTTCCTTCCGTTCCATCTCAGCCTCTGACTCTCTAGCGTTGGATTCCGCTCTCTTGTTGTCTCTTTTTTCCTCCTTTGAAATAAATTCCCTCCCGTCCTTTTATCCCTTTATTTATTAAAATGTCTCGTCCTCATACCCTCTTTCTCTTTTCTCTCCCCGTCTCCCTATCTCCCACCCCCTCTCCGTCTTCTCTCACATATTGAGTTCCTTATCCTTCTCATTTTTATCCTGTAAACCGTTTCTCGTTCTATTCGCTCTCCTGCGAAATATAATATAAGGTCTTTAGATGCAAGGACTTCTGCTATCGATTAAATTATTTGTCTTTGTTTTTTGCTCCTCGAATAAACCGAAAGCGAACGTTTTCGATGAAATTGGCAGTGATTTGAGTTACTGGATACGTGAGCTGTAATTATCGGAGTTATCGGACGATAATATTAACGATCCAGACGTTCAATTCACACCAGAAGAATCAATCATTTTCTGGTAAATGGAAGGAAGTTTATTAGAAATTTTCCAGCTTCAATTTAAAAGCCGTACTTCCTATCCACCTCCCTGCCGCCGGGGTGATATGTTATACTTATCGACTTAATGAAGCCAATCCCGCGGGAATCGTTCCTTTCTCAGGATTAACGTGCGAGCTCGCCGTATAACGATCATTGCCGTCATTACAATCTCTGTTATACGAATTCCAGATGAATGGAGCACGAAATGTGTCGGGAAACAAATATTCCGAGCAATCAGAACTCATCAGAAAACTGGTGGCGCCAACATATCGAAGACGGTATTGCCAAACGCAGCATCCCGATGACGTCACAACGGTGATGCGTAGTCAGCAATTTCTAGAATGCAAGCTCTTTGGGCAGGACCGTCTTCCTCTTGTTTCTGTATTCGAATTGTTATATTATTTACTAATTGTTCTGTCCTGTTTTGCCCGTTGTACAGCGCTGCAGACTATGATGGCGCTATAATAAACAGCAAAAAAATGA
Organism: Sceloporus occidentalis; assembly: GCA_023333645.1. Taxonomy (NCBI): domain Eukaryota; kingdom Metazoa; phylum Chordata; class Lepidosauria; order Squamata; family Phrynosomatidae; genus Sceloporus; species Sceloporus occidentalis. The sequence goes on along the minus strand of JALMGF010000444.1, from coordinate 89,053 downwards.
TAATAAGCCTCTGTGCTTTTCAGAAGTCCAGAAGTCATTCACTGAGAGCAACTTGGGAAATAAGAGCGAGATATAAAGAGAAGCCTTGATCGAATGAGCCGTTTAAGAAACAGGGTTTATGGGTTTAGCGGGCAGCGGCGTCTCTCTCTTTATAATGAATACGGTTTTTAATGAAAATCAGTGCAATCAGTTACCGAGCAATTAGGTTCAATTAAGGAGACTAGCTGTAAAAATGTGTCCAGATCCCCCTGATACAAATGGAGTCAATCCAGCATACTGCTTGTAGTATCCTTTAGTGCTGGTGAAATGAGGGTCCGTGCCCCCCAAGAAGACATTTAAGTAAAATTCTTTCACACATAATAAACCAGACCCTGAACCCACAAACCCTGATGATCTAAGCTTTCATCTCCACTCAGCCTCACATCCCGGGGCGCACCTGTGCCCCCCACTTTAAAATGTAAAGAAAATACACGCTCTCACTCACTCTCTCACACTCATTCTCTCACGCTCTCGCTCTCAATGTCTCCCTACCCTCTCTGCTGACCGTTTCCGTGTCCCTGTGTCCTTTCCCGCAGCTCAGCTTCTTCTCTTGCCTCATCTGGTTCTCCTTTCTTCTGTCTTCTTCCGCTTCTCCTCGTGTCTTCCTTCTTCGTGAATCAGGCCTCCCGGAGCTCTTACTCAAAAGGACGGAGCATTAAGCCCAACATGAACACCGATTCCCAGCCATATCCGCGTCACATTCTCAGCACTCGCACGCCAATAATATACCATCTTTCCTCCTTCCCACTCCATCTCCCATCGAGCTGTCTGCTGTATTATGTCATATCGCGTTACATGACGCTGCTGAGCTCCTGCCCCCTGGACCTTCTCATGTGCTAATTCATTTCTGTCACTGGACGCTATAAGGCTTCAAACCGGCCCCAGGGCCGGGGGGGGGGGTTTAGGGGTATCCCAGCACCCTGGCCCTGAGTGAAGCCGGTGTCTCTGAGCATGTATGGAAACAACAACACCTACCTACCAGAATATTTTAAATACATAAATAAATCTCTCTGCAGTCTTACTTTTCTCCAAATAAAAGATCCTAAACCACCATTTATTTTTTTTTCACCTCGTTGTTTTTTTTAATCATAGACAAGACCGTGCCAAGAAATCTTCGAGGGGCTGTTATGAAAGAAGCCCCAGGATCTTTCTTTCCTGCTCGTTGTAAAGCGGTCCCAGCTCTGGCAACGCGAACCGGATACTCAACGCAACAGATACTTTAGAATGTTCTTTTTGACGCGTGGAGCAGCTGCGCAGTCACCCAGCTGATACGTTCTGTTCTTGGGAAAAACCGCAATATGTAATTATTTCTTTCTCATGAAAATGAGTCGCTGCTTATTTTCCCTGACGGTGATAATATATTCATCCTAAAGCTAGAGATACCTGGAAGGATTAATACGGGGCGCAAAATATTAATTTATATATTATTATTAATTATAAATACATAGAAACCGGCCTGCAGATCGGCCCCATCCGGCCCCGTCTGGTCTTAGATTCAGGAGCCGTATGTCTATCCCATGCATGTTTAAATCCCCTCACTGTATTAGCCTCTACCACCTCTGCTGGGTGGCTATTCTTCTACCACCTTCTCAGTAAAATAAAACATCATTCCATTCTTCCCTCTGACCCTCTAGGTATGATGTTACCCCAAAAAGAAAGGAAATATCATGATCCCATTCTTTTTGGGGTAACACACACAAAGACTGCCAGGAACAGGTTAAGCAGGTTTTTTGTCACACACACACAAAAAAACAATAAACGAAAAATGCTATCAAATAAAACTTTCTTATTTTCATGCCCCCCCCCCCCTTAATGTATGGGCGATCAAATCCCAGACCACCCCGGGGGGTTTGTCCTTTCCAGCATTAAACATTTTTACAGCAGCCCTTTAACAGAAATCGATTCTGAGGACGGACTTAAATTTCATCAAGTATTCTTTTGCCTACAGGAGAGAAATCTCTCGGCCCCGCCGGGAATCCGCGGATATTAATTCAGTTTGCATCTACAAGATTTGTGGCCGGGTTTTAAAAACAACAGCTTGAACCTCTGCCATTTGAAGAGGACTCGCCGACGGGCAGAGATGGTCTGTTTTGTTGGGATTTTTTCGCTTCTTGTACTTTTAATTGTAATTTAAAGGGGCTCTGCCGCCTAAGCAGTGTTTACGATAACACCATTCTGTGCAAATGTATAGATCAAGAAGAAAGGGTTCGCTGATTCTATTTAATACTTTATTTTTGTGACATCATCGAGCGGAATCTTACATCGTATCCAATTATACCAAAGTGCGGCCAAATTATTTCCTCTAATTCTTTGCTTGACCCTTTTTCACCCCCAACCCTCTACTATGGCAGCTCTCACCAAAATTACCCTTCTTACTACCTCGTCATTCCTTAACCAAAAGGTCACCTCTCCTCACTCATCCTCTTGGACCCCTCCGCAGTCTTTGACTCTGTTTATCACCCCCTCGTTCTCATGGCGTCTGAGGCGCGTCTCTCTCCTCTACAATTCCAAAATAATGCCCCAGCGGGGATAAGGGTAAGTTACAACTACAAATAAACCAATCCCGTTCCCGGGATCAAAAAATACCCTTATTATAACCCCACCCTAAAACATAACTTTTATTAATATGTTTATTAAAAGGTATAACCAAAAAAAAAGATGTTTAAGAACACCAGCGTCACCAGTCCTACCATAAGAGGTCTCCGTCACAGTAACATAAGCTGTGTAACACTAATATTAGGTCATACATACTGTTGATGGCTGCAGTCCTAACAACAGAAATAATTGAATTATGACCAGTGACAGAGGCTAATTAAAAACTCAGACAAGTAGCCCCCCTGACATGTTTCGCTCCTCAGAGCTTCATCAGAGGTCTGGGCTAATGGTTTCCAAAATGGAGACTGTTTGGCCTTATATCTCCTTTGTTAGTGACATCACGGATTCGGGGAGGGAACAATCATATCCAATGGTTACCGATGTATTAGATGTGTTGCCAGATCCAGCCAATTGCTTTAAAGGTGACTAAGCATGACATCACCCACATAGTCCAATAGAATTCCATATACATGATGGGCAGTGGTTCTCTCCAATCCCCAAAGGTGAGCAGTCAAAGAAATTGACTGACAGTTATTCTCACCAGTCTCTCTCCTCTGGCTCAAATTGTACCTCTCTGACCTGTCTCCTTCTCCGACCAGTTGGTCCTCTCCAGTCCTAGGGCCTCTCCTCGTCTCTATCTACATCTCCTCTCCTGGAAAGCCAGTCCCTTGTTTTGGGTTCCAGTCCCACTCTATGTTGGAGACCGGCTAATTAATTTACCGTTCCTCTCCTGGCTTCTCCCCTTCTCTCTGAAATCCCGTCGTGGATGGCATCCCGTTTCCCCCGTCTCCTTCATCTCCGTTCCCCGATATCTCCATCCCCACAGAGAGTTCCTCAACATACCCAACAGACCAAGTTCTCTGTCTTGGTGTCTCAGTTGACTTCACCCATTCATAAAACTAATAAATACTAATTCATTCCCTTGTGATGATTGCCCCCTCCATGTCTCACTATTTATGACAACGGGCCAACCACTGCAAGCTGCCCCTTCTCCTACACTATGCATGGGGTCAGTAGGGCATCTAAATCAGTGTCGCCCCAAAGGTAACCTTCAAGGAGCCATATGGCCTCCACACTGTAACGTTATAAAACGTACCCACTCCGGGGTTACCGTACCCATACCGGGGTTATTGGGACTTTTATTGGTCTTCTCAATATTACAGACCCTGGAGCCAGAGACGTGAATGATTGAGGGATGAATGAGTGAGGGATGAATGAGCGAGGGATGAATGAGCGAGGGATGAATGAGCAGCGAATAATAATGAAAGTGAGTCAGGGGCAGACATTCATTCACTCGGGCGGAGGAGCCGATACTGACGGCTGTTGCTTTGGGGGCTGACGTATGTTCTTGGGACGCGTTGTCGAATACATCGAGCAATAAAATACGGCCAAGGGATGAAATAATGAGAATCGGATAAAAAGGGATTATGAAACATCCATCTCTCTGTAAAGCTCACATTTTGTCGCTGTACTATTTTGGGGAAATGTCCCTGTTTGATTGTTCTGCGCTGGGAACTTAAAATTGAAGAGCGTTTCGGCACAAACAATCCATTCATCAAATGTTAAGACAGTTGCTATGGTTACGCAACGTGTTCTTTCTGGTTACGCCATCACGTGTTGCATCCCGACTCGATGCAAGAATATTCCACACGGCACAGACATGCTCAGCCGTATGGAAGAGACACGTCCCATCATGCAGGGTGACCCATCACGGGTTATCTTACTCTTTTTGCTTCTAGAATGCTCACTATAACCTTGTGACGTTGTAACAGATGATTTCTTGTGCATTCTAATTTTTCAGGTGCTGCCCCTTCTGATTGAATCCGCCCTGAACATTCTAATCTACCCTAATCGTGTATTCTAATCTACCCTGCAGATATCAAATGACTCCGTCCAGAACACTCTACTCTAGAAGAGAATGAGTGCTACTTGTATGTTACTTTTATCTAACTGCCTTTCCGATTCCATTCTACTGTATGTTCCGTGTGCATTCAAATATATCCTCCCACGTGCATTCTAATATGTTCTGTTTGATGCATTCTAACATACCCCCTGTGCATTCTAGTATGTCTTGCCCCATGCATTCTAATATATCCTCCCATGTGCATTCTAATATTCCCTGTCCCATGCATTCTAATATATCCTCCCGTGTGCATTCTAATATTCCCTGTCCCATGCATTCTAATATATCCTCCCGTGTGCATGCTAATGTTTTCTGTCCTGTGCATTGTAGTATATCTACACATATACATTCCAATGTCTTATGTCTCATACATATATCTTCCACGTACATTGTGATATTTTTAGTCTGCACATACAAATTCATGACACCTCGCACATTCTGACGCATACCCTGCACTCGTTACTTTAAAAACCTTTCTCTGCTACACATTTTAACAATTAGTTCCTGACAGGTATCAGACAGCTCCATATTAGAGATTCGTCAGACCCTTCCACCCAACGCAGGCGAAAGTACAGCTCAGTATACGTAAAATGTACAGAACTGTATGATTTTTGGGGAGAATGCACCTGTAATGAATGAAAACGCGTCCCCTGCCTCTTTAATGTTTAATATTAAATATAATTTAAAATATATTATATGTTTTTTGCCAGATACATGATTACAAATTGAATGTTGAAAAAACCCAAAATGTAGAAATATTCCCTTTTGGCCCAATATATAAAACGCTCAGACATTTTTTTTAAGAGGCTGCAGCTGCGGTTTTATTGTTTCGTATGAAATAAATACTTTAGCATTAATGTGTATCTGCCGCGGGGAAACGTCCCCGACAACCACCGACAACCACCTGTCCCTTTAAATTATGGGCAGAGCCCTATTGGTGGAAAGTGGACCATCCAAATGCATTATGGGTCAGCAGGGTCCGGATAAATCCTACGAGAGGCCAAGCTGCGGACCCTTATGCATAAAGAACACTCGGGTTAAAATAATTAGAATGCGCGTAATATAGCGGGTTAGAGCACACTGCATACAAGCGATTCATAAAATAGAATGTTTAGAATGCACAGCACCGAATAAGCATTAACATTTATTAAAATTAAACTTCTGGATTTAAAATAGAAAAAATACATTAAAAAAACTGGCAAGCCTATTAAAAAAAAAAGAAGAAAATTTTAGAATTAAAAATGTAAATAGCTGTGAAGACAAGTATTTGCATTGCGGTCTAGCCGGGTAGCAGAAACAAAGGCTTAGATGGAATGGAAGGAAGTTTTACTTTATTGAGACTGTGGTAGACAAGTGGAACAGCCTCCCAGCAGAGGTGGTAGAGGGTAATACAGTGAGGGGATTAAACACGCATGGGCTAGACATACGGCTCCTGAATCTAAGACGAGACCAACGACTGATTAAGGTTTGAGTCGTTACAGCAGCGATGGCCTCTGCTATTCACTGAAAACAAAAGGATCCGGGGAAACAAAGTCTCCGCGAGGCGGCTCGGTTGGAAGCGCCAGCGGCGTTCGCCGTGACAGCCGTGTAATTTATCTGCCACTTGATTAGGAAGTGAGCCCTGCTTTGTTGACATAATATTAGAGGCTTCGCGATCCGAGCCGCCATATCTGAGCAAGTAATTAGAAGGCACTTCATGCTAATGATAACGGGCGAGAAAGGGAATAGATTATTACTTCCACGGACGGGAATTCATTCTATGGAATGTCAGCCGCAAATTCCGGGACAATTTCACGCGTATTGACCTAAAAAATTGCGCAATTATTCAAACACACGAACAAGAAATCCCCACCGGTGAATTCATCTGTAACTATTTCCTCCGGGAATAATTATGACATCGTATGAAAGAAACAATGTAACTCCTAGAGCAGCCAATAAAAACATTCAGCCATATTCCAGAAAGTGAGGAAAATTGCAGGGGAAAAAAACGTGTTTTCGGGAAAGAATTCCACGACCAATAGCATGTGCCGTGACATATTACATCACTTGTTTCATGATGTCATTGAATTGCCGCATGACTTGTGACAGCAGATATTGAAGGTTTCCTTGATGTTTCTGCCGGAGGTTTTAGTGATGATTATTTTTGGATACTTTTTTTTTTTTATATATTATATTTATTATAATTATTTATTTGTTTTGTATATTATATTTATTATTAATTATTTATTTTATATATTATATTTATTATAATTATTTATTTGTTTTGTATATTATATTTATTATTAATTATTTATTTTAGATATTATATTTATTATAATTATTTATTTGTTTTGTATATTATATTTATTATTAATTATTTATTTTAGATATTATATTTATTATAATTATTTATTTGTTTTGTATATTATATTTATTATAATTATTTATTTGTTTTGTATATTATATTTATTATAATTATTTATTTGTTTTGTATATTATATTTATTATTAATTATTTATTTTAGATATTATATTTATTATCCCGACGCCTCGTAATATAGAATATATTTTGGGAAGGTAGGTAGTGGCAGATACTGGGATTTTGGTTAAAGTTTAACTTTTTTAATGAAATCTACGACTCGGGCCGCGCGTGGACGGCTCGTGTGCTGACGCTCAGACCCCCGTCCAGCTGTACGCATTTTCTGCGGCTGTCTGCTGGCGAGGCGCATGTTGGGATAGCCATATCCAGTTTCTATGGTAACAGAGTCCCTTTAAACCACACTCCCCGCAGTGCGAGTTGGTGAATCCTTTCTACCGAGAGTGCAGGTTTTGTGACACCGGAGAAGTCGGACAATCCAGGTAACAGAAGCTGCTGCTTGTGTCCCAGCTGTGCCCGCCAAGAGCATAACGGGCGGCTAAGGGACCAGAGGACCATCCCAGGGGCCCCTAGGCATGGAAATTACAGACCTTCCTTATTTAAGATTTCCATCAGCTTCATAAAGAATTAAAATGGCCAAAAAATAGAAAGTTAAATAAATATGATGTCTGCAAATTTGTTCTTTGGAAATAACCAAATTCTCCTTAATTTTACCATAATTCAGTAGCATTGCAGTCTGTCTCCTGTATGCTGGTTGAAAGCCATAGAAGTTCGACGGTATTTCTTTACTGAGAGGGTGGTGGATAAGTAGAACAGCCTCCCGGCAGAAGTGGTAGAGGGTAATACAGTGAGGGTATTAATTTTATTAAACATGCATGGGATAGACATACGGCTCCGGAATCTCAGACGAGACCAACGACTGATTAAGGTTTGAGTCTTTACAGCAGGAGAAACGGAGCGACTAGACGGGGGCCGGATGGGGCCGATCTGCCGGGGGGTTCTGGGTTTCTATATTTCGACAGACGCTTTGATGTGTTTGATGATTGCAGGGAAATCTGACGAGCGGCTGTCGGCCGTCCGAGGCTTTATTTTGACAAGCGATTCTATTTGGTGCATTGACTTCTCCAACCTGCTCGCTTAAAATGACACGGAAGAGCGAGACTCCTCTGCGAGACTCCCGTCCCCGGAAACTGGCGCTGAAGATTAATGACAAGATCGAGAGTCACATCCAAGCGTCTCCATTAGAGTGAGGAGATATCTGGGAATTAGAGGTGCAGCCGCCGTACAACCAACTGAATCCATGCAAATAAATTAAGCCACTTTTTTTCTGCTGCTATGGCAACATAGCCTTTCAAACTCTTATAGCAGCCTCTGTGTCTTCACCGGCTACATCCTACTATTAATCAAGCCCGGGAGAAAGACAAATGATGAATCATGTTATTAGTTAAAAAAATAATTTGACGGAATGTTTTAATAATTAAGATTATTACGGATGCTTAGAATGCTGCATTTAGACACTAAAAGGAAATCGCATTTCTATCCAGGGCTGAAAAACATTCATTGAAAGTGTTTCCCATGATACCTCAGTGAAGACTGCATCGGAATCCCATTGGTCGGCCCAAGCAGGAAGTTGCAAGCTGCTTCCTGTTCTCTCCCTCCATCAGCATGAGCAGGAAGTTGTAAGCCGCTTCCTGTTCTCTCCCTCCGTCAGGCCAAACAGGAAGTTGTAAGCCGCTTCCTGTTCTCTCCCTGCATCAGCCGAAGCAGGAAGTTGTAAGCTGCTTACTGTTCTCTCTCTCCGTCAGCCTGAGCAGGAAGTTGGAAGCCACTTCCTGTTCTCTCCCCGCATTGTTTTAGCGGACGGCGCAAGAGCCTCTGGCGCTAGAGATTGTTTCCAGCCGTGCAGGTCCCTCCGTAACGCTATTATCACAGATACCTCAGGGCGACGGGCGATTTAACCCTTTGATGGGGCAGCAAGATGGAGGCTTCCACATAAAGTCCACCCCGAAATATTTTTTTTTTTTATGAATAAATACATAAGAGAGGGAAGTGTAGACTGTTTTGGGCAACACATGCTTAAATCATTAGCGGCCAAAACCTAGACATCTGTATCTACTTAGGAAACCAAAAATCTAATGAAAACCATTAATTATTCAAAAACATTTTTCTTTGTGTTCTCGATCTTCGGAGAGGTCGGAGGATGGTTTTCGGTTTTAACGCCAAGAATTTGAAATCTAATTTCAATTCCTCTGGCGGAAAAGTCACTTAGCAAACGGCGCTTGTGTTTTTCTGTTCATTTCCTCGCTCTGAGGTTTGGGAAATGAATGTTACAATGACACGAAAATCTGCACAAAATAATAACGCCCCGCCAGATGCCGATCAATTAAACATTTTCCTAAAAAAAGAAGCATATTAGTCTAATTTCAATCAACATCTGAATACGAACCTGAATATTACTGAAGGTCAGAATTATCAGAATACCAGAAATTAGTGAAATCAGCCGAGGTTTACATCGACACAAAAGAGAATTTAATGATGGCTCAGTCTTAATCACCCAGCCGGACTCTCTGACTAATGAAAGTCTGTGGAGGATCGGACTTCATTAGCATCGTCATAAAGCATCAGCTCAGTGCGGTGTTTGATCTGAAAAAGTCACCCAAAATATCACATGAATTACAATTCCTCATTCTGCTGGGAGGCTGTTCAATTTATCAACCACTCAGTAAAGTAAATCTTCCTTCCATTTCATCCATAAGATTTTTTTATCTTTGCTCTTTGTTAGAAATCACATGACTAATTAAGCTGATACAGACAGATATTGATCCAATCACTATATAATTGAAGCAGATAATGACTTTTGGTTCAGTTTATTGTTCTTGTTATCGTTATTTTCTTGTTCTGCAGTATTGTACCCTTTGCACTATCCGAGCCGGGGGAGTTTATCCAAAGTAGAATTATTGATTATTAGCAGCCTATTAAGCCCCCAGTAACAGCGCTTCATATTTAACAGTCTGATCTCTCTTTTAGGAGCTCAGATTGTTTGCTTTTTATCAGAGTGAATGAAAGTCTATGGAGGAACGGACTTCATTAGCATCGCCGTAAAGCATCAGCTCAGTGTGGCGTTTGAGCCAGGAAAGTCACCCAAAATATCACAAGTAGGCTGTTTATGGGACAAAGATGGCATAGGATGGGCTGTTTCAGGACAAAGTTGACTCATGCTGGGCTGTTTGGGGACAAAGATGGCAAGTCCTATGTGTATTATTTGGGTGCTGGTCAGGTTCTATGTGGGCAGTGTGGACGCCAGGGATGGCTTTTGGGTGTGCAGCCTGTGATCCACGCCTGTAATTTAGCGGGTTTTATCTATACCTTTAATGCTGAGTTTTTATATGAATTCCAATTGATCTGTACCTGCAAAGCTGGGTTTGTGTTTTTCTGTTGATCTATACCCGCTATGCTATGTTTCCATACATTATTTATGTATACCTGCAAATACAGGGTTTGTATTTCTTATTTAATTAGTTGATTAATACCTGCAATGCTGTTTCCATGTGTTTATTTGATCTATACCCTCAGTGTTGAGTTTATATGTGATTTTCCAGTTGATCTATACCATCAGTGTTGAGTTTATATGTGATTTCCAGTTGATCTATACGTGCAACGCTATGTTTCCATACATTATTATTATTGTATACCTGCAAATAGAGGATTTGTACGTCTGATTCTATGCTTTCAGTGCTGAGTTCACATGTGAATTTCAATTGATCTATACATGTAGTTAAAAATGCATGTCTAACATATATATATAGCCCCTGTGGTCACCCTACTTTAATGACGCTGCTCTGGTATAAGTTTGTATCTCATTGACCCCGCAGGACGCTTCGCTCCGGTGTCGGTTTATTGAGGTTCCTTTTATTTTCTACACACGACACGAAAAGCTGCCCTTTTTTGTGTTTTGAAGCACAGGAGGCAGTACTGGGAATAAATAATAATGTCGGAGACGACTCTCGGCGGCTCGTAGCCTGGCTTTATCCCGCTTGCACTCAGTCGTCTCACACCTGCCTCTTTGTTCCTAATAAGAAAGTTGAAATTACATCCTGACGCGAAGATTTTCTAGAATATTAGACAAGGCGATGATTAAAGGCAGAAGCGTTCGAGATTTCCACTTCTCCCCGCGAATAATTACTTCAGACAGTAAAACCGTCCCATTCATCATCGCACAAAGGCGGCGTTTGGTATCATTTATCTGCATCATCCTCGCTTTTCTTTTTTTCCCCCCAAAGGTCGCTCCATATTCTGCATTAACCGTGACAAAGCCAAGGTAGGAGTGATGTTTTGCTAATCAATTGAGCCAGGGCTTTCTAAAACAGGATAAAGAGTCAGCGGCCTGACTGTCGGCGACTATGGAGAGGTGTCTAACCCTAACCCTAAAAGAACGGGGCCCAGAACTAGAATCCCATGGATGGCGGGCTGTGGGTTTGAGGCTGTATCAGCCCCTGACGGGGTCACCGCTATTGACACGCAGCTGCCGATAGCGGCGCAGACTTCCCACCCTTCCCATTTTCATGCCAGACCCCAAATACCAAACACCCTACTGTTATTGCTCTGATTTTGCCCCTTTGGCGCATGCACAGGGTCTGGTTCATACCCCATCTCCCGGGAAATAAGGACATTTCTAGCTGCCGGTGCCTATGTGTTAAACAGGGCCCTGAGTAGAGCATGGGTTCAATGCAGCCAGCGTCAGGCTGGCTCGTAAGACTGATAAGAAACCTGCTTCTTATCGGCCAGAATTTCTTTTTTTTTTATTCTAGAAATGTTGCCGCTGTAAATATTCTGCGGGGAAGTAAAACAGAAAGCAACAAAGGGCCGAGAAAATTGAATCTCCGGCGGAGAATGTTCCTGCAGATAACCGCTAATTAGCGCGGCCAGCGGCCTTATCTCTCCGTCGCGCGTTTGGACAGACGGGTAACCTTCTCCCGAAAGCACCTGCTGCTTCGTTCCAAACTTCAACGGAACCTCGAGTCTCAAACATGCAATTTTCTTTCATGATTAAAAAAAAAGTACATTTAAAATAATAAAAAAATAAATAAAAAATTAGAATTAAAATGCCATAAACTCGAAATCACTTTATTTTTGGCTTAAAATACATATCAAATGAAACTTCAATAATTTGATTTGTTTATTTTATTTTTTTTTAGAAAAAAGAAAAATATCACAAATAGTCTGAGGTTTTGCTGTTACAGTTTTCATTCATGACAAATATTTTCACACTTTTAAGAGCAGACGTTTTAAAAATACTGAAATGCGAACAATTTTTTTTTTTTTTTCCAAGGGTAGTGCAAAAAACATTGACAGTTCGTATACAATAAATATATATATTTTTTTTCCATAGCTCAAGTTACACAAATGGTTGTTCCTGCGCATACAAAAAGCAGATACACAATTTCCAAAAAAAAAAAAAAAAAAAAATCTTTTTTTTTTGTTTTTTTTTGTGTGTAAATAGAATATAGAAGCTGGAGATAGTGACTTTTACGAGGGCAAAAAGTATCAAACCACGAACCCCATTAAAAATTCACATTATTTGTAACACAAGATAAAGGGTACAAAACGCTCAAGTATTTCATTTTATCGATCTTTTAACGACATTTACTACAGATACAAAAACTGACAAAATCGCTTAGAATTTACTTACATGATCCGCCGTCCGACGCCCATTTAACACCCCCTGTGATTTGTGTTCATTCTTCCCATTGTGCCCACCGTTACTATTCTATGCGGTATAATAACACCAGATTGGCACCAATTTTCATAATTTCAAAAAAAATAAAATCCTACACAATTTTAAAAGGACTTTTTTTTGTTCATAAAATAAATACTATATATAAGAAATGTGTGCATATTTTTATTAAACTGTATCCATGATTGGGCACAAGTTGACAAACTATAGTTGTGCCTCCATTTATTAATAAAACATAAAAAAAATAATAAATAATTAAAAACAAAAGTTAAAAAAAAAAAAAAAAAACATGCCAGTTTCTAACAGTTAGATATTAAATTTAATTGTAGTAAAAAATGAAGACCTAAAATATTTGATGTATCAGTAGTTATGAATGTATTTGTCTAAATATTTCTATTTTTTAAAAATAAAATAAGCTGCATATTTTTTTTTTATTTATAAAAGTGTTTTAACCGATTTGAAATAATCATTTAAAATGAATTAACACAGACTTTCTGTCGATAAATAAAAAAAAAACACTTAAAGCCCGCATAGGGGAACGAGGTGAACTCAACGGTTCTTATCCAATAAGGCCACTGGCGTTCCCCTATTGGCTCAGCTGCTTCTTGTTACAAAATCTTTACATATTAATATTTTATGAACATTTTCCAATTTTACAAAACAAGAAACAGGGTAAAAATATGTTTAAGCTCTTCTTGTTTTTTTTTTTTTTTTTTTAAGTGACCTGGATTTAGACAATTTAAATCTTCAATTACAGATTGTTTTATGGAAAATCTACTTGGGAAATTTTAAACCAGGATTTGAAAAAGGTAAATATTTTTTATAATATGAAAACTCTCAAATTAACTATTCAATTTAATAAATATATATACCAAATTATATAATTTTTAACCTTACTTTGTAAACAAATATTTATACATAATTATATAATTTTAACTTAATTTAAAGGAAATATTAAAACCAATGATGAACTTAATTTAATAGAAATATTCATTCAAAATGATATAATTTAAAAACATATTACTTTTCAGTGACATAAAAATAAAATTTGTCACTGAAATTAAAACCATGACTAAAGAAAGGCTTTTAGAAGCAGCTGTTGTAACTTTATTTTTTTTTTTTTGTGTAAATAATACTGCTCATATTGTTATGTAAATTTGGCTGATTTAGGGACCCACTGAATTTTTTTTTTTAAAGAATTTGTGCAAATATTTTAACCAATAGGCTAGAGACTTCCTATCAGATAACCAATAGATATCAAGACAGAGATCGTGTGTTATCAAAAACACTCCTTTAATATGAACAAGAAAAACATTCTCATTCATTCAGAAATTTTGTATCAAATAGAGGGAGGGGTGATCCACTTTTAAGATTTGCATAGAACCATTGCACAATAATTGACATTTTTGTGCAAATGTATTTAAAAAAATGTTTAAAAACCATTGCGGGCTATTCTCTGGTGCCTCTTATCACAAAAAAAAAAAGTTGCTAACATTTTTAGATCCTGATCCCCGCAAACGGTCTAAAAATGTAACCAAATTATTGCACCGGTGACCTCGATTTATGAATGAATTTATGAAAAAAAATTGAAGAAAAAAAAAGGCAAGAAATTTATAAGGGAAAAAATCTATCAAATATTTATATTTATTTGGTACATTTATATTTCAATATTTTTTTTAGTTGGGGCTGTTGAGGTTAGCCCAGACATTGCTACATATTACATGTAATAAGGGGGGATATATACCCCCTACAAAAGTAATTTAACATAAAGGGGGGGTTAGTGGTACACTACTGCACTTTGGATTGTGAGTTAAGTGTGAAGATACTCACCATGTATCCTCGATCTGGTTTTGCTTTGACCTAAATCCCAGCGCGTGGACCGGTAACCCATCATCTATAACGCCTCATCCCCCCCTCTAAACAGGGACACCGTCCATTATTTACTATCAATACCTCCACATAAACTGTTACATGTAATCTATACGACCACTATAAAGGACATTTATATATGCAGATTGGAAGAAGAAGAAAAATCTATTTATATATACATAAAAAAAAACTAAAAAAAACAAGATTTCTTATCAAACAGGTTCAGGTTTGTATGAATAAGACGAAAGCTTGTGTTTGTCGTTTTAGGTGAAACAAGGCTACATCACGAGGCTCTCCTGAAAGGGAATCTGAGGCACTGTTAAAATAAGAGGTGTCCGTTCCTGCGCGGCCATCGCACGCCGCCGGAATGACGACACCGGAACATTCAAGCCTTAAGGTCTGTTAGAAGTGAATGAGTCCAGCAACCAAATAATGGTCTGAGCTCATCGGCAGCGGATGGCGGCATCTGGATTGATGCGAAGACCAGCAAGAGCTGTTGGAAAGTCCACTTTCTGCACGTCAACCGGCTCATTTTGGAATCAAATAGTAAATGAGACCCGGTGAAGCCGACGGGAACCATCTGGCATGGACCATGGCGGATCAACTGAACGGGCGCGTGATCGGCAGCGGCCATAACAAGTCTGAAGTACCCACTTGGACCTTCTCATGGGGAGGACCTCTTCATGATCTTTTGCTACCAAGGACCAGGCACAGACTGGTTATTGGGCAAACCGGACAAACGCCTCCTATGGACCTTTAAGGCCAACTTCAACCCCCAGAGTCAGGCCCTGTCTAGGACCCCGGCATTCATCGTTTATTACCATAGCAATCGAGGATTTTTGCTTGGGATTGGACCATTCCATTGGCATTAAATCCTTTAAATAAAACCAGGAATTGGCAGGCAAATGATGAATTGCCCAACTACCCCCAATCTCTACAAGCATTCCTCAGGTCTAGTTACATTTACCCCAGGTCTCGCGCAACTTTTCCCTCTGATGTCACTTTAAATACAGGTTCGCCTAGACTTAAAGGGGGAGTTCCACCATATTTTTATTGGTATCACTTTAGAATCTGCCTGCACAATTTAAAAAAGTGCTAAAAAACCCCCAGAACCTGCTGGCAGATCGGCCCCCATCCGGCCCTCGTCTAGTCGCCCGTTTCTCCTGCTGTAACGACTCAAACCTTAATCAGTTGTTGGTCTCGTCTTAGATTCAGGAGCCGGATGTCTACCCCATGCATGTTTAAATTCCCTTGCTGTATTACCCTCTACCACCTCTGCTGGGAGGCTGTTCCACTTATCTAACACCCTCTCAAATACCCCCCCAATCACCACATTGGAGGGTATATGTTCCTTTTGGAACATAAAGTTACGAAAGGTGAATGGAGTCATTATATAATATATATATACATATGTATGTGATGCTGATGTAATTAAAATGATGAATAAATGAATAAAATTCTCCATCACAAACATGAAATAAAATAAAATTACAGAAATTGTGCTTGCGAATTTGGGCTGCAAAAAGGCGCCAGCAAAAAAAAGTCTTGTATTGGTAAACCAAGCTGGCCCGGCGGAGTCGGTTTATAACAGTCTCGTGGTATTGCTGTTACAAAGTATCGGATTATTATTATTAGAAACAGATTCTACAAACTAGCGCCACGAAGAATTACATTCAAACAACGCGTGGCGGGAAAACAATAACCCCCCCGGGAATCCGCAACCCCCCCCCCAAAACTACGTTTCCTAAAGAAAATTAAAATGATTTTCCTTCTCATGTGTTTTTGCAACGCTGGTTAAAAAAAAAAATAGCGTCCAAAACTTATTTTTTTAATTAAATCGTTTTTGGGACGCGTACTATAAAAAAAAAAAAAAAAAAAAGATACAAAGTCAAAGGTGCATCGCGAGGTGCGTTTCAAATAATCTGCTGGTCGTAGGGTCATTTCTTGCTTTTTTTTTTTTTTGTTAATTAATCCTGAGAATATTTTGAGCAGACGTTACAGCAAACGGCTCCAAATGGCAGGATCTGCAACTCCCACAATGCTCGGCCTCCCAGGCGGATCTTGGGATTTGAAGTCCCTGCATCTGGAGTGACTGCGGTTGCATATAGCCCTAGTGCTGGCGGGAATACAAGGTCTCTGGTATATATTATATATATATATATTATATATATAATATATCTAACGTATAGATGCACCTATATCTATATACTCTGATAGAAATCTAATTTTTTTTATATAAATCTATACTTTTAAATACATGTTGTAACACATACATGTACCAATATGGATGTATTCACATATGTATCTTAGAACTGGATCGGCTACTTTCTATTACGGTGGGACAGTGAATCACAGAACAGGCACCTGGTTACATTGTTACATGTCAATGTACGGAGAAGGCAGCACCGGCAGACCCTGGACGAGCCGGCCCCAGCTTGTCATAGCACCAGACCCCTTTACTAATTGGCTTTTACAGCCAGATTATAACAGGCGATGGGCTAAATGTATTACCCCCCCCCCCCCGATGAGCCGCTAAGGTCAAAGACCACTAAGAATAAACCACGGAGTTCCAGAGCTTCGAGAAATCACCGCAAAGAATACAAATCCTTCCTCCCATAACGATAAGATAAAAGCGAGAACCCTGCGATATTTCAGGGAATAAGAGAACATTTCGCGTAACGAGGACGCCCTTTATGTCACAACCCGTGCTCGGGTTTAAGGCACTGCGCGGGATGTACTCGAACGTACAGCCACGGTGAGAAGAGACTGGGTGTTCATACAATTTGTGCTCCAACATAGTTTTAAACATAAGGATTTACTAGAAATACTGTTGGGGTTTTTTTTTTTTTGGTTGTTCTAAGTTTTTTTCTAGCACAGTCTCAGCAGCAATGTGCATGCGATAACATCCCCCAAGTCAACACATCAGACCTTACCAGCTGATGAAACAAAATCATCTAAAACCAACAAATATCGGTTACTCTACAAGCCGTTTAGAAGTTCTAGGCTACCCGCTGGTTGCAGGGGATGTTACCCAACACGTTGGCGTTAAGAAAGTTCCACGGTAACCGAAACCAACGCTCTTCTTCAACTGTTTCCAGCTACACAATCAAATGATGTTCTAGGTTCCTCTTTGATTAGATGTTCTAGGTCATCAAGTAAACAACATTAGGACGATGCAGTCTTTTTGGGTTCTACATTACCTGGTAATTCTGTCTCATGTATCCGTGTCATTGGCTGCCTTGTGATTATAAAAATACGAGATCACGACTTGCAATTTAACCAAAAATTATTGTTTTTTGTTTACTGAAGACATGGCCTCTTTGTTCTCTTTTTTAATGGGGGGGGGGATAAATAAGGGCTTATTCTACCAAGACAACCAAAAGGTATCTGCCAGCTACACAACGAAACATGCTCCACGCGGACTGACACAATGGCCGGTTTCACCACGGAGAAAAAGTCGAGATCAACATAAAAAAAATAAAATCTTACACCTTGTATGCTACACGCGGCATTCGGCTAAACGTCCGCAAACCTCATTACCGAATAGACGCCGTCGGTAATTAACATGAACTTCCGCCCCAAAATACGATTTCCTTCCATGGTATGATGAGACTTCGCTCTCGTTCCCTGGTTTCTTTGGGTTCTGTAGGTTTCTCTGGATAACCCCCCCCCCCACGGTTCCTGACTCCCCATATGCAACGGAGCAAATTCCACAGCCTCTTACGGGGGTAAATAAAATGCAGACCTGCATTATTATACAATAAGATTGACATTTGGGAGGATTTACTTTTCCCGGCTACATTTTTGGCTAAAAAAAAATTAAATAAAATTTAAAAATACAGAAAAAATTGGTCAAGTCCACAAGCCATAGAGAATTTCACAAACACGGGTATAATACATGTAGGCATTTTCAATTTTTCCAACAACCCCAAAAATAAATATTACAAAAAAAAAACCCAATCAGAAATCAAAAAATGCGGTTATTTAGTTACCGGGCGAATCATTTCCGACTGCTTCCAAATACCGTTACCGATTCTCTAAGAGGCGGAACGGAACATTCTTCTCACGAAGGTTCCGTGCTCCTAAAATAAACGTTGTTAACATTGTTCCAGATACAGGATTTTTTTTTTATTATTCCTGTGTCGCTGGCTTGCTCAACGGCTCATCCCAAGGTCGTTTGTAGGAGAACTCCCCAATACCCCGTCTCATCTGCCGGTGCCCCCCCTGGGTATTTTAAAATACTTTGATGTAAGACTCCTGAGAGGAATTGGAACGGAACATCAAATATTTCGGTTCGATGATCCATATGTTACGGGTTAGAACCTAAAAGAACATTCTCACGGTTCCTGTGCAGACTCCACGTCCCATCTTCTGCCGGTCCCTCCAGAATGATGAATCCGGTGAGTGGCGTTTGCTACGGATTCGTTGCCGGTTGGACGTTGTGCGATGAACTTGCGCCGGGGTTTGTCTGTCTCCGTCTCCGCTCTAACGGGACACGTCTGTTGTTGGCGTGAAGTTGCCCCCGGCGGGTGCTTACGGTGTAGGGGGTGGTTTCGGCGAAGAGCAGGATCCTTGACTATCGAAGCTTGTTGCGCGACCAGGGAGCTAAAAAAAAAAAAAAAAAATGATGGGGGGGGTTGGTTATTTAATAATACAGGCATTGTGTATTTGGCTATCCTTTAATAAAAAACACTTTTAACCCTTTCATTAACCGTTTTACCTCCACCAGTGGATGCCAGTGAGTAATCGGTTTTCGTGGATAAGCCAACATTTCGTTCCAGTGGTCTTGGCCAAGTCCTTCGGCATCTAGTCCGGTTCTACAGACTCCGATGACTTCGTTGTGTCCGACCCTGCGCAAGGAGGAGACCACATGTTAGGCTTTATTATACCAGCAGGGCCAGCCCAACAATGGAGCCGAGTGGGGCAACCGCTCCAGGCGGCACTTTTGGAGGGGCGGCACTTTGCCCCAAGCCCTTTTGTATTTTTTTTTTAAAGCGAAAGAGAGAGAAAGGGGCGCCGAGTGGTTTTCGCTTACCAAGCTGTCAGTACCCGCTCGGCGCGCCTCTCTCTCTCTCTCTCCTCTGCGGCGAGTCTCCCTGTTCGGTCTCGGTGCCGGCTTGTAATGCTGAGTGCCGGAAGATGACCTCAAACAGGGAGACTCGCCGCAGGACTGCTGAAAGGTAAGTACAGGGGGGGGGGGCGGCATTTTAAAATTCGCCCCAGGAGGCATTTTGCCTTGGGCCGGCCCTGTATACCAGGGGTGTCCAACCTGTGGCCCTCCAGCTGCTGCAGGACTACATCTCCCATAATCCTCTTTCAGCTAAGGGCCTGGCAGATGTAGTCCTGCAGCAGCTGGAGGGCCGCAGGTTGGACACCCCTGTATATATATATATATATATATATATATATATATATATATATATATATATATATATATATATATCCCACAAACATCCAACACGACATACAGGAAGGAGACAGATCAGCGTGAAAGAACCCCATGGTATGTTGGCGGATCGTTTAATGTCTCCCGGCGCTCTTGGACTCTCGCTGTCGGGACCTGACGCATGATTGGACGATGCCGGAGTGATTGGCGGTTTTCTTAAGTATAGGTTTTATGGCACTTTAACTAGACAGCTGTTGAACATCTCTTTGGATGGATTAACCCCTTACGCGCACACACCTCTCTCGGAGGGAAGATACGTCACTTGCCCTTCTCTTTCTACCCGAGAGATTCACAGACGCTCCGTTCGCTGGCCCGGCGTTCATGCGAGGGATCTTCACCACACACCAGGGGCATTTAATACAAAGGGGCTATTTTTATACTTGCCAGTTTTCATGGAAACCGCTGTGAGGCCCCCGCGGACGGCTCCACATTTAGAACTTTGCCCCAGGACTGTTCTTAAACAGATTTCCCCAGAAAGACAGGGAATCTGTAACCAAGACAACAGCTAAAGCTCCGGGCAGCCAAAGATGTTCTGCAGGGGCCGGAATTAACATAGAACCCTCTGGCAGATCGGCCCCCGCTGTAAAGACTCAAACCTTAATCAGTCGTTGGTCTCGTCTTAGATTCAGGAGCCGTATGTCTATCCCGCGCATGTTTAATACCCTCACTGTATTACCCTCTACCACCTCTGCTGGGAGTCTGGTCCTCTCCTACCCTCCAGCCCAAAGATGCAGCCCTCCCCCTCTCTAGTCGGATGTCTCATTAAGAAGAGCTTAAAATGAACTGTCATTAAGTCCAGAGGGACAGCTCCTGAATCAATACGGATCGATCAGCCTCGGCTCCCGAGCCAATTTAACCCTTTCCTGCAGCGACGGATCCCAGAATAACAGATCAGGAACAAGGAGTCCAGTTCTTATTACCCCTGGGGCTGGTAATTAAACGAAGCGATGCCCCCGGTAACAAGTCTGTTACAGATTCACCGTCCTACCTGTTCACTTAACCCTCTGAGTGCCGGGGCGGTGCCTGCTCCCGGCAGAGGGGTAATTAGACGCGCAGATAGAGAGGAGAGACCGATCAGAGTATCTGTTAGAGACGTAAGAATCCGTTTACTGCCCTCACACCGGGTCAGATACCCCCGGCCTGTTCTTACCAACAGCAATGAGCATTTTTTAAACATTATTTGAGTAATAATCACGTTCTTTGTTCCGCGACCCCCCCCCCCAGGATGATAACAAACGTCTTAATTTACAGAAAAGGTATAAAAACGATAAACGATGACCTCATTTTACAGGAAACATGGCGGAAACGGGGCTCACCTGTCGTAATCCATCACCGCTATGGACAGGCTGACTTGGTCCATGTTTTCGGGGGGGATGTCGAATATAATGGCCTCGTTATACACCGGGTTCAGGGTGCTCTTTTTCGTGGTGGTTTTCCGTTTCTTCAGCCTGCGACCTTCACACATCAGCGAGACTTTCACGTAGGGGTCTGCGGCGCACGAAAAACATGGAAAAAAAGACATTTTAGGTTTAAAATAAATATCAGGAATCTAATCAACGAATGTTGATAGTTGGCAATTTACTAATATTATTTGCCGTGTTAATGGAGGCGTCTTAAAATCCCGAACGAGACCAACGACTGCATTTGATGGGAGCCACCCATATTTTTATTCAGTGCTTGACACGTTCACTACGGCAGACAGGAAGTGAGGTCACTGTGTGACAGGAAGTCATTGTGTGAAATCACTAGTTGGGAAGGTAAACCGGCGAATCAACTGCTAGATTGGTCTGATGTAACACGCCGGATACAAAGTAACATCCAAAAAGGACACAATTATTAATTATCATTTTATATAGCGCCATCATATACCACAGCGCTGTACAATGGCTCCCGGTGCTGTACAGCCTGCGATGCTGAATCTAGTAAAAAATATTATAATAAAGAACCCAATCTGTGAGGAAATCAATGAAACGTTTCTATGTAAGAAGAAACGTCCCCCCCGTCTGTGTTTGGGGGGCGGGGGTCCGGACGTTCGGGTCCGTGACGTACCGGAGGAGCCGGTGATATCCATGGCCTTGAGGTTCCGACACTTGATAACGGTTAGAGTCATCCTCCCCGCCGTGGGCAGGTAGCACAAGGAGTACATAATCTCACCGAGGTCGACGCTCTCCTAGGAAGAACGGAAGGAACAAAAAACACAAATTATCATCTTTCACAAAAAAAAAGACATTCAAACATTTACACTGGAATTTCCTGCACGTTCCCTGTAAGAATGTAATGATGTTTTACTTTACTGAGAGGGTGGTAGGTGAGTGGAGCAGCGTCCCAGCAGAGGTGGTAGAGGGTAATACAGTGAGGGTATTAAACATGCATGGGAAAGACATACGGCTCCTGAATCTAAGACGAGACCAACGACTGATTAAGGTTTGAGTCTCTACAGCAGGAGAAACGGGAGACTAGACGGGGGCCGGATGGGGCCGATCTGCCAGAGGGGTTCTGGGTTTCTATGATAGCCACAGGGACGTGCAAAGTATTCCAGGAATTAGGGGGTTAAATGATCCGCAGTCTGTAGTTTATAGAATTTGGGCGGATAATTAGAAGATAATTAAAGGTGATCGCGGCGACGCGTTCCGCGCGGAGTCTCTCTGCACCGTGGCGCATGTACATACCGAGTACTTCTCACTCATTAATCAGTCCCAAGCCGACTTCAATTATTTTTTCTCATTCTGAATAAGTGAATTATGGAAAAGTTTAATTATTCTGTATTAAAGGGAAGCGATTTAAGTTTAAATCAGGGCTTTCGGAATATTTTTACCAAATATTTTTATCGTAGATTTTTTTCATATAAATGTAAAGGGGAGAACCGGTAATGGGGGGGGGGGGGGGCAGAATTCATATTTTCCCCAATTGTTGGAATCTGATAAACAACGATTTGAAGTTAATCCCTAAATATAACGTTTAAGTCGTGATCGGTGCCTGAAAGCGAAGCCCAGGTGACTCGGCAGCTATTAATATTTCTATCGGGTGAAAGGTCATTAACGTCCGCAGATGGAAAATCCGTTCTTAATTAGAACTTCGCTTTGGATTTGCTATAATTGCTGTTTTCTTGTTTTTTTTTAATGCAGATGATTCATTATTAGCGACGAGCCCGGATCGGACCTCCTTAAAGAAATGTTTTATATGTTTTTTTAACCCATTGTACAGCGTTACAGAATATGATGGCGCTATATATAGCAATTAATAATAAGCTATAGACGGGTCCCCTGTGTGCACTTTTGGGGTAACAGTTACAATATTCCCCAACGTTATCCAACAAGAGAAAGGCAAATACTAAATATGTGGCTGGCTTTTCCCGTACCAGGAATGGTCAGAATTTGCCCCCGAGTCTTACCCCAGTCTCGGGGCAAATGGGCAGATTCTGGGGTCACACAGCCTGGAGCCAACTCCTTTATATTCTCCTCTGATTAAATGATATCCGAGCGTCCCGACTGGTGCTTTCCTCCTGCAATCCCTGCTTGAATGCAGGTTGACTTAGTTCACAATACCTTGGGCTCCCTTAGCTTTAAAGAATGCCCTGTGCGGGGCAATAGTTGTGGAGGCTAAACCGAAAAGCCCCGGCAAGTTTTTTTGCAGGCGATCCGTCCGCCAGGACCGTGTATAACCCCACCGACCAGCAGAGGCGGCCGCTAACTTGTGGAACGACGCCAAATTAAAGGGGTGCAGAATTTGTGTCCCAAAAATACCCCCCATCTGAAACGTATGTTTAATTTTTAATTAATTTATTTTTTATACAAATTGTAATTTTTTTGTATTTTCTATTTGTTTGTAATAAATGTATCATATGGAGCCCCCCCCCCCACCGGTTTCCGCGCAATGGGTCCGATCGACACGTGGTCATGCGCGCTGCCGGAGCCACGGGGGATCCCGTTCGGGAGAACAAGGTGAGTTTTAAAGAATAAACGGGAACACTGATACTTTGTTTAAAAGACATTTAATGGAAAAGGTCAGTCCCATAAAGAGCGGATCACATGTAACCCGCGCCGCGCACACGGAAACGGAGACACGGAGCAAAGTGGGGTACACAGTGCTTTCTACGCCCACGTGGCATTAAATGGGTTAATTTACACATCACAGCATCACACGACATCATCAAACCGCGAGCCCTTCCTGCGAACCGCTTTTAAAAGCCTCTCTTTTGACGATACACGGAAACACCAACGTAGACACGCGAGCGACACGCAAAGGACGACACAGAGGTAACAACGCGTGCCACACGCACCGGACCTCTTCACTCTATGGCATGTTGCGTCAACTAGGAATCACACCGCGGATCACACACGTGTACGATGGGGACAGGCGTCAGATCCCATTGTGGTTATTTATAATGGTTTAGTGGTATCGCCATAGCAACCTCTGTTCTCGACATTTCTATACATTGTAGCTTCCTGCATTCCCATACATTTATCGCCACGGTCTCCATAACGGAAGGAACGTCCGCTAATCAGCCTGCGGCGTACCAGTGCAGCTGCTTAAATGGTGGCACCGCTTCTGAACCCACCAGAATTCAAGCAAATATTCATTTAAAAAGCCAATTGTTGGGTTCTGCAACAGACGGATAAAAGTAGATTTGTGCAAATGGACCAAAAACGCTTCGGGCTAATTCTTCGTTTTGTTTTCGGACAATTAATTTCCTTTCGGACGCAATTCGGAGGGATTTTTATTTATGCAGAAAGGAAATCAGTTGTCACTCGCTCTCTGTACCCCCTCCGACAACCACTTTTCCATCTCCTTCTCCGCTTCTCCCAGCTCTCCGCTGCTTTATTCTGGGCTCCCGGAGCCTCTGCGCTCAGCACAGCAACAACCCCTACCATATCTGGAGGAATGGGGGGGGGGGGATGCCCCCACGGTGAGCGCGGAGGCTCCGGGAATACTCAGAGGAGCCCAAAATAACGCAGGCGGAGAGCCTGGAGGAGCGGAGAAGAAGCAGCTGAGCAGGACGAGTGGCTGTCGCAGAAGTTAGGGAGACACTGAGTGTAGGAGGGAAAAAAAGGTCTCCTCTCCTATTTTTGTTGGTTGCGTTGGGGCTCCCTCCTCATTTTCAGACATTCATACGAATCCAAACACACAAATCTAGAGAACAAAAGTCTGTAAAATGATATATTTATATATTTAACTCATGATGAGAGATTGGGCAGGGATTACGCATCGCTGGAAGACACTACGGGGGGGGGGGGGTAATACTTACTGACGTGGCACAGTAGATGTCTTTCCACACCGTGGCTTCCTGGAGAGGTCCGAGACTTCAAACAAATTATCCAGGATAACCTTCCCCAATCATATCATGTCTAGAAAAGCGGTCAAAGTCGTACACGCTGAAGTGCAGCTTCCTACTGCTCAGCTGGTCGTACGCGACGGGGAACTGAAACGTCTCGTCGAACACGGGGTTTAACGTCTTCCTGTGGACCCGAGTCTGAACTTCTTCTTGCGATCGGGCAGGAGATAGATCTTGACGTAAGGGTCGGACGTCCCGCACAAGTCCTTGGCGGGAAGTTCCAAAGCCTTGAGGATTCGGACGACCAGGAGCTCGTTTTCGTAATCGTAGCTCAGGGTAAAGTTTAACGTCCCGCAGGTCTTTACGGTCTTCCTTCTTGTTGTCCTCGGAATCCACCGACTTCTGCTTGTAGAGCTCCGGCTTTATCCGGCCGATGCTCGTGGTGGTCTCTCCTCGCTGTAGAGGTCCGCGCCCATACTGAAGGTCCACGCTGGACACTTGCATCTGCGCGGCAGGTGTCTCCGGAAAGAATTGTGCCTGGATTCATAAAAAAAAATATAAAATAAAAAAGGGGGATACAATAATATCACATGGAACCGTAACGAGATACAATGTATTCCATCCACAAGCGATCAGCGGTTTATTAGATTAGATGCTGCTGGAGAAGACATTGAGTTTAATTTGGGTAGATCGTCATTTAGTGGAGACGTTCCTCCTGTCTCGATACAGAAGGGATGATAATCGGATGAATGAAGAAGATGGAATTTGGACGCGCGAGGCCGGGACGGATCATCACCTCCGGGTATGAAGATGAAATGAACATTTGGAGAGGAACCCCAACTATCGTATAACTCAAAACGGACGTTCATTCCACCGCCTCCCAAACATAAAGCTTCACCCAAACCGGTAAAAATCTGGGTGTTCGGGTTATCTTTAAGCATTCCGTGCTCATTTGCTTTAAAGGGGACGTCTGGGTCAGATGTTCTCAGCGTTGGTCCTTAAGTCCTCTCGACAACACGAGTCTGACCTGCAGGTTGAACGGCTCCTGAAACCTGGACTATTGTGGCGTCCTCAGGACCGACGGGCAGAACCTCGGAACCCGGCACAACCAGGAACATCTAAAAATGACTGCGTTAAACGATAAAATGCCTGGAGCCGAACAAGCTCTGCCGTAAAGAGAGAAGGGGTTTAACAGGTGCACGTAGGACTTGGGTCGGACCAGAACAACAACAACAACAAAAAATGGTTAATAAGTAGGAGAAACTGCAAAAATAAAATACATTTAATAAAATACCGGATATCAAAAGCAAGCGTTCCACAGTAAAACGACCCAATTTATTTAAACCAAGTGCAGTTTGTGATTTGGACTCTAATAGCCCCTCCCCCACCCCACATACTTCTCCATGCACGTGATATACTTCCTGCCTATCAACCCCACCTCCGGACCCATTGAGACCCCCGTGTGCATGTGAGGAAAGCCCACCCACTGACTGCAATGGGAGCACTTTCCTGCCACTGATTGGCTGCTTCCTGCAGCCAATCAGTGGCAAGAACTGTCAAAGAGGAGGGCAGCTGCAGCTTCTACCTAAGCTATATTTTCTGGCCTTTTTTTTTTTTTTTTTTTTTTTTTAGAATGCATGAAAATACTCTTTCATACATATAATACATATTAAAATTAAAAATGATTAAATAATAATAAAGTACTTTAAACTCATTCTTTACTGAGGCCCTTTAATTTATTTATTTATTTCCACATTATGCCCCCCCCGCCCCAACAATTTCACAGCTGGAAAAAGAAAAGATATATAAATTCAGTGTATTCTTTCTGTTAAAATCAGATTTTTTTTTTAGATTTTTTTTTCCACACACACACACACACATATATATATATATATAAAAATCTTTAAAAAATGCTAGATTATTTTTAATTATGCTTCTTACGGCTGACGCAACCAAATGAGATCTGCAAATCGACAGATCCTTGGTGTAATCAGAGCAGAGTAATGATGTCATTTTCACCGGCGTTAACCCACGCCGTGCCAGGTCCTGCCAGACACACCACCCAAACTTCCAGCCCACAAAGGGTTACTCCATAATGTTTTACCAGCAGATAAAACACAAAATTACAAATTGCCTTTATTTTCTCTTTACGCCTGGCCTGCAAATTCCCCCACAAGATTAAAAAACCACATTTCCCGGCGGTTTCTACGCACAGGACTCCTCCCGCGACGGCTTCTTTTCAATTAAAGTTGTCCTTTTGTCTGCCAAATTACCCCGAAACAATCGCGTGGATTTTGCAGAAAACGAGTTGCGCGTTTTGGTTTATTTTTCGCACATTGTCTGAACCTTTAGTGATTTCGATGTAATTCCCGCCTGTCACCGACCATCACGTAAAAAAAAAAAAAATATTTTTCTTCATCAGAACTGCAAGCAAAATTCTATAGAAAAATACAATTCTTCTAGATTGTAAGCTCTTTCAGCTGCCCGTTGTACAGCGCCGCAGACATGACGGCGCTATATAATTAATAAATAACTCAGAAGATATGTCCGTTCATTTGTTACTTCCTTAGGCCAGAGGTTAGTACGCTGAATTTTCTTAGCCGAGTCACACAAACAATGGGTCCACTAGCCACGTGGCTCTTAGCCAGACCTAATAGTTTTTTGGGCTGTATTAAAAAAAACTTCATTTTCTTGGTCTCTAGTACTCAGGTTTTTTGCCTTACTAATAAGGTGGCAGATAAATGGAACAGCCTCCCAGCAGAAGTGGTAGAGGGTAATACAGTGAGGGGATTAAACATGCATGGGATAGACATCCGGCTCCTGAATCTAAGACGAGACCAACGACTGATTAAGGTCTTTATAGATGGAGATGTTATATACAGAGATATACGGTATATATACAGCTCAATGCACTTGGTATAGTAACGTGCGACAGACGCTCGCATGGAGCAAACACTGCAGGAGCAAACAATGGATCTAGTAGGGGGGGATCACTGCCTGAATCTGACGCTAGACGCCACCTTGTGGCCATATGTGGAAAGACAAGGGAAGAAAATTCTGCCCCTAAGTATCTCAGACCCTTCCGATACCAGCCCCCCAGGAGGCAGAAGCCCACCCATCCTCAATGCCGGCTGCCTCTTGTAATTCATGAGAATCAGATTTTTTTATCTATTTTTTTTTTTTACTTGTGTTGCCCAAGCGAATCAATGAATACGAAACTACTGAGAAAATCCACCGCAGATCACAGCTCCCACTGCTGGGAGGAGTATCCTTGTAAAGACAACCTTTTCATAAACCATTTTCCAAGCATTAACGGAGGAATATTTGATTGTACCAAGTGTCACATTGTTGAAGGATTTTATTTTCTTACCTGGATGAAGAGGCCGGCTCGGTGGTCTGTCTCTGGATCCGCGCATGTTTCATCAGATGTTCCTTCAAGGCGTTCTGGACCTCGGCCGGTATATCCGGCGACGTGTGGCTGATCTTCATCGCCGCTTCCAGCACTTTCACCGAGTTCTTCCCGTTTTGCTTGATCTCTTTTTTCTCATTCGTCTCCACAACTTCCGGGGGGGCGCTCGGGACGCACTGCGGGGCCGCGTGATTGGTGCATGTGGCCGGCTTCCTCCGCCAACAGGGCCAGCAGAGCTTCCAGAAGACGAAGAGGGAGACGACCAGCAGAGCGAGGCCGCAGAAGCTGACCACCACCGCCAGGAGACTGACCGAGATATCTGCCGGGAAACCGAGAGAAAGAGACAGACGTTCTCACGTTAACAATCGTTACAAAGTATCAGCCGCGTTATTCTGCCAGGGGAGGTCGTGCCGGGATCTGATGGAATATCTTCTCTGACATTCATTCAGATTCAACCAAATCGTGGTTTTTCCAATTAAAAAGATTTAAATATTTTCTATACACTAAACGAACCCCCGTCATGTTCTTTACGCAGTGAAATAAGCATTATATGCACATTAGAACCCCCCCTCTCTGTGTGTCGCGTGGGAGCATCCATCTCAACTTACTGTTCTCTGGACCTGCATGATTTACTGAGATCTCTTAAGTTGCTGATTGGTTCTGATTGGTTCAGGCAGCCTTTGTAAGGGTGGGAGGAGGAGGAGGAAGAGGGCGTGGACTTCAAGACAGGAAATTGATCAGATAATGCTGGTTCTGCCACTAAACATCTGCAAAACAATGGTAAAGTTCTGCTGTGATGGCAACAGTTTTCTTTTAAGGGGGGAGCTCGTTTAAAGACATATTTAAAGGAGCTGGCGGCCCTCGAGACGTCACCAGATGTTGGTGGCTCCCGACGACTGCTTCAGAAGGTGGGAGGAGAGTATAATTCTGCTGGCGGCTCCTGCGGAAGCCAAGCGTTTGTTTGAAGAGATCTCATTAGGAGATTCCAGGAACGTGCGCGTATCTCTAATGACTGCACTTTCCATCTAGTTTGTTGCGCTGACCTTTCCGCGGCCATCAAAAGAGCCAATTAAGAGGCTTATTACTCTGCAGATGGAATCGCGACAGGATTCTAGAACAAACAACCTTCCAGCACCCAGAAACACGCGGAGAACACACTCTGGAACCGAAAAGGAAGCTGATGATTGAATTATTTACAGCAGCATGCGCAAAGGTTCCGGGCTTCACCTTACACCGAGCCTTCAGGGCCCGACTGGGAATGAAAAGCAGGCCTGGAAATATTTACCAGCCCCTGTATTTTATTGCGTGGTCGAGCCCACGTGCCCCCATGGCACACAAGGGGTGTAACTAGAAACTGCAGGGCCCTGGTGCAAAAATTACCCCAGAGCACCCCAGCTTTACAAGCAACATGTCCCACAGTGCCACCTTTGCCCCAAACAGCTTGTCTGTGCCCCCAAGGAGCCTGTATGTGCCATCTCTGCCCCCTAAATAGCCTCCCTGTGCCATCTCTGCCCCCAAGCAGCCTCCCTGTGCCATCTCTGCCCCCTAAACAGCCTGTCTGTGCCACCAAGGTTTGAGTCTTTACATCAAGAGAAGCAGGCAGACTAGATTGGCCTCTCTCGGGCAATACAGTTATATCCCGTTTGCCAGCATATACCCTGCCGGGGCAGCGCTGCGCATGGTTCAGGCTTGAGAAATAATAAGCATTATGAATGAAAATGCTGGTGTTTAAGCGGCCACATTTCTGCATCGCGAACGCGGTCGGCCCCTGGGACAGGCAGCGTTTAGAGGCCGCTGAGCTTGGGATCTGCTGAGGCTCGGCTGAGCTCTGCATCTGGAGATTGATTCAGAATTTCAAA
This sequence comes from Sceloporus occidentalis, assembly GCA_023333645.1. NCBI lineage: Eukaryota > Metazoa > Chordata > Lepidosauria > Squamata > Phrynosomatidae > Sceloporus > Sceloporus occidentalis. The sequence goes on along the minus strand of JALMGF010000444.1, from coordinate 58,572 downwards.
CAAGTGTTTGTATTCCTTACAGTTAATGAGCCTTTAAGGAGACAGTAAAGCGCGTGAGAGAACGGCTGCAGAGAGTTTATTAAAGTTGCAACAAGCGTCTAATAAGATCGTTAAGTGCCCCGACTCCTTGGGGTTTTTACTTTATACAGCGCTGGGGCGTTATATTACTGTATACAGCACTGGGGGGTGGTTTATATTACCCAATATGGCACTGGGGGGGGCGGGTTATATTAACGTATACTGCGCTTGGGGGGCGGGTTATATTAACGTATACAGCGCCTGGGGGGCGGGTTATATTACCGTATACGGCGCTTGGGGGGCGGGTTATATTGCTGTATGCGGCACTAGGGGGGCGGGTTATATTGCCGCATACGGCACTAGGGGGGCGGGTTATATTGTCGTATACGGCACTAGGGGGGCGGGTTATATTGTCGTATACGGCACTAGGGGGGCGGGTTATATTGCCGTATACGGCACTAGGGGGGGCGGGTTATATTGCCGTATACGGCACTAGGGGGGGCGGGTTATATTGTCGTATATGGCACTAGGGGGGGCGGGTTATATTGTCGTATATGGCACTAGGGGGGGCGGGTTATAGTCAAGGAGAAGTATATATTTTCCACAGGACTCCCCTTTAAGTCCGAAACATATTCTAGAACATTCCGGAGCGCAGTCAGCGCCGCGCGGTGAGATCCAGGTCCCGGCCCCTATTTGCGTTTTTCTTTCTATCAGAGGCGGCTGCTCTATAAATAATTCGATCGCCGCTTCTCCCGCGAGGCCCCAAAAGGTCGTCTCCAGCGGCATTTCCACGGAAATAGGATTTTGCAAATAACGTATAAAAAAAACAGGCAAATGCTTGGTTACGTGTTTTATTTAGGGGCCTCCCTAAATGAGAAGGGAGGAGCTTGCTGCACCCCCCCCCCCTCTTAAAAAGGCTGCTTAAACCGATCAGTAACTTAACAATAGAGAAGGAGCAGCTTACTGGGGAGGAATAATTAAGTTACGGACGCCACAGATCCAACTGCACAGCCAGCGACACATTGTTTCCAGATAAGTGGAACAGCCTCCCAGCAGAAGTGGTAGAGGGTAATACAGTGAGCGGATTAAACATGCATGGGATAGACATACGGCTCCTGAATCTAAGACGAGACCAACGACTGATTAAGGTTTGAGTCGTTACAGCAGGAGAAACGGGCGACTAGACGGGGGCCGGATGGGGCCGATCTGCCGGCGGGTTCTATGCAAGTTTAATTCGCTATCCGCGGCTCGTTGCCATCATGGCTCCCGGTCAGATAATAATTGGGGTGTGGAGCGCCGTGATCCCCGGCGTGTGCTCGGAGGTCGTTTTCATTCTCGTGATGATCGGGTAAGAAGTGCAGAGCCGTTTGCCGCCGAACAGCAGAGATAAAGACGCCGGTTACTATAGCAGCTACGGAACACAAATCAACGATTCTTTATTCCAACGAATAATCGCTGACCGGGCGCCCGGAGACCGTCCTCGGAGCGCAACAAAGGACACAGCGGCGCAACACGCAATGCAGAGCGGAGCATTTAACCACGTGAATGCCAAACTGCTCGTTAAGGCATGGCAATATATTGGGACATCTGCCTCTCAGCCACAAACGGGCAGTTAACCCTGTAAGGGTGAGATGGGGTTGTGACTGCCCTGCAGGGGCTCTGATATGCGCAGGAATAAAACATGATACATGTATGCGATTGCTGGAACACCCCCGTCCGTTGGCATGTTGGGGGGTTGCCGGAATGCATTTTATTTATAGCCGGAATGACTGGATTCAGGTCTGAAACTTTTCAGCTGTGACTCACGTAAAAGAAATGCAGCGATCGGCCGCGCAGGATTACGGCGCAGGCTGCATTCCGGGCGATTTAACCGCTTACAATGCAGAGTTATCGCAGGACAGGGCGCTGCGGGGCTGCAACCCGAGGGGCAATTACAGAGAGCACGCAGGGGCTTCCGTGTGCAGCGCGTTCCGTCGCTTCTCTCTGCAGCAGCTGCAGCAACAGGTCCGCTGAGAAGTGAGACGGCGGGAGAGCGTGACTGCCGATTCCCGGACATGTCAATAGGTCTCCTGTCTGCAAACACGCATGGATGTGCTGAGTCTGTAGCACCGAGTCTCACACATACATGTAATTCACTCTACTGCAAACATGTAGTACACATGTGTCTATATGGAAGAAAATATTTTACATGCACACAGGTTCCCTGTACCCCTAGCATGTCACACGCAAGCTGAACCCTCCGCATGTCACATGCATGCTCAGCCCCTGAACCCCTGGAATGTTACATGCATGCTGAGCCCCTGGCATGTTACAAGCATGCAGGTTCCCCAGACCCCTGGTACGTAGTCTGCACGCAGTTCCCATGTACCTTTGGAATGTTATATACATGCAGGGTTTTTTTCTGTACCTCCAGTATGCTGTATGCTGCACCTCTGACATGTTACATGCATGTAGCCCCCCCCCCCCTGTAGCCCTGACATGTTGCATGCACCCCGGGAATGTCACACGCCTGCAGCCTACCTGTGCTGCCTGCCCCCTGGCTGCTCCGGGGGAAGATCCCGGTGCACTTGTCCCACTCCACCTGCCCTCCCAGGCACAGCTCGGACACGATCTGCAGCGCCTTCTGGCACAGGCTCAGCCCGTCCTCCTTGTGGAAACTCATGTCCCCAGCGGGCAGCGCCAGGGCCGGGCAGAAAGGCAGCAGCAGCCCCAGAGAACAACCATTCGCCCGGCTCCGAAACGGATCACACTGCTGCCGGCGCGGGCTGCAGAGCTTTATAGAGAACGGAGTCAGACGGGGCAACCAATGAGAGCGCAGAACGGGCTGAGAGGGAGCCACGTGCGAGAGACAGACATTGGTCCGCTGCAAGGTCAAGGGCGGGGCATGTACAGGGGCAGGGTATGGGGATACCGAAGAGTGCGGTGCATGGGGCGTGTCAGTGTACAGCAGGAGGTGTCACTGTAATGTAGAGGGTGTCACTGTATAGGGGGGGGAGTGTAAAATGGGAGGTGTCACTATATAGTGGGTGGTGTCATTGTATACTGGGAGGTGTCAATGTATAGTGGGAGGTGTCAGTGTGTAATGGGAGGTGTCAGTGTGTAGTGGGAGGTGTTACTGTATATTGAGAGGTGTCAAAAGTATAATGGGAGGTGTCAATGTATAGTGGGGTATGTCAAGAATGGGTGGGGATGGGGTAAGAATGGGTGAGATGGGGTAAGTATGGGTGGGGATGGGGTAAGAACGGCGGCTGGGGTTCATTTTACCCTCACTGTTACCCAGCAAAAGTACCCTCAGAAAGTGACGCCCACTGAGTCATGTGTTCACCATGAACGTTACAATCTCTGCGCCCAAAGTAACGACCTGGCGCTCATAAAGCTCAAAAAGTCCGTCAAATTCGGCCTGCCTGCCGAGCCTCACCACGGACATCAGTGCCAAGTATCCACACTTCACCAGCGGCTGGGGAGTCACCAGGGAGAAAAGCCAGTAAACATATGCCTATCCCATGGCTGTTTAAACCACCTCTGCTGGGAGGCTGCTCCACTTCCTTCGGCACTGTATAAGAACACACCTTAAAAATGAGTTAGTAATCCTCATCTTATAGAGATATGATGATGATGACGATGACGATGATGATATCCAACGAGATGCCCCCAGTATTCCTCCCTATAAACCTTATCTTATGATGCTACAATGTAACACATCAATATGTAAATACAAAAAGCACTTTAACTAAAATTGCTCAATTTTTACACTCAGGATATATACTGCAAATGAGCCCAAAATGCACACATTAGTTTTTAAAAAAATCTTTTGTTTACAATTTTATTTTACTGTTTTTCTTTTCGATTTTTCAAATAAAAAGAAGGTAATTTACACAATTTACAAGTCTCTAAAAATAACAATTCTCTATATAAACTAAATAAAATATGTTAATTAAATGGAAATAAAAAAATAAAAGAAAGCCAGAAAATAAAGAAAAAGTCCGTTACCATAAACAGCTAAATATTTAGTTACAGAAGATTAATATTTTTTTATAAAATGAAACATTATATCGATACAAAGTTTCAAAAGAGGTCTTGTAAACAAATGGTTGCTATGGTGATAAAGCCATACTGCTAAAACTTTGTTTAGAAAGTGATTCGTTGGTCTCTAGAGCTGACACTCTATTTTGCTCTATATGTGTCGTGGGAAGAATGATTCACCCATCATTATATGAATGCGTTTTCCAATTTCTACCCAAACTCTTCAAAATGATATTAGTCATTTTCTTTCTCACTCATTATATTTGGTATAAAAAAATATTACCAGTGACACAAACTGCACATAATTACACAATAAGGAGCCTTTGAAAGTCAACGTCTTACCAGGTTGGACGCGACCTAACGCTCTGGGGAGATGACTCGGTTGGGAGCTTCCGCCACAATGGCGCACCGGACGCACCGCCATATTGCCCTCAATTCAAGTTTCGGTGACGTCCTCTCCCCCAGTCAGTAGATCATGGAGCGATACCGTTTTGGTGGGGGGTTCCTGCTGGGTTATGCCTGCCGAGAGAAGATGCCGAGAGCAGAAGTGGTCGGCAGAGAAGGTAGGGAAACATTTAGAGAGAGTGAACAAGAATGAGAGTGTGAGAGAATGAGAGTGTGAGAGAATGAGAGTGTGAGAGAATGAGAGTGTGAGAGAATGAGAGTGTGAGAGAATGAGTGTGAGAGAGAGAGAATATAACCTATAGTACATATTGTGCTATTTCACCCCCTTATAAATGCTTTAGATTTCGTACCCTTTTTCTTTTTGGAGCCTTTAAATATTACACTCGACAAACTTTTTTCTTATCAACAATAAATTAATTTCATCTTTTACAAAAAGTTATTTTCTTATATTTTTTTTCACATTTATTATTTTATTATCTCTTTCATTTTTTCTTCATCGTGGCTGCAGCTCTCTGCTGCTCGTTAGCGGTGCTTGTAATATTATTATCCGCTATTATCTCCCGTCCTCGTTTTCATAGAAATTAAATGTTCAGCGACTCGTGGGTTAGCGGCTCCTTCACTTATAAACGTATCTGATCCCCCTTTTCTTAATTGTCCCACCTGCGGCAAATCACTTCTCACAATGGTACCGCAGGAGCCCTCCGCTGATTTATCTATACATTATACAGGGCCCCGCTCGCTAATTTATCTATACATTATACAGGGGCCGGTCACTGATTTATCTATACATTATACAGGGGGCTGGTCACTGATTTATCTATACATTATACAGGGGGCTGGTCACTGATTTATCTATACATTATACAGGGGGCCGGTCACTGATTTATCTATACATTATACAGGGGCCGGTCACTGATTTATCTATACATTATACAGGGGGCTGGTCACTGATTTATCTATACATTATACAGGGGGCTGGTCACTGATTTATCTATACATTATACAGGGGGCCGGTCACTGATTTATCTATACATTATACAGGGGGCCGGTCACTGATTTATCTATACATTATACAGGGGGCTGACACTGTCAGAAAACAACATTTAAACCCCGCTGTGTCCTTTTTGAAAACACGTTAATCTCTCTGGATCTCTATCGGCGGCTCATCGGACCGTTATTAATAACATTTCTGTTGTTTTTTTCACCGAAGGGTCTGTGGAAGGACGTGAAGTAATGAGACAGCGCCGCGTGTAATTATCCCGCTCGCTCCGACACCCAGATGCCAAATCTGAGACATCACCATGGATATCTCCGGAGCTTCTTCAGAGCGTTTATCTCCATACGTCAACAACAACCGCGCAGAATGCGGCCGCTTCATTCCTCGCCTGGACTGTTCTGTGAATGAAACGACCGTACGAGCGGAGACCCGCCAGGCTACAATCTGCTCCATGAAATGGGCAGGTAAACCTGGTTCAGAACAGGAGCTTTTGAGCTTAGAAATCCACTCAGGTGGCGGTAGATAAGTGGAACAGCCACCCAGCAGAAGTGGTAAAGAGTAATACAGTGAGGGTAATAAACATGCATGGGATAGACATACGGCTCCTAATTGGATACCGGATTTTGCGATGATAAAAAGTAACCGTCAATGACATCATCGCCATGTCTCAGAAGTGACCAATCAGACGCTCAATGAGTGTTCTTGAGTTCCAATAAGACCACCCCCTACCGTGCGCATGCACGGAGAGCGCTCCATTTAATTTCAATAGAAGCGCTTTTCTGCGTCTGATTGGTTGCTTTAAGCAGCCAATCAGTGATACAAAACTTCAGACCACAGAGGAGGTGGGAAGCTGCAGCTTCTCTTAAAATATCCCTTTTTTTCCCAGCATTCCTGGGGCGCTGTCCCTTTAAATAGACCGACAAAAAATATCTAAAACTAAAAATGAAAGCTTTTGCAGCCTATTATCACCGACGACGGCAACGCATAGAGCGCCAAACATGTCATTTAGATATTATCTGGATCTCTCTATAATTTTTTCGGAACGCCGGTATTTATTTAAATATTTTTTTAATGAAAAGCAGAGCGTTATCGTGGGTTTTTTTTCGGCTCCTCGTTCTTCCCCGACCCGTCGGCCTCCAGCAGGAGAGTCATTCGATCAGAAGCCTCCGCTGAGCCGCTGAGTTAACGCCGACTCCCCGCGGCTGACAGATATACTTCAGAGATCCACGTCTGCTCTTTAAACGCGGGGCTGAGGAGCTCTCCGGATCGCAGCACTCGCCGGCCCCGTTATCTGCGCTTTAAAGACGCCCGCAGGTTCTGTGTCTGGCAGACGAGAACTATTTGTTCTGCAAAATAACAACTACTAAGTGATGAGCGGCACAAAGCATGCGCGGATTCCGCTTCGCGTTATTATACCCCGCTCCAATGACCTGGATGGACCTGGAGAGCTGGTATAGTTTAATCAGGGTCCGGGGTAAAATGAGGTTTTAGATCACGTCAACAGGGCCAGACCTAGGGGGCGCCATCGAGGAGCCGAATGAAGGACCCGATCTGCCGGCAGTATCGGTAAATATACAACATCTGCCCCGGTGTGCCAGCCGTCAGAATGCCCTCCTCGGTGATCCTGTCCGCTGGTGGCCCCCTGCTCAATGGACAGGTTACAGGGGAGACATCAGATCTACAGGCGCATTTTAACAATATGGAGGCAGTGCGATGATGACGGCACGGGGTGAGGCCTAGAGTAGCGCCAGGGGGTAAATCCGCCTCTGGAGGCAGGTGGCCAATCCGTGGCCTGAACGTCCTCACTTGTGATCGGGGCAGTCAGGGGTTTATATTCATTCCAGGTCCCAGTAGGCACAGGAAGCACTCGATTAAAAAGACTTGGTAGGCGGGGCATGGGCGTATCTGCGGGACACGGCAGGACTGCCCGCTAATGTCAGGGGGCGGTCCCACTGATGTCGGTAGAAGTTCCCGCTAACATCAGTGAGCGGTCCAACTGACGGTGGGAGTTCCCTCTAACGCCAGTGGGCGGTTAAGGTGTAAGTGGGCGGGGAGTGGGGCGGGTCAGGATATTGCCCCCGTTACTCCAGGCACTCATCCAATGTCCCTGGAAACACATGCCTAGTGGCGAGCGGGTTGGCAGATCAGCCCCCATTATGGCACCAATGAAAATATATTTTTTTGATACCCTGAGATGGGAATAGGGAATTTCTGTTGTTCCTGAAGGGTTAATTGTGTTAAAGTGTCACTTCCGTACATTTAAAGGGACCGTTACCCACGGGAATGTAAAGGGTAGAATTTGATCCGCGCCGCGTGCCGGCGGTTATTACCGGTATATATTTTGTTATTTAAGGTTTCAATAGATTTCATTTCTCGGCACTCTATGCTAATTCGTCATTCTTCTTTGCATTTCCTCATTTGCTTACAGGGTTGTGATGTCAGAAAGTGGAATTTTTAAAGGTGTAAAATCTTGATTTGGCCAAATCCGATGAGCCGCAGCGAGAGACGCATTCAGACGCCGCGGCAAAAGCAAACTTTTAAGAGCCGCTATAAAGAAAGTTTCCTGAAATCCCCGCGGTTAGCGATTCCGATCCTGTCTATAAAATTCAGATTCTGACATAATCAGGTTATTCGGCTAAATTAGCCCCGATACCTCGGATCAGCCTCGGGCGGATATTAAGCTTTCTTTTTGTTTCCTCTGCATTTCTCAGACAATAAAAATACATTAGCAGAGATTAAAATATTTTTACTACCTGAAATTATTCGAAATTGAAGAGAAATTATCAGCAAGAAAATGGGTTTCATTGTATAAGAGAAATGTTTTATTTATTTATTTATTGCCCCAGTCTTGGAAGCAATGGAATTCCAAGTCAATGCGGATACCATTCTCGCTGTTATCTGAGCCCCGATCTACTAACCCCCCCCCCCGACTCCTTATCATACTGCCTGTGGGGAACAATAGAATGGCTCGGTCTTAATCACCCAGTCGGACTCTCTGACTAATGAGAATCTATGGAGGGACGGACTTCATTAGCATCGCCATAAAGCATCAGCTCAGTGCGGTGTTTGGGCCGGGAAATTCACCCAAAATATCACATGACTGACAGCAACGGCGGCTCCAGGTCTGCAGATAAAAGAGGGGCATCAGGGGAGGAAAAAGCCCAAGAGATATAATGTCTCTGAACATCTTCGGCGTTTCTTTTATCACACGGCTCGTGGACGGCGCGTTTCTGTGTTTAGGCGATAAGTTGGCTTCTGTTTGGCACGCGGGGCTCTTCTTTACGGAACATAAGTAAAAAGAATGCAAATGTAGTAACCTGACGGCGGTGACATCGCTCGGTGACATAACCACGCTCCGCTCCATGTTTGTGAATTAACATTTACACTCCACATTCTCTCGAGGGAATTGTGGTACATATGGAAACAGTGGTTTCTATGGCAACAAGTATTTATTTGTTTTATTGTATGCCATAACAAGACATGTGTGTTACGTGCCGTCCGCTCAGCACATGGAGCACGATGTATGTTTAAATAATAACCGATTACTATAAATATCAAAAGTTGGGCTTTTAAGAAGAAGACAGGAACAGTCTACTGGTTTCCATGGTGATTGCTCTTCATTTAGAACTGTGGTGCAGAATTGCTCCGCATTGATAAAGCCCACAATGCAAATCCCTCATCTCTCCAAACTCTTACAAATAAAAGTGCAGTTACAGAGCCGGAAGGAGGGGCGGACTTCATTAGCATCGCCATAAAGCATCAGCTCAGTGTGGTGTTTGAGCCGGGAAAGTCGCCCAAAATATCACATGACCGACAGCGACGGCGGCTCCGGGTCTGCAGATAAAACATTTGATCCGCGGCTCTGAGAGAAAGATGTCGGCCCGTCAGCGATCGCCATAAACGCGGCGTCACTCAGAGCCCAGAAAACAATTATCTGTACAGAAAAAAAAAGCCGGGAACTCCAGATCGGCAAATCCATCAAAACTATTATGAAGATCGATGTTCCGAGTCGCTGGAAGCTCACGGCAAACGCGCAGGAAAAATAAAGTGAAAGAACAAATCTGACGGCGCCGCAGAATTCATCTAAAAATACGGGAAATCAGCGAAAGCGGACGTTATGCCTGCGCTCGGCTTTTGAGGCGTTTTACGCGCGGATACATCGAAACAACTAGAACAAAAAGAAACATTAATACCGAGAGTTACAAGAATTAACTATTTGTGTCCAGGGGCTTTCGCGTTGGACCGGATCAGTCATAGGTTATAGGGATATCCGAGAATTCCGGAAAAAAGGGACTTGGTGTGATTGTTCCTTTAAGGCAAATGATATCATTTTATACGGCAAACGAGTAAATTACGCAGACTTAGTGGAATTGGTTATAATTATGATTTTTTATGACATTTTAAAAAAAAATTATCCTGAAATTCCAATGAAAATACATCACCAGGGGCTGCAATTATTTGATTGTTTATTATTATTTATTTTTATTTTTTATTTATTATTTTATTTATTTATTTATTTATTTATTATTTATTATTTTTTTATGTTGTTTATTTCATTAGGCTCTTTCCCTGGTAAAAGGAACCCGATTCGGGTTTATTTCCTGGGATATTAGGCAGCCGTTGTTTTGAGGCTTGTAGAGAATTGAATGCCGCGAGCGATGCGTCTCCGCTCTATCGGGTAAATTAAAGTCGGGTCTAATTAATGCCTCATTAAGGAGGTTGCAGCTAATATTCGTAATAATGATTTTCGACCACCTTGGCCTTTTTTTCGCTCTTCCGAGGCGCCGTATTTCAAGTATTCTCAGCTGCCGCCCCATAAAGCCGCGGGAACGATGTCCGACCTTTCCCCAGCCTCCTGATTCAGCTTTATTGTATCGTTAATGAAGCCACTTTAATTAAATCTGACAGAACAGAGCTTTTTCCGTTATAATAAAGCTGAGGAACGGACACAAAATACCAAGGAGCCGCGGTTTGGGCGCATCTGCCGGAGAATGGCACGCGAGATAATAACGGGGGAACGAATGGGGCAAGAGTTACTAAGCTGTGCTATTACGCAGTGTGTGTGGGGGGGGTGTTTGCAAATCGAGTTGCAAGGGTGTCATGGACCGGGTGAGCAGGTCTAATAGGAGCCCGGGTGCAGGGGATACGAGGGGCTCTGTCTGTACCCCACGATGCATGATGGCTTGGGGTTGGTACCGACAGGCGCTGGAAACAAACCACAGACAGAAGATGCTGATAAGAGTTGGATTGCAAATTATGGTACAACAACATAACATGATAGAAAGTCTCTTGGCAGGAAGCCCTCTGGATGGGGCACACACGGCAGGAAGCCCTCTGGATGGGGCACACACGGCAGGAAGCCCTCTGGATGGGGCACACACATGGCAGGAAGCCCTCTGGATGGGGCACACACGGCAGGAAGCCCTCTGGATGGGGCACACACGGCAGGAAGCCCTCTGGATGGGGCACACACGGCAGGAAGCCTACTTGCAGGGTACTCAGCTTGGGAGTCCACTTGTGGGGTGCTGGCCGCAATGCAGGAACAGATCAGGAACCAGATCAGGAAGCAGATCAGGCATTCCTAAAACGTTAATGTCAAGGCCCAGACTGAAGGGCTGGGCAGGTTTCTATAGGCTGGCTTGATCAGGTAATAAGGTGCAGCTGGACATGATAATCACTCGGAGTTGTTCAGAGTGACAAGGGTGGCCACTAGTGGATGCTGACGGAAATGAGCAGCACAGAGTTCAAACAATTCCTAATTACACAGGGTGGACTTTACAAAGGGTCTGAGCACATTGACTTGATTATGGCTGTATCCCCTGTTGCCCCTCTCTATTTTCCCCTGATGCCTCTCTCTCCTCCCCTGATGCCCCTCTTTTCTAGGAGGTCAGAATGTTTGCTGGGTATGAGGGGATCGCAGGGTTCTACAGCCCTAAAAGCCCCGATAATGTGTATAGAAACAGCAGGAAACGGCTTTATATATTAAACGGGGTAAATAAACCAATTATTCTACTTTTAAAAGACCCACCCAGTTACATACATAACCCCGCCCCAGCCACACCTCTAACCACACCCTGTGAAACAAAAGTGACCAAATATGGTCATTTGAACCGTGAGATGAGCTGGGCTTTAATTAATAATTCCACGGAAAGAACACAGATATCCATCAGCAGAGCAACTAAAACAAGAAGTGTCATATTACCCCCCCCCCCGAGCAGAGTAATTTATACGTGGCACGCACTAAATCAAATTCTAAACAATATCTTTCTTTGAAAGGCAATGTGAGGGACGAGGATATTACATTTAATTCTGTGATCTCCCAGATGCAGCGCATGGGGCAGTTAATGAAAGAACTGATGTAATATTTGAGGGAATAGCAACAATAAGAGAAATTTCACGAGACGTCGCGGAAAACACAAACACAAAAAAAAATCTCACCCTCGGGTCACGGGCTGAGTGATGCAAACGCCGCGAATGACATCATATTTATTCAAATCACATACCCAAGGAAAGTTTCTTACAGGGTTACGTGTAAGACGAGCCGCGGGGGAAACTTTCAACCAATAGGGTGGAGGGAGAATGATATCTTATTATGGCGATGCTTATGAAGTCTGTCCCTCCATAGACTTTCATTAGTTACAGAGTCCAGCTGGTGATTAAGACCGAGACATTCTATTGTTCCCCACAGGCAGTATGATAAGGAGTCGGGGTGTTTAGTAGATCGGGGGTCAGATAACAGAGCGAGAATCATGCAAATGGCTGATATGCAGCTGCCTGAAAACATTACATTATGGGGCAAAAAACTAAAACTGGGGTAAAAAAACCCGTATTTAATCTGATATTAGATATAAAAATATTCGGTGGGAGATCCGCTTTCACCCTCGTGAGTTTCAACAAAGTGTGCAAAGCATTCAAGGTTCTGCTAGACAGATAGTAAACCAGGGACTGCCTCTTGAGATCCAAGACCGTTGGGGACTGCGCAGAAGAATACATTTTCCATAAACCAAAAATGATGAAATGTGATTTTATGTTTTTTATGTAAATGAACCATAACGGCGTCTGCGTCATTCGCTTACATAACGAGGATTCGACGTGAACGAACATTGTTCCCGCGAGGATCTTCTTCCGCAAACACTTATCGGGCACGATATCCTCCCCGGGTCATTAACGCCATTAATGATTGTTTATGGTTAATAATGACTATTATCGGCCCCCATTTTCTATCCACCGTTTCCACATAACAAGGACGTAACGCTCTAAAGTGCTCTCATCCTCAATCAGCGCTTGACTGCTGCATGAATACGTTAATAGCGAAAGGTGCAGAGTGGGAGTGATCGGGACAGACTGACGGAGAGCAATATGTCCAGAGAGAGAGGAGAGAAGGGAGAGAAAAAGAGAGAGAGGAGATGAGAGAGAGAGAAGAGATAGAGAGAGGGGGGATAGAAGAAAGAGAGCCCGAGGAGAAAAGAGGGATGGGAGATAGACATAAAGACAAGGATGTGAAGGAAGAGAGAGAGGGGGGCAGATAAGTAGAACAGCCTCCCAGCAGAAGTGGTAGAGGGTAATACAGTGAGGGGATTAAACACGCATGGGATAGACATACGGCTCCTGAATCTAAGACGAGACCAACGACTGATTAAGGTTTGAGTCGTTACAGCAGGAGAAACGGGAGACTAGACGGGGGCCGGCGGGGGCCGATCTGCCGGCAGGTTCTGGGTTTGTATAAAACAAAGTATTTTACCCCATGAGCTGCGGTTTTGCCCCTTGGTAGGCTCCCTCACAGTTTACTCGGCACGCGCAGTGTAGGTTAAACAAAATGAGTGCTTTAAGAAATAACAACCAGCAGGTGGCGCCAACAGAACTCCCCGCACTGCATTAAAGTGGGGTCGCCGTGGCAACGTCGTAATTATTATTATTATTTATTGTTTTATAAAGGGCCATCAGATTCCGCATTATTAGTAATTCCTTTCTGTTTATGTGAATTCCTGTGCTTTCTGTCTAATTCTTCCGGACCTATTTTGGTTAAAGGTCAGCGACTATTTTACCAATTCCCTCCCCCCTCCTTCTCCCCCACCCTTTACAGGCTGCCTGAACCAATCAGAAACAATCAGCAACTTAACACTGGGGGAGAGATAACTTAATGGGGAGGAATAATCCTGAGTTATAAACGTATATTGTCTTATTACGTAAAATCTGCTCCCGACGTGCTATATATAAATATTCTATATAATGACGGCATGTATGTGCGCGCTGTCCGTGTCCGCGCCGTAACGTGTTCTATCCGTGGCATCCAGCGTCGCCGATGACTTAAACATTTTTAATGTATTTTTTTCTCCATTTTTTGGTCACATTAAGAAAAATAGAAATAAATGCTGACTTATCCTGAACAGTTTGTTCCGCGAGGTTCCGGAAGCCGTGTCTGTTAGTCCGTGGCCTACATTTCCATTCACAGCAAACTGCCCCGCGTTGAGTTATTTTCCCCTAATTAATAGGCGGAGGTTCCTGACGCAAACGGCCGCTCCTCCTCGCTTTATTTTTAGCCGGTTACTCACCGCCGCCGAGCTTCTGAACCGTCACTCGAGAGAAAGAGGAGGAAAAATAGGTCTTCATTCAAATACGGTGTGCACGTTAACGAATGAATCAGCCTGCCCTGCAGAGCTTACAATCTACTCACACAATTATGGGTTTTTGTTACAGTAGAAGTTTGTTTAAGGACTTTATCTCTTTAGCTTCCAGTCGAAAGAAGCGGTATCTTTTTATTTCAAAGCCAGTTCTCATTCTCGGCAGAGTGAGCGTCAGCTCTGTGGGTCGGTCAGCCGGAATCTGGCACGTTATCTGTAACCCCCGCTTGATCATTAAAGAGACAGTCCGATGTCCCCAACACCCCTACTATAGGAGATTGCCTGGTAAAAGTACGCTGTGAGTAACCCTAACCCTCTGGGAGCACTTTATGCGAGCTAGAAACTGCAGCCCTACTGCTGCAGCTGCTCTCTTCTTCTGTGGCTTGATGATTCTTGCTACTGATTGGCCACTTGATGCAAGCAATCAGCGGCAGGAGAGCTCTTCCATTGAAATCAAAGGGCATGATACACAAACGCATGAGGTCTAAAGAGACTTCCACCCACAGCGCCCCCCGAGTCAACGCTGCAGATGATTGGAGGGTATATCACAGGCAGGGGGAGGTGCTAAATAGGTAGATAGGTGGGGAGTAGGTAAAGGGCAAATGTACATGGGGGGGATTCTACAGCAAGTGTGTACCTGCTTCTTACATAAAAACCCAGAACCTGCTGGCAGATCGGCCCCCATCCGGCCCCCGTCTTGTCGCCCGTTTCTTCTGCTGTAACGACTCAAACCTTAATCAGTCGTCGGTCTCGTCTTAGATTCAGGAGCCGTATGTCTATCCCATGCATGTTTAATCCCCTCACTGTATTAGCCTCTACCACCTCTGCTGGGAGGCTGCTCTGCACCCTCTCGTATGGATGAGCGGCCGTGATGTATGATGTATGTATGTAGAACACACGGCCCTCTCGCCGGTTTCAGGTATTTGTTGTCTGTAAACACACCACACATCTTAAGCAATGATTGAAACGCGGAGAACGCACGACTAGGCATCGAGCGGAAGGCTGTGTCCATAGAAACGCGCTCCGGGCGACCGCAGAGCATCTCAGCCAGAGCCGCGGTTAACCCTCGCACTGCCAAACCCAGTATGAAGCGGTGAACGGGAGTGAGGCGCCCGAGGGGTTAAACCTGGGGTAGAGATTCGTTTGTTACAATGTATTTCCGGCTCCTGATCTTTTTTTCCCCCTGAAATCTTGCATTTGATACAATAATGTATCAAAAAAACAACACTGTATTATAGAAAATGTTTCAAGCAGATGCATCACTTTTCCCAAATCCGACATTTTTCACTTCTATCCACTAAATAAACCCCAAACCGAAGGAGCAGTCATATTAACTCCCTGTTCTCAGGATCTGCAGGATTATTCCACCCCATTAAGTTATCCCTTCCCTGTTGTTGATTGGTTGAGGCAACCAAGATCCCAGAACAAACAAAAAGCACAAAGTGATGTTTGGCCACACCCACTCCCTTCCCACTTTCCTTCCCCCTCCCCACCCACTAAAGGCAGTATGGAGCTAGCCCCGCCCCTTAAGCGTGGTTTGTTTGCAGGGATCTCCAGCATGTGTCTTGGGGGCTACAGGGGGCTTCTGATGGCCGGCACACTCCATACCTGCTTAAAAAAAAAAGAAATAAACTCAAAGAAAAAATATGCAGGAATTAAATAATTATTAAAAATCTTTAATAATTGATTGAATTATTAAAATGCTAAATTAATAAAATGTTTAAAATATGACTTTGATCCCTAAAAAAGCATTTTTAATTAAAAAAAATATTTTGCATTAGATAGAAAATTGTTCATTAATCATAAATAGAAATTAGATTAAAGGTTAGAGGCAGTTATAAAAAAAAAAGCGACCAGTTAAAAATTTTATTAAAGACTTAAAATAAGATTCCCGAGGTGACCTCCAAAATCTGACCCTATAAATGCATTTTTGACCAATTCTGTGATTTTATCAAACAGCAGAAACTTTTTATAGGAATTTTCTTATAAAATGTGATAAAAAAATCCATTAGATACAAATTGTTCGAACCTTGAATAGATTTGTTAAAATATTCACATTCCTTCGCAGAAAACGCAGACCTTTTGTCCTAAAATAATGAACTCCGCAATCTTTTCTTACATCTGAAATCTCCCTTAATTACTATTCATGTCAGGTGATTATGGGGTACAGGGGGTTATTACCCAGAATCCCCGGCTGGGGGTCTGTATGCCGGGTGATTATGGGGTACGGGGGGTTATTACCCAGAATCCCCGGCTGGGGGTCTGTATGCCGGGTGATTATAGGGTACAGGGGGTTATTACCCAGAATCCCCGGCTGGGGGTCTGTATGCTGGGTGATTATGGGGTACAGGGGGTTATTACCCAGAATCCCCAGCTGGGGGTCTGTATGCTGGGTGATTATGGGGTCAGCTATAGTATTGAGGTGTGCATGTGCTCAACATAAAGTATGATGCAATAACTATATTTCCTGTTTGCTTCATGAAGTTATTATCATTCTTATCCAGTAGAAGGGTTTTCCTCCGTTTCTCCTTCTCCTCTCTATCTCTATCTCTCTTCTTTTTGCTCCTCGTTACTCCCATCTATCTTCCTTTCAGTATATTTTCCTTTCTCTATTTTTCCTCTCCTTTCACACTTTTATCTCTTTTTTCTCTGTTCTCTCCTTCCTCTTTTCCATTTACTTTATTCCTCACCCTCTTCCCTTTTCTCCTATCTATTTCTCTATCTTGTCTTTCCTTCTTTCCGTCCTCTTATTTCTCTATTCTCTCCCATCTCTCTTTCTCTCCTCTTTATTTTCCTCTTTTCTCAACTCTGTCTCTCTCTCTCGTCTCCCTTCATTCTCTGTCCTCCCCTTTCTCTTTTTTCTTCCCTCTCGATTCTCTCTTTTCTTTCTCACCTTTCCTCTTTTTTTCTCTCTAGCAAACCACACATTTCAGCTGTCATCGTTAAAACCACGTCCCGCGTCCCACACGCTGGTGCAGCCTCTCAGGGTGTTGAGGAACTGACATGGCAAAAGGTGGCAGCTCTATACCCGGCAGCAGTAGGTTCTCTGTATTATTATATACTGTACTATTATATATACTGTATTATTATTATATACTGTACTATTATATACTGTATTATTATATATACTGTACTATTATATACTGTACTATTATACACTGTACTATTATATACTGTATTATTATACGCTGTACTATTATATATACTGTATTATTATATACTGTACTATATACTGTACTATTATATATACTGTACTTTTATACACTGTACTATTATATACTGTATTATATATTGTATTATTATACACTGTACTATATACTGTATTATTATACACTGTACTATTATATATACTGTATTATTATATATTGTACTATTATATACTGTATTATTATATACTGTACTATATACTGTATTATTATATACTGTACTATTATATATACTGTACTATTATACACTGTACTATTATATACTGTACTATTATATACTGTATTATATATTGTATTATTATACACTGTACTATTAAATATACTGTATTATTATATACTGTACTATTATATACTGTACTATTTTATACTGTACTATTATACACTGTACTATTATATACTGTATTATTATATACTGTATTATTATACACTGTATTATTATACACTGTACTATTATATACTGTACTATTATATACTGTATTATATATTGTATTATTACACACTGTACTATTATATATACTGTATTATTATATACTGTACTATTATATACTGTACTATATACTGTACTATTACACACTGTACTATTACACACTGTACTATTATACACTGTATTATTATATACTGTACCATTATACACTGTATTATTATATATACACTGTATTATTATATACTGTACTAATATATACTGTACTATTATACTCTGTACTATTATATACTTTTCCACACTGTCCTGTGGATCCATTGTCCGTGGCCTCAGCTGCGCGGGGTTATTTTATAAGACTTA
The DNA here is from genome assembly GCA_023333645.1 of Sceloporus occidentalis. NCBI lineage: Eukaryota > Metazoa > Chordata > Lepidosauria > Squamata > Phrynosomatidae > Sceloporus > Sceloporus occidentalis. The sequence goes on along the minus strand of JALMGF010000444.1, from coordinate 40,521 downwards.
CAGCCTATTACCCCGGCTGAATGTATCTGAGGACCCCTGAAAGCAGCTTTTTATATCCTATATGTTTACAGCGATCCGTGTGCCTGCGCGTCCGCACATTGTGATCACATAACTCCGAGGCAGCGACGAGTTTGAACTCTCGCTCTTTGAAAGCCGGACTAACGCTTCTCCTTTGAAGAAAAACCTTTTTAAGAGTATTTTCGCCTTTGAAGCTGTCCCCTCGTGGATTGTGACATTAAGCTACATCTGACCTTTTCTTGTAGTTGGTTTCTAGAAATGCCAGCTTGAGTTCTGTTTAATATTTAAGAAATGTTATCGTGGCTTCAGGATCATTTAAGCGTCACTCGTTAAATATTGAATTTCTCATAATAAAGCCCCATATCTGTTTGAAATTCTGATAATTAATGGAACCTCCTGACCTTAATTCCTGTATCCCCATCATTCATGTATTACCCAGAATCCCCGGCTGCGGCGGGAGCTCTGTATGCCGGAGGATTATGGGCTAAGGGGGTTATTACCCAGATTTCTCACCCGGATTTCTCACCGCTGACAGCTGACGGGGCCGTTCCAGACGCTCGTTGGAAGTCAGCGCGCCCGGCAGTCCGCTGATTGATGAGATAGGAGAATTCATTATTTAGTTTAAATCCCCTTTTCAGATATATGAGAGTCATTTGTATCACTCGTGTGGAAAGGTTACCTCGTCGGAGTGAACGAGCCGCTCGGGAACCTCCTTGATACATTCTTCATACATCATTTAATGTTTTTGTAATTCTGTAGCCAAATGATTTTTTTATTCCCTAGTTAAACATCAATATAAATTTTATTAAAAATATATTATTTGAAGATATTGAAGGGATTAATATAATTAATTAATAAACAATAAAGATTAATCGTCCTGATTTATTTATTTATTAAACGGTGAACGGTTTTGAATCTGGATCATTACGGGTTTGCGGCGTTCGCCGTTGGCTCCTCGCTGTTTTTGGTCTCCGCGGCTTTCTACACAAATCTCTGGCGTTTTGGAAAAGCAACGAGGAGGAATTTGTCTAAAAAACTAAATCCACTTCATTTAAAATACTGATTGATTTTTGGAGTCCATCTGCAGCCCGTTTTATACCAAAAATTCCAATTTTATTTCTGGGGAATGAATGCAGCTGTGCTTGGGAAACACGAAGCCTTCCGGTGAAGTCTCATTAACTCGCTCATTATTCTTTAACCTTTGGATGTGCTTGGCCTGTAAGATGGGGGGGGGCAGTGTCATCAAACCCATGCCTTTAATATAAAATATTCATTTCTACCTTTTAAATAATATATTGGTGTCTAATCCTTATTTGCCACACTCTTCGCCCATCTTTCCTCCTTTATGACCTTTCCTCCCCAATGCCCCTTCCTTCTTCATTGATGGCCCTCTCTCCTTCTCTCTACCCCTGTTTCTTTCCCTGAAGCCCCTTTCCTTCCCCAGATGTCCCTCTTTCCTCTGCCGACTTCTCCCTTTCCTCCCCAGATGTCCCTCTTTCCTCTGCCGACTTCTCCCTTTCCTCCCCTGATGCCCCTCTTTCCTCTGCTGTTTCCCTTCTCTCCCCCCCTGATGCCCCTCTTTTCTAGGAGGTCAGAATGTTTGCTGGGTATGAGGGGATCGCAGGGTTCTACAGCCCTAAAAGCCCCGATAATGTGTATAGAAACAGCAGGAAACGGGTTAATAAATTAAACGGGGTAAATAAACCCCATTATTCTTCTGATAAATACCCCGCAATAGGACATAAAGTCACATAAAACTATAGCAATCAATAATGTAACTGACAATCGATTAAATAAATCCGTGATTTCTTGCTCATTCCAAAGCATCTCCGCCTTGAAAGGGGTTTCTCGTTCCTTTCCCATCTCGTCGGCTTCTTTAATTATTTATCTCCCCCGCGCTCCGTCCGACAGCTGCCCCCCGAGCCGATTCCCGCAACGACCATCATACCTTTGGCAGCAAAACGTAAGAGTTTAATAACGCGTGGATTAGACCTTGCAGAGGAATATTTCACGGAGGTGAGTATAAGTGGAAGGTGCGAATTCAGGTCGCCTCTATACAGAAGAAGCCGCTCAATTATTTCACTCAAATATCTGATATAATAAAGATTTTAATTATAAACAATATGAGCCATGGGGGGGGGGGCACGAGATAGGAGACAATTGTGTGTTGGGAAGACCTCAGGTCCATGCTGGAGATGCAGCCACCCGCGGCTCCTTGACACTTTGGGCTGATTGTTCTTCTTGCAACCAAACCGATCCGAGATCCGCGAACATTCTAAATTCGGAAGGTCCAACAGTTCTGTTGAAAACCTGATTGCTTGAGTTGATCGTCAACGTTGGCCGATTCCCAACTTTATCCTCTAATAACTTCTGGGGCAGCCGTCGAAACATTTGGAGATCTTTTGGCTTCCATCAGTTGTCTTAAGTTTAGCCCCAAGTCCATGGCGACTCGCCCTAGGGGTTCAACTTCAGCCACCTGGGTTGTGTTGAGTTTCCCTTGAATTGAACAATTGATGGAAGCCCATTGAGACTCGGCCTGAGACTCCCCCTTTAACACAGATGCATGGGATAGACATACGGCTCCTGAATCTAAGAAGAGACCAACGACTGATTAAGCAGGAGAAACGGGCGACTAGACGGGGGCCAACGGGGGCCGATCTGCCGGCAGGTCCTGGGTTTGTATGTTAAAAACGAATTGTTAGCAGTCCGTCAGTAAGCCGGTGAACACAAAGATATCCGCTGGGGATAAGAGTCTGCATGTCTGAGGTCTGACCTCGCCGGCTTGGAGGAAACACTATAATTATCGTGATTTTTACCATTTTTTATTCATTTAAAGATATCGATACGCGATCCCGGAGAGCGAAGATTGAAGCTGAAAGAGGTGTTATTGAGGTCGTCGAAGGGAAGTCTTTGTCATCAATCACAGGTAATGATACGGCGTCCGCGCGCTCATCACACCGGCGTCCATTTCTTAAAGGATTTCTAGAAAACCTCAGAAAAATCAGAGCAAATTTTAGTTTCTTATTCTTTGTTATTTGGGGGAAAATAATAAAAATATTTCCAAGCCACTGGCTTTAAACCTTCACCCCGTAATTCCCATCATTTATCTGACGGAACCCCTAGAAATAAAATAACGGATTACGTATTATAAGTAAAATAATTCAGACGTATAATGAGGATATTATAACACCCAGCGTTCCGTTTTCCTGTAATTTAGTAAAAAAAAAATGATATTTTCGGTTCGGTTGCAGCTTCTGACGCATTCGCTTTCATCAGCGCTGATGTAGGTGGCGGCCGCTCCGTGGGAGCGGCGGCTGTCAGTGCTCGGTGTGGTTGTCCCGTGTAATTGCTGCCGTGACTAATGACCGGTAGGATTTACATACGCAACGGATCAGTCACGCGGCGTCACCGGGACACGTCTGAGTAATTTCTGAGTTTTTCTTTTTCCACCAAGTTTTCCGAAAAATCCTTATTCTGGTTTAGGCGGCTGTTTAATAAATGGATGAGAAGGGGGCTAGCGATGCCCCTCGGCTACCAGCCTCCCACAGCCGCGCAGGCACAAAACCTTTAAAAGGACTCGTCTTAGATCCAGAAGCCGTATGTCTATCTCATGCATGTTTAATCCCCTCACTGTAGTACCCTCTACCACCTCTGCTGGGAGGCTGTTCCACTTATCTACCACCCTTTCAGTAAAGTAAAACTTCCATTCCATCTCAGCCTGTGAGCCTCTTCTTGTAACGTTTCTCCTCCTTTGAAATTAGCGTATTATGAAGCTTTCTTAGTACGACGGATTTCGTTATTGCGAGAATTAGATGACGTTGTCGATTTGCGTTTGCAGAGTTGGTGATGAAAGGGTTAAACAAACGTGCCTTTTTTAAAAATAAATCAGCAAATCCGTGTTTTTGATGCCAGAGAAAGGTCAGAATGTTTATTTCTTTCTTTCCAAGAACAACAACCAAGATTTGATTAAATGCACTTCAGAAATCAACAGAACCGGAATCCCGCGGATTTAATAAATCCCAGGATCTTATATCGCTATAAATCTTGTTCTAGATCTATGGATATTTATTTTTCTGGAAAATGATTAATATTTAATGCATCCAAGTTCATGGCGGATTTGGTGTAAAATATCTCAAATTAAATGTTTTTTTTATGTATTTTTACCGACACCTGAGATATTCCCTCTGGAAGCTACAGACCTGAATTCTCTTCTGGATGAATCCTTAGAAATCTCCGTCCTTCCATATTCCACTTATTTATTAATATGATCCGGATTTATCTTTCTTAAAACTGGAATTCTGGCATTTACAAAGTTACAAATCTTGAGGATCTTCAGGAAAAGTGTCCATTAAAAGGGAAATTCACCTAAATGGTTTTATCCCCAGTATCACATGAAAAAGAAGTTTTGCCCCATAATATAAAGTTTTCAGGCAGCTGCATATCAGCCGTTTGTATGATTCTCGCTCTGTTATCTGATCCCCGATCTACTAAACCCCCGACTCCTTATCATACTGCCTGTGGGGGACAATAGAATGGCTCAGTCTTAATCACCATACAGACTCCCTGACTGATGAAAGTCTATGGAGGAAAGGACTTCATTAGCATCGCCATAAAGCATCAGCCCAAAATATCACATGACTGACAGCAACGGCGGTTCCAGGTCTGCAGCTAAAGGGAGGTTAATTGGGGCAAAATCAGATAAAAGATCGAGAGGGTTTGACCCCAACAGATAAAAGTGACCGACGCGTTTCATATTCCTACTTTTTCTTTATTAATTAGAAGTGGATAGAATTTTTGGTTCCCATGCAGGGCCGGCCCTACAATGGAGCCAACTGCCCCAGGCGGCACTTCAGAAGGGGCGGCACTTTGCCGCCCCAAGCGGTTTTTTTTTTGGTTTTTTTTGAAGCGGAGGAGAGAGAGAGGGGCACCGAGTGGTTTTCGCTTACCCGCTCGGCGCCCCTCTCTCCTCTGCGGCGAGTTTCCCTGTTCGGTCTCTGTGCCGGCTTGTAATGCAGAGCGCCGGAAGTGACGTGAATTACAAGCCGGCACCGTGGCAGCACAGGGAGACTCGCCGCAGGACTGTTTAAGGGTAAGTACCGGTGGGGGGCGGGTAGATAATGCCGCCCCCCCTCGGCGGGGGGGCGGCATTTTAAACTTCGCCCCAGGCGGCGTTAAGTCTTCGGCCGGCCCTGTTCCCATGGGCACCAGACCCGGAATGCTCAAATTACTTCAATAAAAATAGGACTTTTTCAATCACATGTTGATTTTTCAGAGGATCGGAGATAAACGGCTATTTTACCTCTTAAAAGCCCAGCTATTAATATTAAAACCGCCGAAGCCTCGTGGCTCAAACATTCGCGCGGCTTTAACATTTTATCATAAGGGTTTTACGATTCAGCGGCTCAAATAATTACCGTTACTGAGCCGCGGACCACTTATCACAACCCATTTAAGACTTCGGTCACGCGGCTAATAATTATATTGCGAAATAAAGGATTTTCAGCCCTCGGTGACCCGAACTCAAACTTTTTGGTTATTTTTTATTATAAATTCACTCGTCGGCGTCTACAGTTTTTTTCTGGTCTCTTGGTAGATCATAAAGATCTAGAATTCTCACTTATGACGCTACTTGATCAAAACGTAGCTGCCTTAAGCATGTTTTTCTGCTGCAATGGCAACAAAACTTTTCAAGGTATCAGTATCGTCTCTTAGACTTGTGCATTCGGAATTCATACCAATCACAAATTTACCAAATTTTAGTAATTCGTACGATGGCCTGAAAACGAGGCCAGACCCCCTAATTGTTGTAAAGAATGTGTATTTTGAAGCCGTTTACTCGGTGCCGTTATTTATTGAAAGTTGCTGAGCGCTCACATATTTGTCATGTCGGCGTTAATGCGTTTTTTTTTCAGAGCGCCGGGTTCAGCTTCGTTCGTTGAAGTCACTCCGAGTATTAATTAGAATGTTGGAGTTAATTGTTATTTGCTGCTTCTATGGTTACGGGGGGGGGGGGCGTAAACTACTATATTTTGGCATTTCTTTTTTCTGCTTTCACATTGAAATGAATCATTTTGTCTGTAATTACCCCTGTGCCGGGGCTATTCACAGCCCGTAGAATAAAGTTTCCCATCACGTTGCTGTAAACGTGTGAAACGCGTCGGGTTCATCAGACCCAAAAACGCATTTTGCAAAGGAAGCGTCCAAACACCATGCTGCATAATCTACAAAACCACATATATTCCTGTGTTTTACAACCGGTGCAGGACTCAAAACAGAGGGGGTTATAAAATATAATCAGATTAATAAACAGGCTTAAGACATTTTACATGCTGATCTACTACAAACGGCTTCAAGGTCACCTGGGTCTCCATCTTACCTTAAATGGACCCGGCCCTGAGTCCGTCTCCAGTTATAACCCCACCGTTGTATGCTCTGGAAAGCAGCATGTTAAAAAAATAAATGTACAAAATCATAGAAATCTGCCAAAACAGGCTCTCTGCGTGCCAAAAACGCAAAGAAAAAGCAAACAATCGTTTTCTGCCAAACTATTCCGAAAAGAGCAATTTTAGGATTTCTGTGCGATCACCGGCTGTCTCTAATATAATAAACTCCGGTCCTCTAATAAGTAATGTTAGTAAATAAGTCCCTCGCAGAGACGTGTGTCAAATTGCCGCATTTACTGCGATATTATCCACGCGCGTCCCTCTGCCCGGCGCAATCTGACCGTAGCGGTGCAATTATTCTGGATAATGTGGAATAAGAACATTTCTTTGTGAAATTCAACAATGGTTTAGAAACACTCCAAAAAAAATAAAATGTACTCATTTTTAGCGGCCACAATCCCACGGCTGGCGAGGGACGTCGGACTCTGCGTCCCGCTGTTTCTTTTTATGTTAAATCACAATATAGCCTCCCATTTCCCCATCCATCTAAAAAACACAAAACGCACAAAAATAAATGTTATTTCTCACTGACGCGATATATGGACAATCACTGAATTCTGCCATATGTTCCGCCTAATGTTATCTTTAGTAATTTATACCCCCCCCCCCCCCAGAATATAAAAATTAGCCTCTGCATTTTCAGCCTCCGGGGGGTTAATCTAACTTTTCAGGAAGGCAAATCCTAGGAAATGAAAAAAAAATTGCATTATTTGCTTTTTTCTTTCTTTCTTTCTTTCTTTCTTTCTTTCTTTCTTTTCTTCCTTCCTTCCTTCCATCCATCCTTCCTTCCTCCCTCCCTCCCTCCCTCCCTCCCTCCCTTCCTTCACCATTCCTTCCCTCCTTCCTTCTTTCCTTCCTCCCTCCCTTCCTCCCTCCACCATTCCTTCCTTCCTTTCTTTCTTTCTTCCTTTCTTTCTTTCTTTCTTTCTTTCTTTCTTTCTTTCTTCCTTTAAGTAGGTCATGTATGCTCCCTGCATCCTTTGAATCTGTAAGGAATTAGAATTGTCTGCAAACACATTTTTTATTTAAAAAAACATATATTTTTTAGATTTACACGCCTCAGATTCAAATAAACGATCAGATTTCTCCCCATGGAACTGATAATTGGATGAGCTGATTTCTATCGGTTTCCGATAATAAACGCTTAAGTGGACTGTCTTTTTTCTTTCTATTTTAAGGTTTAGAAGGACGTCGCTGGGCAGCAGGTTCCGGGAATCGATATTCGCTCCCGAGTTATCACACCAGCCCTCGGGATTAGTATGTAATCGGGCAGCGTGTTAATGGCTGATTACACGGAATGGGACAGGTTCTGTGTCACTAAGTGTTACAAAGTGACAAGTCGCACTCGAGCCGCAAGACGCTTTCAAGAACACCGCATCTTCAGAGGGTTCTATTGGAATCGTGAGTTTCGGATTCCAATGAATTTTAATTTTAATGCCCGAAAACGAGGAGGGACCCAAACGAAAAAAAACGAAGCAGGGAGCTCCGAATTTTTGCTTGGATTTAGTTCATTATTCACTCTCTTTCACTCACGGTCTCTCGCACATTCACTCACACTCTCTTATGCTCTCTCTCGATGTCTCCCTACCTTCTCCGCCAACCGCTTCCGTGTTCCCTGGCTTCGCTTTTTGTCTTGCCTCTTCTTGTTCTTCTTTCTTCTCTCTTCTTTCTTGGTCCGCTTCCCCCCACATCTCTGCACTTCTCTCTCTCTCCGCGGATCTGTCTGCATTATTCTGGCCTCTTGGAGAACTTCACGGCCTTTTGCTGAAAAAGGAGGCCAGGTTAATGGAGCCGATAGGGGGGAGAAGCGAAAGAAGACAGAAGAACAGGCAAGAGAAGAACTGGGAAAGGAGAAGGTAGGAAGACATTGAGAGAGAACTTGAGACAGTGTGAGTAAGAGTGTGAGAGCAAATGAGGTTGAGTCACAACAAAGTTCTGCCCAAACCGTTCGTTGCTCAAAAATAAATGGACCAAAAAACTTCCTCCTGATGGATTTTGTTCGATGTGCAGAAGTCTAGCGAGTTTTTCTTTTTTTTTTAACTGAATTTTGTATGGATTTGATACATTATAATACATGTTGCCTCCTTGGACCCAGACTGGGGTAAGATCTCAAAAAGTTGGTAAAACCTTTTAGTGACCATGATATAGAATCACTAAAGGAGCTTTTTTTCCCGTTTTTGATTTACCGATAGAGTGAGAGTGGAACATTGTCTCAGTAGAGGTGGTAGAGGTTTTATATATATATATATATATATAGATATATATAGATAGATATATATAGATAGATAGATACATAGTATATATATATATTACTAAAAATAATGACAGCATGATTCCAGTCGTTTCGCTAAACAATGCTGCGTCTTCGCTTTAATTATTGGTGTCTTTGAATAAGATCCAGGATTAGAAAGCCTAACCTCTAAGTTTAGAATGTGAAACGTATCATGGAAGCAGAGGCAGTGATTTGGAGCCTTTTCTTCGCGGTGTAATTGAGTTCACCCAGACCGCCTCTAGCGTTGGGAAGAGACGTATCATTCACGCGTCCCCTCTTTGCCCCCTCGCTCTCCGGCACGCTTTGTGAGTTCCCCGCGCCGTTAGTTGTACGTTGGGAAAGGTCAGGCTCACTCACGTCACAACTTCTATTAAGCAGTTCTGGATTTCTTGGTCGTGTTAGTTTTTTTTATACATATCGCTGGGAATAATTGACTCTTTAGAAATAATCGCAGTGGGAGCGGACACGTAAGGCGGGGAGGGGAAATTAAACGGCGCGTTGAGACGTTTTTCAAGGAAATTCAAAGAATCGTGGCTTCGAGTGACAAAAACAAGCAGTTTAAGTCAGGTCGAGATGGACAGAGGAATTTGGGTAACATTTATTATTATTATTATTATATTTTAGTTATATAGCGCCAACAGTTTACGCAGCGCTTCATACAATACATATACTCAAGGGGGTCTGACAAGACGAGAATTAACAGACTGAGACAAACCGATACATTAGGTGGAGAGACTCGGCTCGAAAGCTTACAATCTTAAGACATTTAATCCAAAAATGTAACAGGGTGCAGACGGAAGAAAAAGGCAAAGTAACACTGAGATGAAGCATAAAATGTATCGTTTCACAAAATGTAAACATGGATGGATACGTTTCGAGACTGGGTTACTATCTTCCGATCAGTAGAATGTCAGCTTCGTGGTCCAGTAGTTTCCCTTGATCAGGTAGCTCCCTCGAGTTCTGCTCCGTTTGCTCCAGTGGTTTCAGTGAACAGTTTACATTCTGAAGGTCTCAAGGTTCGGAGCTTCCGTATTCCCTCATGTAGACCTCGAGCCTTGTCCTGTAGGGTGAATATGACGAGACGTCGTCCTTCTACATTCATGTCTTCCAGGAAGATTCATCACTTGTCCTGCTCGGCACTCTCTGGCCAACGATCTTCTCCAAAAGCCTAGGTCAGACTCTGTCTTAAGACCTATCAGTCCTTATCCTAAGCTTACAGTCCTTCCCACCATGAGTCCTGGGATCAGCGAGGAGGTCTTCGGCGAGGAGGTCTTCGGCAAGGAGGTCTTCAGCGAGGAGGTCTTCAGCAAGGAGGTCTTCAGCGAGGAGGTCTTCGGCGAGGAGGACTTCAGCGAGGAGGTCTTCAGCGAGGAGGTCTTCGGCGAGGAGGTCTTCAGCGAGGAGGTCTTCGGCGAGGAGGTCTTCGGCGAGGAGGTCTTCAGCGAGGAGGTCTTCAGCGAGGAGGTCTTCGGCGAGGAGGTCTTCAGCGAGGAGGTCTTCAGCGAGGAGGTCTTCAGCAAGGAGGTCTTCAGCGAGGAGGTCTTCAGCAAGGAGGTCTTCAGCAAGGAGGTCTTCAGCGAGGAGGTCTTCAGCGAGGAGGTCTTCTTAATATCCCACCTTTTACTGGCTCCTGCTGGTTCTGCCGTGCTCCTGGTCGTTCATCTTGGAACCAACGACTGTTGCTCAGCCAACGCGGAATCTTATCTTGTAAGTCATGTAACTCATAAATTCAGTTTAAGAAAGCGTAAACAAAGACATCAATAAACCCCGTCCCGGTGAGGACCGTTAGCCATGACACGGAAATCCAATATCTCATCTGTCTCTGATAAAAAACCATTCCCTTGAGGGTCGGCTGTAACTCACTTCCCGTGGACGGCAGACTTTCAGTTGTCAAATATCACTTCACATTCAACATAATCAAAAACTCCGTCCAAACTTTTAATGCAGTTGAAGTTTCCATAGCAACTGCAGTGATCTGTCGACGAACATTTCCGTGTTGGAGAACCATCAGTCCGATACTTTCTTTCGCTGTCTCCTTGGCCAAAGGTCCTTCGCCAAAAGACAGAGATGGATTTAAGAGGCATTAGGAAGGTTAGCATTTAAAGCTGCTGTTCCACTTGGGTCAAAAATCTTAATGGCGCAGACTGGTAATCCGGGCACCCACCGGGCAGATACCCCTGTGGGCCACTGGCAAACAGGGCTCGATACTCACCCGATCTGCCACTCCAGGGGCATATTCAGCTAGCAGCCGCACACTACGTGAGTATAAATATGGCCGCACCTGTGTCATCAGGCGGCCGCCAGCCTTAAAGTGCCAGTCCGGCCTTAAAACATTTACCTCCCGCTCTAATACGTTTAGCAGCTAAACCTCAGCAGTAAAGGTCGTGGAGGCTTCCGGTATCCATTAAAGCTGTTAGTAATTAGAATTTATGTTTTCTAATTAAAAAAAATTCAATTCAATTTAGTTTTTAGATTTACAAATTCAACATTACAAAATTTGCAGGGGCCACAACGCGGAAATAAATAGAAACCAGGGCGTCAGTAAGCCTGTGAGACGCCAAAAAAGGCAATTTAATGCACCGAGAAGTTCATGGAGAGTTAGTTTATCGGGAAACGTCCTCCCGCGGGGAATGGAAACGCTTTCCTGAATTTGCATACGGGGACAATAATCACCCCCCCCCAAAAAAATAATAATGACTCCGAATAATACATGAATTCCAGGCGACTCCGTGACCCGAAACCTTTCATTTACATGGCAAAGACAGAAAACCGCATGAAATTGAAATAACTAAAAATCTAATTCTATTATCTGTCATTTACATAAAACTGTAATATTTCCCACCTCTGAAGACAAATTGCTTCCGAAACCCCTTAATCTCCCAACAAGTTCCGAAAAAATGAGAATTCATGGAAAGCCCCGAAAAAAAAGATTTCAACAATTTGTGAGTCAAGCAGATTGAGATGAATTTAATTAAAAGCCGAATGGCTTTCTACCCGGCCTGTATGCACCGGCGGATTAGCGGAATTAAAACCTTATTTCAGACGCTATCTCTGGAAAAGTATTCAAAGAGAACATTTTCACCACAATTAAAGACAATTTTGATAAATTTCCATTTCGAGTGAATTAAAGAGACTTTCCAGCCAGCGAAGACTTTAATGCATACAATACACGCGGTCTCTTTAAAGTTACACGGTGTCCCCTTCCAAATGCATGGCGCAGCTCATCATTATACAGTAATTACCCCCCAGCACTGTATACAGTAATTACCCCCCAGCACTGTATACAGTAATTACCCCCCAGCACTGTATACAGTAATTACCCCCCAGCACTGTATACAGTAATATAACCCCCAGTGCTGTATACAGTAATATAACCCCCCAGCACTGTATACAGTAATATAACCCCCAGTGCTGTATACAGTAATATAACCCCCCAGCACTGTATACAGTAATATAACCCCCAGTGCTGTATACAGTAATATAACCCCCAGCGCTGTATACAGTAATATAACCCCCAGCGCTGTATACAGTAATATAACCCCCCAGCACTGTATACAGTAATATAACCCCCAGCGCTGTATACAGTAATATAACCCCCAGCGCTGTATACAGTAATATAACCCCCAGCGCTGTATACAGTAATATAACCCCCAGTGCTGTATACAGTAATATAACCCCCAGCGCTGTATACAGTAATATAACCCCCAGCGCTGTATACAGTAATATAACCCCCAGCGCTGTATACAGTAATATAACCCCCCAGCACTGTATACAGTAATATAACCCCCAGCGCTGTATACAGTAATATAACCCCCAGCGCTGTATACAGTAATATAACCCCCCAGCACTGTATACAGTAATATAACCCCCAGCGCTGTATACAGTAATATAACCCCCAGCGCTGTATACAGTAATATAACCCCCAGCACTCAAACACCACACTGAGCTGATGCTTTATGGCGATGCTAATGAAGTCCGTTTCCTCCTTAGACTTTCATCAGTCAGAGACTCCGACTGGGTGATTAACACTGAGCCATTCTATTGTCCCCCACAGGCAGTATGATAAGGAGTCGGGGGGTTTAGTAGATCGGGGGTCAGATAACAGAGCAAGAATCATACAAATGGCTGATAAGCAGCTGCCTAAAACAGAACAAGATTTTAGAGAATTTATTTTGTAATCTGATATTAGTAACCACCCATGTAGATTGTATGCTCTTGTGAGCAAGGTGTAGTATTTGTGACAGTATTGTAATGCCTTGAGTGTATAGCCGGTACTGCAGAATATGTCAGGTAATAACAGTAATAATATATCTTTAGTGTTCTCTGCATCTCAAAGGCCTCATTTGCATCGAAACACCTGGATCGTTGAATGAAAATTCCCGTCCTGTGCTGATTAATCGTTTCCATAGCAACAAGTAGCAAAATTTTTCCTTTTTTTTTTGCATGGCTAAGTGAATTCTAGCGGGAAGGCGAGAAAACGGGACACTTGGCTTTATCACCCTTAAGATGTAAAAGTAGAAAGCAGTCATAACATTATTATTAGGGCTGACATTGTTACGGCTGGCGGAACAAAAGCTACGATTACAATCAAATCTTTTCATATCTTGTATAAAATATCTCCGGGGTGATACATTTATCAAAAAAAGATGAAAAAGCTATGACCTATGCCATAAATAAGCCCCATTCACAATTTGTTAGTCCTCATATCAGATTAAAAATCAGTTTTTACAAATATTTCTTTTTTTTTTTACCCCAGTTGTAGTTTTTGCCCCATAATATGATGTTTTCAGGCAGCTGCATATCAGCCATTTGTATGATTCTCGCTCTGTTATCTGACCCCCGATCTACTAAACACCCCGACTCCTTATCATACTGCCTGTGGGGAACAATAGAATGGCTCAGTCTTAATCACCCCACCGGACTCTCTGACTAATGAAAGTCTATGGAGGAACGGACTTCATTAGCATCGCCATAAAGCATCAGCTCAGTGGTCTTGTCTTGCATTCAGGACCCATATGCCTATCCCATGTAAATTTAAATTCCCTCACTGGATTAACCTGTACCAGTTCTGCTGGGAGGCTGTTCTGCATATCTACCACTCTTTCAACCATTTGAAACATGTTCATTATGCAAAGAATATATATTTTATTTAGCATTTTCTCTTTTTTTAGGGCACACGGGACAAAGCGAGATAAATAAATACGCCGTTTTGTTTCCATTTGCAATAAGAAAACGGCGGTGGTTAAATTGTTCTCAATCACAGACGATCCAGCAGGAGGCTCTCTGTTAATTATGTGTCTTTCCGTACGAAATGGGTTAGCGCCATCTCCTCGGGGCGCTGGATTCTCTCAGGCTGGAAGCATTAAATACAGAAGACCAGCTGCTGGCACCTGCGCGCTTCACAAACGTCGTTATCTTTTTACGCTTTACATTAGCAGATTATATAAGAACATTAAAGCAATTATGCAATTAATATTATGCTCCATTTCTAATCGAATTCACAACTTCTAAAAGCTTAACCCCTTTATTACAATAATGTATGTATTTTTCTTTTTTTTCTAATTTTTCTAGGGACGAGGGGCTTGCAATCTATGTTTGTTTTTTTTGCATTGTTGTTTAATTTTATTTATGTATTTTAATATTTAATTTCTTTTTTAGCAGGACTTGACACAAAAAATTGGATGGGTTCCACAAAAGGCAAACCCCATGCCGGCATTATATATATATATATATATATATATATATATATATGAATGTATATATGTGTATATATGACTGTATTTATCTAAATCTATGTATAAATATATATGTATATATCTATATATATAAAGCTTGTAATGTGTTGTTAAACTGTCTGGAACTTCATGGGTTAAACCAATTTTAATGGCTTTGAGTGCATTCTGGACAGAGCCATATATTAGCTAAATAAAGCGTGATATAGATTACATGAATACATATCGACGCCGAAATAAAAAGAAACATAATGACCACAGTAAGTGGCGCTTTAATTACTTTAAAAACATGTTATTTTCTTGCCATTATATGTTGCACAATTCCGTTACATTGTATCACATGAATGTAGACATTTATTGCCAGCTATAGATCACTTCATGCCTTGGATACAGTAAGCAAGGGGAAGGAAGATGGCGGCTCCACTTATACCATCAGGAGGGTGGTAGATAAGTGGAACAGCCTCCCAGCAGATGTGGTAGAGGGTAATACAGTGGGGGTATTAAACACGCATGGGATAGACATACGGCTCCTGAATCTAAGACGAGACCAACGACTGATTAAGGTTTGAGTCTTTACAGCAGGAGAAACGGGCGACTAGACGGGGGCCGTATGGGGGCCGATCTGCCGGGGGGTTCTGTGTTATAGAGATCAAGCAGATGGACTCTTCCACGTACCCTTATATAACGCATTGTCTGTAAGTGACACTCACCTACTGACAGTTAACTGATAATCACGTGCGGTTAATGCGTCTAGATTGTCAGCCTCCGAGCCGAGACGTCTTTCCCTAACGTTCTGTTTTGTCTTAGTCCGTCAGTTCTGGTTCTGCCAGACCCTTTGAATGTAGGGACTGTAAGAAGCACTGCGGGAATTGTTGGAGCTATATAGAGAAAAGATTTGAATAAAAGTGCCATAAATAGGCATTGAGATGCAAGCCCCCTTTGCGCCGCGGCACTTCAGGGGTCTTTGGACTCTCGCTTTCTTGGTGACCTCCTGATAGAGCTGCTAATGATAATTACCCAGAGACGTTTCCGTAGGGAGGTCTTTAACTGTGCGAGTGCCAGAGACGCGGTTCATAAGGACCCTCTCTCCGCTGGATGGTGGTATCCATGGGGCGGCTTATTGTCAACGTGAAACCAGAAAGGGGGGAATTTGGACAAAAAGCTAATTTAATGCGTTTAATGGCCCGACGAGGACTTCTAGTCTTCTGAAATATGTATTTATGCCGAGGAATCCCCTGGCGAAATTCCATAATCACCCAAGAGGGGGGCTCTAGGAGTGTCGGAACCTCACAGGGGGTCTGATGAATATGGCGCTATATAAAACAATAAATAATAATAATATATCTGACTTGGGACATCCTGGAGCTAAAGCAATGGAACCCTGCAGAATCTGAGAAGGAACTAGAACAATGAGCTAGAATACTAGCAGAACCTGGAATGTGCTCAGGTTCCAGATTAAGATGGAATATATCGGACCAGATTGTGAGCCGGATCGCAGACTCATGAAATCATTTGCTTTTCCAGAGGTCACCGTGATTTTCCTGCCGGTTCTAGCAGCAGAAATGTCCTTTAGACTTGCGGCATCGCGCGGTGGGGGGCTTTCGCGGTGAGAAGCTGCGTCGCCCCCGTTTTGGTGCCATTTACGCTCTTCTAAGATCTGCTAAAAGCATGTTGGCCGCCTGTCCTTAATGACTCGTAATGTGCAGAATCACACGTAATGACGGATCCCACCAAATCCGAGGGGTTTTAAAGCTGAAAAAGAGGACAGCCTTGTAGGTCATTCCAGCTTTTTGTGTGAAGGGTCTTCACTTTGGTATGAAGCATTTTTTGGTGAATGTGGTTGTCCACCTGCCCTGACCTCCCTTAGTGAATTTGATCTTAGTATACAGCAGCCTGCCCTTAAAGGGTCACCTGTATCTTGGTACCGTGCAGCCTGCCCTGACCTTAACGGGTTACTGTATCCTGGTACCGTGCAGCCTGCCCTGACCTTAACGGGTTACTGTATCCTGGTACCTTGCAGCCTGCCCTGACCTTAACCGGTTACTGTATCCTGGTACCTTGCAGCCTGCCCTGACCTTAACGGGTTACTGTATCCTGGTACCGTGCAGCCTGCCCTGACCTTAACGGGTTACTGTATCCTGGTACCGTGCAGCCTGCCCTGACCTTAACGGGTTACTGTATCCTGGTACCGTGCAGCCTGCCCTGACCTTAACGGGTTACTGTATCTTGGTACTGTGCAGCCTGCCCTGGCTGCAGAAGACCATAAACCATTATCTGTATCTGGGAACACAGCAGCCTGCCCTGACCTTGGTTAGTGACTTGGATTTCAGCACAAAGTAGCCTGCCCTGACCTTTGCAACCAGGAACCACTTATAATAATAACAATATATTTAAAATAATAAATAATATAAATAGTAATAATGAAATCATGTGCATCTATAACTGAACCTAATAGGATATGAGGATGGCGCTGAAATGTGCTTTTTTGACTTTTGAATTCTAGGAGAGACAGAAAGTCTTATTTTGTCACTTTTTTGCTTTATTCCTTAGTCGATGAAGGGATTCGCTGTGTGAGGCTGTGGAAAACGTTAACTTTTGCTCTGTCTGACAGCGCCTCCTGCTGCACACATCAGTAACTACTCATAGAGGGAACATAGCGCCACCTGCTGGAGCTGGGAGGGAAGGCAGTCAGACAGCGCCACCTGCTGCATGCGGAATAAACTGGCCCTTGCAATGCAGATAGAGCCACCTGCTGTACACCGAGGAACCTGCACCTTGGAGTCTACCCTCTTATTGATTGGATGCTTGGGAGCCTTGGGCATTTCTAGCCATTCCTGGATCAGGCTGATTCATTAACCAGAAAAAGTCTTTTTTAAACACATTTCCAGTTGGCTAACCGCTATTAATTCTGCTTTTCCAAATAATCCCTTTGTCCCCTGAGCTCAATACAAAGTGGATTTAAGTCTGGAGAACATTAACCCTTTTGAGGGAGCCAAACGCTGCATCACATCACACATTCGCTAGCCTTTTAGTTAAACGCCGAAGAAAATGGTCCAATGTCAAATAACTGACAAGAATTTGGCTTTTTCAGAAGACATTTCAAACATAATTAATACTTCTACCTGCCATGTGTCCCAGATTTGCAAAGACAGTCTGTAGTTTGCTGCTTCGGTGTCACGCTGGTCAGACATTTGTCCGGAATCGTAAATTGGAATTTGCATATAAAGTGTTAATAGTCTAAATGTTTCATTATACGCTTTGAATTGTACCTAATGCCACTAAAATTGTGTGTATTTAATGTAAACCCTCAAAAAAAGGTGGGGAGCTGGCAAGCTCCACTGATGATAGGAGAGTCAGTATGTATGTATATATGTTGTTAGAGTGTGTGTGTTAGTGTATAGTGTTAGCACATGTGTGTGTTAGTATTTGGTGTTAGCATGACTGTGTGTGTCAGCATATGTGTGTATGTTTGTGTGTTGTGTTAGCATGAGTGTATATGTTAGTATCTAGTGTCAGCACGTGTGTTTTGTGAGTGTTAGTGTGAGTGTGTGTGTGAACGTGTGCATCTCGAGGGATCTGCTGGTGGTCTCTGTTTCTGTGATGATAATATTTCATGTATGACGGTTTATGTTATCCAGTTATGTAACTCGGGATTTTGTTTTAAGAAAATGACTGTAACATAAAGATTATCTTTTATAAGATTACAGATAATACTTAAAACCTCAAAATGTGGTTTTCGGTTATTCTAATTATATTTTCATCAGTAAATGTCCAACAGGCGTTTAAGATTTTACTGATTAGACAATTAACCCCTTAATGACAGAGCCCGTACATCTAGAGGCTCAAAATGCATTGTTTTCAATGGGTTTAGGGACCGCCCTTTGTCCTTAAGGAGTTAAAAAAGCCCTCCCACCGACTTTTGTATTTCTATAATCAGATTAAATGTAAATTTTTTAAAAAAAATATTGAGTTGTTTTTTTGGCGCCTCAAGGTCTGCTGATAAAGGGAGTTTATTGAAACAAATTGAGGTTTTTGTGACCATCTGACGTTACCTATATAGAGCCCTGCGTGGGACTGCTTTTTTATTCCCGCTCCCGCTGGTTTTTTGTCCAATCCCGCACGCTCCCGCCACAAATGTGGCCAATCACGCCCCCCTCCTTACCTGCTCTATACAGTAATATAACCCCCAGCGCTGTATACAGTAATATAACCCCCCAGCGCTGTATAGTAGAGGACTGCATTGAGATGCGGGACCCGCCAAAAAACTTGCGGGTGAGAGCGGCTGGTCAGGCGCTGTACCTGCGGGTCCCGGTAATCCCGCGCAGTCCCGCAAGGCTGCCTTTGCGCTGCTCCCTCGCAGCGTCTCTTCTCTTGCTCCGCCCAGGAACAAGGCGGAGTCACGGGAAGTGACGTCAGATCACGTGACTCTGCTGTGTTCCTGAGCGGAGCAAGAGAAGAGACGCTGTGAGGGAGCAGCGCAAAGGCAGCCTTGCGGGACGGCGCGGGATTACCGGGACCCGCAGGTACAGCGCCTGACCAGCCGCTCTCACCCGCAAGTTTTTTGGCGCTGGGGGGGTTATATTACTGTATACAGCGCTGGGGGTTATATTACTGTATACAGCGCTGGGGGTTATATTACTGTATACAGCGCTGGGGGTTATATTACTGTATACAGCGCTTGGGTTATATTACTGTATACAGCGCTGGGGGTTATATTACTGTATACAGCGCTGGGGGTTATATTACTGTATAGAGCACTGGGGGGTTATATTACTGTATACAGCGCTCGGGGTTATTATTGTATACAACTCTGGGGGCTATGCTTAAGGAGAAAAATATTGCACCATCACAAATCTCCATGAGATGGCGCCATCATTTTAGAAATTAACAGGGGTTCTTTGTAAGCGTTTGGGGCCGCATGACCAACCCGGCCGCTCGCTGCGAATATTAATATTTACCCCAAATGCAAAATGAAAATGACATATTATGTGGATCCCTAACCCGTGAACGCAGACGAATCAGTTGACAAAAGCTTTGCGATATTCAACAGAGCGCAAAATGGCATTATCGTGCGGACGCGCTGTGTATCACATGAATAAAAATAACATTTTATGCATTATGCATTTTTCTTAAGAATTTTCCTTAAAATGAATATTGATGAATAACGAATATATTATTAGAAGCCGCATAAAAGCATCTCTGTTACAATGTTTCTGGGAAACGGCGTATTTATGCATATATATATATATATATTATACAACGTATGCCGTTTCCTGAGGCAAGAGATACCACAATGGGCGAGTGTAATTGCCCCCTTTACCCCTCCAGGCACTGATAAATGCCCCCCTGCACCCACAACTAACACACACACTCACTATAACACGTACACACACGTACCGTAACACACGCTTACACCAAAACACACTGACTCCATCATAACCCCCTTGGAAATGCATGGAGATATTCTGCAGCTGAACATATTTCGCCCAACGCGATATACTCACCGGCAGCTGGCCCCCCTCACCGACTAAGAGGGGGTAAAACAAGACCCCCCATGTGCATGCCAGAAAGTGCTCCCATTGAATAATCCAAGGACTGAGAGCGACCGGACGGAGCAGATCTTTAATTCTTTAAAAAAAAAAACACCACTTTGTGTATTTTTAATAATTGGTAAACTGGGTTCAGAATTCCTGCTTTTCAACAGTTTCCCCTAATGTTTGGGGGGCAATTAATTAACTACTAATAGTGCAAACAGCTCACAGGGATCATATTTGCCCCCCAAATAGCACCGTCTAGACCCATATAACCCGGCGTATTTATAGAGCGCCCCTGCGGAGTGTGCGTGTACAGACCCCGCTCAGGGGGCAGCACGGCAGACATTACTCATCCCCACTAATACTCCTTAAGCATCCTGGAATGTGCCGCCGGTACGCAAGGTCGGATTTAACCCCTTCACTACCGCCCGCGACCCAAAGCAGAGGCAACAAGGATTTAAAGGGAAACTAAATGTTTAAATATTAACCTAAAAAGGTTTCTCGTAGGTGTTTTTAAAGGGTTCGCTATTATATGGAATAATAATGTGTGGATTTTTATTTAACCCCGACACACACCGAGCAGTCGCTCTTATACAGTAGATCACACTATCTTGGTGTGCGGGTGGGGGGGGGGGTCGATTAGATAGAGGGGGGGTTAATCAATCAATATCTGTGTTCCTAATCAATACCAGGCTCCTGTAACCGATCACCGCCCTCCCACACGCTTGGCCTCCAGGGAAGCGCATCAGTCCTTAGCAATATATAGAGCTGCCACCTAATGCTCCCAGGGGGTCTACGGGGACGTTGCACGGGGCCCCTGAAATCCCCCACGCGTGTATTAACCCTTTATCAGATACGCATGTTCCAGCCCGGCAAAGGATATTATTTTTTGCCACCTCTCAGCGTGTCCCCAAAGTACGAGTACCGGGGGAGACCTTTACTGTCTGTAAAATAAACACCTTCACATTATATAGAGATTAAATCAAACAGGGGCATGAAAATAATTAACCCTTTAAACACAAGCTTTAAAACCCAAGGGAGAGGAGTATAAAGTAGGATTAGCAAACAGGGGGATTTTTTGCCCCCCATGTCACATCAGGCAGGCATGCTGGAAGTCAACATCCCTCTGGGAGTGATTTCGATCCCCATCATGCTCAGCTAGCCAAAGATCCCTGGGGCTTGCTGAGAGAGATAGGATTCGGCCCCCCTCCAAACTTTTCAAATAGATGGCTGTGCATGAATGGATAATAGTCCCCATAGGGCCTGTGGAAGTTAGTGAGGGACACAGGTTCTACTGCGGGGTATTATACGCTCTATGTCCCCCCCAAATCCTGAGGTAACTCCATCTTAGTACCCCCTAAATATCAGGGCACCCCCTCTCTCCCATGCGCCCCCCTTCCTTCTACCCATGCGGGGGGAGCTGCCCTTCCTGCCCCCTTCCCATTCCCAGCTTCCAACTGGCCCCGCCTCGCCAGGATCTGGGAATTCGGGATGGACGTGGCCTTCGGCCAATCGGCGGCCGCCCTTGCCGGTGACGACACGGGTAGTGTTGGCTGTGGGGCGGGCGGGGGCAGCGCAGGGAAGCGAGGCAGAGTTTGGGGAAAGTGAAGGAAGAAGAGAGAGGGGCTGCCGGGGCGACGGGAGAGGTGAGTGCTGGATACCTACCCCCCGACGGTGCTCTGCCCCCACCCTGGGGCACCAAACCCCCGCATGGAATAACTACCCTTACCCCCTCCCACCTGGGGCAACAAGCCTTGGGCTCCCCCAGCATAGAACACATACCCCTGGGCTGCCCCTCAGAATGTGACATCCGCCCCTGACCCTGCTGCTGGGGCAGCCCCCCAGGCGGATTCCAATATTTTTGGAAACTTCTCCCTTTACGTAAAAAATAAAATAAAACTCAGCCATTTGGGGGCCGGCAGTGTGAGGGTTAAATGCAGTTCCAGGTTCTGCCAAAAACCACCCAGTGACCCGGGAGGGGGCAATAAATCCCGACACTGTTACCCCGGAACAGCCCCCGAGGGTTGGGAACACGTTTTTCCCTCCCTATGTGGCAGGTCTGCGATGCCCAAATATGAGATACCCCTCCTTGTGGCAATTTTTTCTGCATCTGCCCCTTCCCTCTGGTTAAAGTGCCCCCTTCTGGCAGCTCCCCCCCATGTGTTAGTTTTTGCCCTGCTCTATGCCCCCCCCCTTTCCGCTGTTTATTTTCTGCTGGGTGTTTATAGCCAGAGAGAAATTCCCAAACTGTTTATTGCACCCCCCCCCCGCCTTGTAAATAAGGGGCTATTTGTGGCTGAAACCGGATCTTTTCTTATGGAAAGTGTTGGCTGCGCAGCGAGGGGACAAATGGGGGGATTAATGCCCCTTCTATGTGCAGGTAACAATTTCTTCATTGTCACCTCTGTGAGCCGGCGACAACATCTGGTCCGGCAGCATGTGTGTGTCGGGGCCACGTCTTCTCCCGTCAGCGTGTGCCCGGCGGGGCCACGTCTTCTCCCGGCAGCATGTGTGTGCCTGGCGGGGCCACGTCTTCTCCCGTCAGCGTGTGCCCGGCGGGGCCACGTCTTCTCCCGTCAGCGTGTGTGTGCCCGGCGGGGCCACGTCTTCTCCCGTCAGCGTGCGTGTGCCCGGCGGGGCCACGTCTTCTCCCGTCAGCGTGCGTGTGCCCGGCGGGGCCACGTCTTCTCCCGTCAGCGTGCGTGTGCCCGGCGGGGCCACGTCTTCTCCCGTCAGCGTGCGTGTGCCCGGCGGGGCCACGTCTTCTCCCGTCAGCGTGTGCCCGGCGGGGCCACGTCTTCTCCCGGCAGCATGTGTGTGCCTGGCGGGGCCACGTCTTCTCCCGTCAGCGTGTGCCCGGCGGGGCCACGTCTTCTCCCGTCAGCGTGTGCCCGGCGGGGCCACGTCTTCTCCCGTCAGCGTGTGCCCGGCGGGGCCACGTCTTCTCCCGTCAGCGTGTGTTCCCCGTGGGGCCACGTCTTCAACCGGGAGTGTCTGTGTCCATCCAGGGCCACGTCATGGGATGCAGTCTGTGAGCGAGGTGCCTCTGTGGCTGGCACAGCAGCGGGTAGTCCAGCACCACCTCAGCGGGGACCCCGATCTGTCATGGCGTGGCAGACGGGGCTGGAAGTCGCTGCGTTTAGCGGTTCTGCGGGATATATTTGGTTTGTGACACGGGAACACCAGGCGTGTATTTCCGGCCGTGTTCGGCGTGTGTTAGCAGCGCGGGTGCAGCAGTCGTGGCGGAGTTTCCCTAGAGCGCGCCGTCCACATGCTACCAACACGTAAAAGACACAGGAAGTGTTTAAATCAGAGTATTCTTCCCCAAATCTATTTATTGTGTCTAACCGTAAATTGGCTGCCACCGATAGATGTTTTGGGGGTTTTTGTTGCGTTTTTTTATTTTTGTTGATTTTTTATCGACGCCGAGCGTTGGAAGTCGTTTTCTGTCCGCGGCACCAGTTTCTGAGTATTTACTCCTCTAGGTTATTTTGGGTATTTAGAATTTACGTGTAAGCGAGGGCTTCGCATGTTGCCGTGGTAACGGGGGCAAGTGCCATCTTGTTGGAAATTCTGTCTTTTTTTTTTTTTTGCTGTGAAAAGCTCGTTCCCGCAGGCTTTTGGACTTTTCGTGGCTAAACAGCTGTTCCCATTCGTCTTAAATTATCCTCCTGAAAATGCTAATTTTACCATAAAATGCTTTTTCGGTAGTTGCGAGGAATTCGCTAAATGGGTCTATAAACTGTATAGCAGGGGCCACCGTCTCTGCATGGAGGGCCACGTGTCCCTCAGCTGTCCGGTGGCCGATACATGCAGCTTTCCCTCGTTGATAAATCTCTCTACTAATGGATTATTTACTGGGTGGGTAGTACATAAGTGGAACAGCCTCCCAGCAGAGGTGGTAGAGGGTAATACAGTGAGGGTATTAAACATGCATGGGATAGACATACGGCTCCTGAATCTAAGACGAGACCAACGACTGATTAAGGTTTGAGTCGTTACAGCAGGAGAAACGGGCGACTAGACGGGGGCCGGATGGGGCCGATCTGCCGGGGGGTTCTGGTATTTTCTGTAGGTGGAGGCAGCTCGGCAGACGTTTTGTTCCGTGTTTTGGGGGTTATTCGGATCCTCGGAGGGGTAAGTTGAGGTCCGGCTCTGTGTCTGTGGATGAAAACAGAATGAATCTGCGCAATGAGAGACGGGGAATGGGGGGAAGTTTCCTGCCCCCGGGGGGGGGGTTCTAGATTTGTTAACTAGCTGGTATCACCAGCCGCCTCTCAGCAGAGGAGTCGCGGGGAACGTTCCAAAGGTCAGATATTTCATTCCAGAGGATTGTTCTCGGTGACTGTATTGAGTAAGGGGCCGTTTGGCCCCCATTGCCCCTGTGTGTGGGGTCATCCAGCTCAGGGGTTCTTTATTTGTCAGGATAATCGGAGGTCAGAGGAATGATTCACTTCCGACTCTCATTGTAAACGAGAGTGGCGGCCGGCAGCCTCCGCGGAGAGGACCGGTGGCGCTGAATTTAGACGTCCTGCGCCTCCCGTTAGCGGCCGAGCGAAGTGTTAGGATTTTTGGAATGCCTGCATTTTAAAGCGTGATTAGTAAACACATCCCCTCGGTCCCGAGATCTTCTCTAATCGGCAACCGGTAACACCTGCAGTTGTGTTCTGCGTTCTAGGCCTCGCGTTCTAGGCCAAACGCTCTCGTCCTGTGTTCCGGCTGTTTAGATGCATTGTATCCTAGGCACTGGGGCAAATACATGCTACACAAAACCCCAGATCTGCTGCCCCCGACTGCTGGCTTTTCTCGGGCCTGTTGGCAGTTATGTGTCTGGATCCCGCTGCCGGTATCCGCATTCCTCTGTATTGCTCCTCATTCTTTCGTAGGGCTGAATAATGTTGCAGGAATTTTGTTCCGGATCTCCCCGCGGGACCCTCTTTAGGTTTTTTGGTGGGTATCCATCGAGGACGCGGAACGCGCGGCATGTGCTTTTTAACCGTTTAGGTGATGTCGCCCGTTCCGGGATCTGGAATGTTGTTGTGATTTCGGAGAATCGCGTCTGGATAGAAAGCCGCTTTTGTTCCTTGGAGTGTTTCCTGATTGCGCTGCAGCAGCCGGTTTGGGGCCCTCGCTGCGTATTCTGTAACGCAGCAAATCATTTAAAGGGGCCCCTCGGCTGTCACACAGTACAGTCCCTTTAAACCGCACGCTCTCTGTGATCTGATTGGTAGTTGCCTGCGACTCGCGTTACACATCCCCATGTGATCTCTGGACATGCGCGTGCGGACAGCTGGCTGCTCGGCTCCTGACGGGGGGGGGTAGAGCTGCGCCGCAGTGCATTATGGGAGAAAGCTGTTTGGGTTTGCGCGGCGCTTGGCATCGCGGTGCCCCCGGGTCTTATAAGGATCCTGATTGGTGGACGCCATTCGCGCATGAATATACATTCTTTAAAGTTTTTATTTCTGCGTTTCGTTATAGGATCCGAAATCTCCGCGTGTTTCTTAACTCAATAAATCTTTAATGTTTCCATCGTAGATATAAAGTATCTCATTCGCCACAAACACGCAGAAAACACAAAAAGACATTTTATTAAAATAAACAATCCAAAAAAATAAAAAGCGATTCTAAAAAATGTAAATAAACAATTATAATAATTATTGAAATAAACAATTTTTTCTCTTATATACAGAGGTGATAGAAATGATCTAAAGTGTTCTTTTAAAGTGGACTTGTCGCCGCAGCAACCAGTGGAACATGCTCTTGGTTGCCATGGGAATTAGACAGCTATTCAAACTTTGCGCCAGAATCCCCGTTTATATTTATTTAAACCGTATTATCGTTAGTCGGACATTTATGGGCTCTCCGTGTTTAATATCTCCTCCGCTTCCTTTTAGATTGTAAGCTCTTCGAGCCAGGACCTCTTACATATTCTTACTGTTATTGGATCGTCTGCAGGGCGGGGGTGGGCTGTGGGGGTCTTCTGATTATGTGGGGTAAATGAATGTATAGTATAAGCGTGATAAGCTGTTATCGCATGTGGCTCCAAGAGAGAATATATCCGGGGGGGGGGGCGGGGGATGTGATGTCACTCCGGGATTCTCCGCTGCTCACTAATTCAAATTGATGATGTCATTTGTTAAGTTGTAAACATCATAAAACTTTGTGCTGTTTGAGGGGAATTCGGTTTCCTGAAGGAGGTTTTTGTGTCCGTCTAAAATCTCATGAATTTAACCCAGAAAAAGTCACGAGCGGAACGCGTTCCACCAGCGGCTGAAAATCTCAGACAGAAAGCTTTTTGTTCTTATCAAGAGCGGAAACCTGATCTGTTTACTGATATGAGGGGGTCTGCGCTGTACACAGGGGGGTCTGCGGTGTACCGAGGGGGTAGGGGGGGTTACACAGGGGGTGGGCGTGATATTAAGACTCGTTCCCTGTTGGGGCAGAACGCGAGATGCTGCACAGTTACACGGAGTTAAAGGGGCAGTTTAATGTCGCTGACACCCCCAGTAAGTCTATAATATGCTTTTTTTAAAACACTTAACTGATATCGTAGCTGCAGCCCTGCAGCTGCAGCTCACGTCCTACTCTATGGACTGACCCCTGCCCACAGTGTAACCCGAACCAGCGCTGAAGCTGACGGAGAGTATATGATGAGCAGAGTCCTTCACAAAATAATGTTGTTCTGGGGGCCGCTGCGGTGCATACTTGTGCTGTATGGGGGGCCGCTGCGTTGCATACTTGTGCTGTATGGGGGGGGCCGCTGCAGTGCATACCTGTGCTGTGTGGGGGGCCGCTGCGGTGCATGCTGCCGCTGTGTGGGGGGCCGCTGCGGTGCATGCTGCCGCTGTGTGGAGGGCCGCTGCGGTGCATACCTGTGCTGTGTGGGGGGCCGCTGCGGTGCATGCTGCCGCTGTGTGGGGGGCCGCTGCGGTGCATGCTGCCGCTGTATGGGATGATGTGTTGTGCTCGTCGCTAGCTGTCTGTGTTAGCCGGGGACCCTCGTCGGATTTTTCGGGCTCCGCTTACGATTGTCGGTAACGGGAATTGACCGGCGGATCGGCAGTGGCGGCAGCGAGGGGTCTTTGTGGTTGCCGGGCCGGTTACATTGCGGGCGTATCGAGTGTCGTTCGGGGTGTGCGGAAAGTGACCCCTCCGCCCCGTCTATATCCACGTAGCTGGCAGGGAATGGAATGGAAAACATGTCGCATTTGGGTGTTCCCGTAAAAATAAAACGTGGCCTCTTTCCTGCTCCGTTCGGATGGAGAGATCTTATTGGTGGACGGACCACGGATTACGGAATCTCCGTTTCCACCAAAAATCATCATTATTATTATCAGCAGAAGTGGTAGATTCCGGCCTACCAGCAGGTTCTGTAACCTAAGAGGTTTACAAATTGCGTCCCGCGCTGACCTGCGCCTCCCCACCTGTAAAAGTGTCTTTTTATTGCAAAGGCAGTGAATGAGTTAACGAAACGGGTTTTGTTTTGTTTTTTTAACCAAATCTTCCGGAAAGCTCTTTGATCGCAGCCTGCAGGTTCTAAAAATAATAGTTTCTGGGTAATTACGGAGTGAAGGCTTATCGCTTTCTGGGACAGATGGGGGCCGGCTGTGCAAACACTGCGAGGAGCGCCGCTCCGTGACACAGGTTAGCGTGTTATCAGCGCGCGGGGGTGTAGAGCCCGGTGCGGGGGGGTACGGGGAGAGCCCGGTGCGGGGGGGGTACGGGGAGAGCCCAGTGGGGTTCACGTTTTTGGGTTTCTAGTCCTGGTTCCTGATCTCGAGGATCTCCACGGTATCCGCCGACAGCCCCGAAACGCGTCTGGTTTGTTATGACTTTGTTGTAATCGCTCGCCGGGCCGGTTTGGACGTCGCGGCGTTTATCTCATCCTGCAGTGCGAGTAACGCGGAGGCTCTTGGCTTTCGGACGAGTTTTTCCCAGCAGAGAGGGGCCGACAGATCGCGACGCGGTGTTCTAAAGTCTAGAGCGAAATCCCTCGAGGTGAAAGAGTAACACAGAACGTCTCCTGCGGTTTGAAACGCGTTGGGAAGCGGCGTGCCGGGAAACGCGCTTTAACCTTCACAGCAGTCAAGATAATGGGAGACGCCGGGGGGGCAGCGGGTCTTTATTCACCAAATCTCCCTCTTACACGCGTGTGTTTTGTATGACGCCTGCATGTGGGAGGACATGTTCCTCCATTCTGCGCCGTTGGGAAAGTCCTGGGATAACGTCGGGGTGTAGCTGCAATCCGGCTCGGAGTCCAAGAGGACTGCTGGGGTTTGGATCTCTTTCCTTGTGGTTCTGGGTTCAGTGATGTCATCTTTCAGCGCCCTTGTTTACTCCCCAATGCGGAGCCGCGTGAACCAACCGAGAGGGGCCGCACCTAAAGAAACCGGAATCATATGTGACGCTCCTGAAAAAACCTTAATCAGTCGTTGGTCTCGTCTTAGATTCAGGAGCCGGACGTCTATCCCATGCATGTTTAATCCCCTCACTGTATTACCCTCTACCACTGCTGCTGGGAGGCTGTTCCACTTATGTACTACCCACCCAGTAAAGCTTTCTTCCATCCCGCCTCAGCCTCCGACTGTCCGGCAGGCTGTAATCTGTGGCTGTGTTGCTGTAATTACCCGGCTTTACCCCTGGCTGAGGGTCAGAGATAGTTTGGGGAAAGTTTTTTTTCCTCCTCGCTGCCTGGATCCGTGTCGCTCCTTACAAGGCTCTGTTTGTCTTGCGGGGGCCGTTATTCCAAACACATTTTTCGGAGGGATTTAGAGCGCTGCGTGTGACACTGGGGCCCGAGAGCCGCTGCCGGCTTAATAAAGCTGAGATCCGTTGCGCTCGGCTCGCGGCCGTCTCTGTAATTTATCACCGCGACGTGTTTTGGTTCGGTCCTACTTTAACCCGCGGCGTTCCTGGGGGGGTAACTGACACGGGGGCAGAAGTAAGCCGAGCTGCGGGGTTTGTCTCTAGTGCTCATTTCCAAAACTAACATTAAAACAATCAATAAAAATATATTAGAGACGCCGTCTCGGCATCTGCAGGATTATTCCTCCCCATTAAGTTATCTCTCCTATTAAGTTGCTGATTGGTTCAGGTTCAGCCTTTGTAAAGGGAGAGAACCTCAGATAAACCTTTTTTTTTTTTTTATTCATAACGCCTGTTTTGGTTATTGTTTTATACATTATATATTACGCCGCGTTTCACGCTTTTCCTGATTATTTATTGGATTTTATTTATTTTTTATGTATAGTTTGCGTCTCGGTAACGCGGCCCCCGCGCCGCTTCTGCTTTCTTTTCACAGGAAACACGCAGGACGGCAGCAAAATGATGAGCGATGCAAGTGACATGCTGGCCGCGGCCTTGGAGCAGATGGACGATATTATCGCAGGTAAGTGGGATTCCGCAGCGTCTCTCTAGATTGTAAGCTCCTGGGCGCGGCGCCCCCCTCCCCTGTCGGTTCTTCGGTTTGTTATATATTACTTGTTATGGCCCGTTGTACAGCGCTGCAGAATATGATGCCGCTATCTAAAACAATAAATAATAATCTCAGGTACAGACCGGCACAAGACCGAAAAGCCCTATGAATAGTAGATTAAAAGAGAGCGCTAACAATATACAAACTGAGGGGAGCGCACAACTAGATGAGAGCGCTAAAAGTATACAAACTGAGGGGAGCGCACAACTAGATGAGAGCGCTAAAAGTATACAAACTGAGGGGAGCGCACAACCAGATTAGAGCGCTAAAAATATACAAACTGAGGGGAGCGCACAACCAGATGAGAGCACTAAAAATATACAAACTGAGGGGAGCACACAACCAGATGAGAGCACTAAAAATATACAAACTGAGGGGAGCGCACAACCAGATGAGAGCACTAAAAATATACAAACTGAGGGGAGCGCACAACCAGATGAGAGCGCTAAAAAAATACAAACTGAGGGGAGCGCACAACCAGATGAGAGTGCTAAAAATATACAAACTGAGGGGAGCGCACAACTAGATGAGAGCGCTAAAAATATACAAACTGAGGGGAGCGCTCAACCAGATGAGAGCGCTAAAAATATACAAACTGAGGGGAGCGCACAACCAGATGAGAGCGCTAAAAATATACAAACTGAGGGGAGCGCGCAACCAGATGAGAGCTCTAAAAATATACAAACTGAGGGGAGCGCACAACCAGATGAGAGCGCTAAAAATATACAAACTGAGGGGAGCGCACAATCAGATGAGAGCGCTAAACATATACAAACTGAGGGGAGCGCGCAACCAGATGAGAGCTCTAAAAATATACAAACTGAGGGGAGCGCACAACTAGATGAGAGCGCTAAAAGTATACAAACTGAGAGGAGCGCACAACCAGATGAGAGCGCTAAAAAAATACAAACTGAGGGGAGCGCACAACCAGATGAGAGCGCTAAAAATATACAAACTGAGGGGAGCGCACAACTAGAGGAGAGCGCTAAAAGTATACAAACTGAGGGGAGAGCACAACCGGATGAGAGCTCTAAAAATATACAAACTGAGGGGAGCGCGCAATCAGATGAGAGCGCTAAAAATATACAAACTGAGGGGAGCGCACAACCAGATGAGAGCGCTAAACTCATGTGATACGCACTGCTGCCTCAGGCTGGAAATGAAGAATGGAGGGTTTGTTTTTAGGGAAGGAGCAGGAAGGAGGCGCGTCGGAGGAACCTGTGATGGGAACATGCAGTCCGTATGCTGGTTTATCGCTCGTTCTAGTATCTGACAGCTTGAGGCCCCGAACAATGAATGATTCATAACCAGCATGAGAGAAAAAGAGATAAACGTCTTATCTCGCTCAGAACCTATGACATCATCTGTACCTAGAGTAACCAGCCGTTGGTGTACTGTAAACCCCAGGACTCCCAGCCAGCGTCTCTGAAGTCTCCCTGCCGTATTACGCACCCCGAGGGAACCCTGCCCTGCCCCCGCTGCTGATTTTTCCATTACTTCATTCCTCTTTCTTCCCAGGAGATCCTGAGCTTCTGCCGGAACACTTAGCCCCTTCTTCTGCCTTTAAAGGGTCTTAAACGTATTAAATGTAACATTAGGGATGATTAGAACGCTTTTATTATCACATAAACATTAAACTAAGTTATACTAAACTTGGTTATTATTGTTTATTGAGGAATATATCGGCATCATATTCCATAGCGCTGTACAACGTAATGTTTTTATGTCTGTTACATTGTTACACAGTCACTAACGGGCATCAGATGAACGGCGTCAGGTTTCTCGCAGTACGTAAGGAAGTTTTCCTTCACCGAGAGGGTAGTAGATAAGTGGAACAGCCTCCCAGGCTCTGTAGCACAGTTTAGACGATGTCGTCTCGGCATCTTATCCCACGCGTAATTGTTTTCTGTCCGTTGATGTCTCTCGACAGGCTCCAAGGCCCTGGAGTATTCCAACGGGATATTTGACTGTCAGTCCCCCACCTCGCCGTTCATGGGAAGCCTGCGCGTTTTACATCTCATCGAAGACCTGCGGGGGATGCTGGAGATGATGGATCCGGAGGAGCGGGAGAGTTTGCGCTGTCAGCTGCCGGACTCCACGGCCGACGCGCTGGCGGATTGGCTCCAGGTCCAAATGGTGGGTGAGACGTCCGGAGCGCCGCGGCCGCCGCACAAATCCTACAAACGGCTGCCTGAAAACATTATATTACGGGGCAAAAACTACAACTGGGGTGAAAAAAAAATGAATTAAAGGGTTTTTTCATCTGATCCGGGGAATAAAACAATTGGCCGGATTAAGTCAAACCGCGAGGAGCGCGCAGGGACTGTTACCGAGGATTACGCTCTGTTTGATGTTACATGTATCGCGGCTGTCTGGTTAGAGTGTCAGCGGCGCGCGTTCCTGTGTTTGAGTTAAATATCTGCTTCCCTGAGTTTTTTTGGTCTTTTACCCAAACAAAGTAAAAGTTAAAGGGCTTTCCGCTGGGCGGCGGATCCGAGCGTTTTACGATCCTCTTTGATGCAGATGAGTCACAAAGACCGAGTTGCTAATTGCTGGTTTTGGCGGCTCTGCGTTTAGCTCGCCGTGCCCTCTGCTTCCAGATCGCGCTCCGCTTCTGCCTGTGCGCGTCGTTGCCGGCCGAGGGCTGCGCAGGTAACGTCCGGCCGGAGAGGATTCCGGCGGCTGGGAAACGTCTTAATCCTCCTGGAAAGGTCCGAGGAGATCCTGCAAGTTTTTGGCCTCTTCTTACCTGAATTTCGCTCGCCGTTAACACTTCGTAGTTGATGCCGAGCAGCCGGGTCGGGGCAGAACTCGTCGTCGGGCGCGGGTTGTCGGGTTGTAATTGATGGTGCGTTGATTGATTATCTGTTGCCCGGGTTGTTACCGAGCGGTTCCTTTATTGTGGCCGGCAGTTTTTGGCACCCGGTACCAGATAGGTTAGTTGGTGCAATCACCGTAGCAACCCTGAGAACGTGCTGCCTATTACCTTTTGTATGTTACTCCTTGCAATTTTAGTAGTCTGCCGGCAGATCGGCCCCCGGCGGCCCCCATCTAGTCGCCCGTTTCTCTTGCTGTAAAGACTCAAACCTTAATCAGTCGTCGGTCTCGTCTTAGATTCAGGAGCCGTATGTCTATCCCATGCATGTTTAATCCCCGCACTGTATTGCCCTCTACCACTTCTGCTGGGAGGTTGTTCCACTTATCCACCACCCTCTCGGTATTCTTTCTTGTGTTTCTAAAAGCTGCGTTTTGTGAGCCGTCGCGTTTTTATAAACTGCTTTAGATGGTTGGTGAGCCTTTTGGTGAGATCTGGACTGATCTCCTTCGAGATGCTGAACCGGCTTAACGTCTCCTAAACCTGCGACCCCGAGCGAGGTTTATATTGCTGCGTTAAGTCGGGTGCCGCTGGCTGTCATTGCGATGGATTTTCCGGCGTTTTTATAAGAAAACGGAAAGAGAGGGAAATAAAAGCTGTCCGGGCAGTGGTGGCGGGGGGTGGTTTTTTGTTTTCTTTGCTTTTTTGGAGGCGGATTTGGGCCGGAATGTTGCGGTTGTTCCTTTGTTTCGCTGTTTTCCGTAATTCTATAACTGTTACAATTTGCCTTTTTGTTCAAAGTGAGATTGTTTTACGTTTTTCCAGCTAGAAGGTAAATAAAGCATCCTTTTTTTTTTCTTTTTTAATTATTATTAATTTGCTATTAACCCTTTCCGGGAGCGCGAGCTGTGATTGGTTAAAGCTCCCTCCAGATGTTGAGTGTCGGGTTTTAATGGCTTCTGAAGAAGGTCCTTTTATAATATCAAAGTGTTTAAACGCCTTTCATGTCTATTTAAAAGGCAGATTCCCCGGTTTTTACTGTCGCCGGGGCGAGTTATGGGCTTCGTCGCGTTGGTCGCGCCCCGCCACGCGCTTACAAAGAGTTTGTTTCCAGCATGCGCAGGGTTAATCTGTGCTCCATTATGTGGCCCTTGGTGGGTTCAGTCTCTTAGTCCTGTGCAATAGGGGAGGGGGGGCTCGGGCGAAGCGCTGTGGGGGGGCTGTCGGGCGAAGCGCGCCGGGGGTCGTCTCATCTCCTGTGGTTATCGGCTGCCTGCTGCGTCCTGATCGGTTCCAAGCGTGTTTTGGGGTTTTCGGGGATTATATTTTATATAGATCAGACCGATGCGGCGGAGTCCGTGTCACTTTGTAATTTGTATATTTGTGTCATTTTCAGTAGTTTGGCCCCCGGGCCGGCTCGTCCCAGGAGCTGACATCTCTTCTCTTGCAGGTAAATGGACACATTACCGGGAGTGGAGACATTTACCAGGAGAGGCTGTCCCGTCTGGAGAATGACAAAGAATCGCTAGTTCTGCAGGTGCCGTTGTCTGTCTCCTGTGTGCGTCATGGTGGGGGGGGCCGGGCGATCAGTCATGGTGGGGGGGGCTGCAGGGTCTTTACAGAATGAATAAAGGGGTTCCGATGAGGTCTCATTAGTCTCCCCCTCGCAGGTGAGCGTGCTGACCGACCAGGTGGAGGCTCAGGGAGAGAAGATCCGAGATCTCGAGTTCTGTTTGGAAGAGAACCGGGAAAAGCTGAACGCCACCGAAGAAATGCTGCAGCAGGTGAGCCGTCTGCCGGGGGCATTACTTATACCCAAAGGGGCAATTCCCAGCCGTTTCAACCCCCCCTCCCCCCCCTCATTACACCTCGGCAAATGCATCCAGGTGCCCCTGCTGGCCCTCTCGCTTTATTTTGGCAGAAGACCTAAAACCGCCTTGCCGATAGCCCCCCACTGCCCCCCCCCCGCCAGCAATGGCTTCATTAAAGCAGATGAAAGATCAAAGCTAATGTTTTTACCCCAGAACCCCAAGTCTCGGCCGCCATCACAATTTGTGCCCCCCCCCCCCCCCCCCCCCCCAATTCTGTGAATACAAAACCAGAGACTGGAATCCAACACTAGAGGGTCGGAGGCTGAGAGGAGATAGAAGGAAGTTTTACTTTACTGAGAGGGTGGTGGATAAGTGGAACAGCCTCCCAGCAGACGTGGTAGAGGGTAATACAGTGAGGGGATTATTATTTATGTATTTTTCTTATTTTACAGGAGCTGTTAAGCCGGACGTCCCTGGAAACCCAGAAGCTGGACCTGCTGACGGAGATTTCCAACCTGAAGCTGAAGCTGACGGCCGTGGAGAAGGACCGCACGGAATTTGAGGACAAATTCAAAGATACGGAGGTGAGGGGGGGCGCCGGCTGTATATTCTCACGTATTACTTTGGGGTATTTTCCCGTTGGAAGAATACGCAGCGACCTTTCGGGCGGCCGGCTCAGGGAGGGTATCTGGTGAGAGCGGCGGCACGTTTGGGGGTAATGATTTGGGGGCAGATGGCGGAGACCCCGCGTGGTATTTTGCCGCGACGCGCCGTAAGTCTGGCCGGCCGGAAGGAGTCGTGGTCCCCGGCACACGCTCACTCGTCGGCTCCCGCCGTCTTCCGGACTTATATCCGCCCCCTTTTGTTTTTCCTCCCCGTAATCCAGTCTCTGCATAACGTTATAGCCGAACTCCGCTATCAGATGGAAAAGGTGGAGGTGGAACTCGCGCTGTTCCAGGAAAAAAGGTTACAATATGGCGACCAAGAGGTGACGCTCCGTGCATGGCCCACGCCTGCGAGTGTTTGATAACCTAACCCCAGCGGTGACATGCGCGTAGAGTGCGTGATGGCGCCATGACAGGGGGGACCTCTAACCGGCTGCATGTCGTACACGCGGCTAACCCCGAGGGGCATTTGGTTCATTGTTGCCCCATTTTCTGATGCTGCATCTGCGCATGACTGTTTGTTGTGAAGGTTCATTTAAATATTTAATTAATTTTGGATGTATTTTTGTTGTGAAAGCAGGAGAATTCTATACGGTTCTATAAGACTTCGCAGCCTTTCTAATGGTTTTGCGGCGTCTCCCGGCCGTACACCCCGGGTCGGACTACCTCTGTGTCTAATTCTAAAGAGGTGGAAAAACTAGAAGTTCTGAATGCCGTCTTTGCGGCTCTCGTTGCTGTTTATGATACAAACGGCGATTATATGACAGCGGGGGGGGGGGGTGCGGGCTGATTTTATGCCCTGCGCTCTCGCCCCAGGTTGGGGTACTTGACAGCGTTCTGAGGCCGGACTGTTATCTCCGCAGGGATTGGTGCAGGAGATGAAGTCGCTCCGGCTCCGTGTGGTCGAGATGGAAAACGAGAAGTCTCAGTTTGAGAAGAAGCTCAAATCCACCAAGGTAAACGTTACCCGTCATCACGAAGCTCTAACAACGTGTGTAGCGCTGTACAAGAGTCAGGGTTTCATTTCCTGTCCCCAAGAGCTTACAGTCTGGAGGGGATAATTAATCTGGGTTGGGGAACAGAAGCTGCGGAGCCCACACAGGGGAGCGGGGGGGTCCCCTTTATCTGAGCCTTTCCTGGTCTGGATAGGACTCCTTGCTCTCCCCACTATCCACTAGGAATCGGGGGTCCGCAGAGCTGTCCGCACCCCGCAAGGGCAGGGGGCCGCGGAGCGAGGGAGTCTGGTGGCCTCCTTGTACCCGCTGATTGTTTTGTTTCCGCTTTCCTCTCCCCGTCGCCAGCCGTTAATGGCCAAACTGTCTAGCATGAAAATCAAAGTGGGGCAGATGCAGTACGAGAAGCAGCGCATGGAGCACAAGGGCCAGGCCCTGCAGGTGAAGCCCACGCCGCCGGCCCCCGCGGTCTGCACGGCATGCACGGCTGTCCGGCCGGACGGTTCCCCCGTCTCCTCCGTGTTGTTTTTTTGTGGTGGTTTGAAACGTCCGAGGCCGTGCCGGACACAGAGCAGCGACGTGATCAGGGCGTCTCTAGCGATCTAAACCCCCCCGCTTCCAACGTAACCCGTTTTCCTTTATTCTTAACCCAAAGATAACGGATTAACCCCGCGGCGGACACGGCTCTCTCTGCCGAGCGCGGCCTCTGTGTCTGTCTGCCGCTTTTATTGCCATTCATTTGTGGAGCGAAATAATTACCGAGCGGCTAACGAGTCCGTCTTTAAACGTCAGATCGAGTCTTGATACCTTTTATTGGCCAGCGTACGCTTTTGAGACCTCAGAGGTCTCTTCTTCAGGCTTCTAGGAGATGACCGGTGTGGAACGATCAGATTTCTCCATTTGTTAACCCTTCGTTTTCCCTTCTGCCCGTTTATTGAACGCGATTCGTACAGAAAGCCGGCCGTGCCGCTCATGGGATGTACCCGCGGGAAGGTCATTTCAATTAATATTCATTATTTCCCTCTTTTTATTATTTTAATTTCATTGCAAAGTGTGGTTTTTTTCCACCGTTTTCACCGTAACGGTTTGTGGCAGTGTTTGTTTTTTGAGTTAATTTGAGGTTTTGGATGTTTTTGCCGCATGGCTGCACGTTTGTTCCGGAACATCATCCCGTCTCGTCGCGCTTATGAAGCCGTTGATTTGAATTTTAATTTCCGTGGAATGTGTTTTGTGTTTTTTTTTGTTTTGTTTTTTTTTGTTTTTTTTCTGTTTTAAACTGGATCCCAACTCCTAGAACACTCATCCAGAAAAAGACCTTTAAATGTGTTTTTCTACCGCTTTGTGCCCGTGCGCAGGACGAGCTGGCCATGTTAAAGGAGCAGTTGGAAGAGAAGGAATCGGACATCAAGAGACTGAAACAAAACGCGGATTCACCGGCCGGCGCGGATGCAGCAGCGCTGAATGAGAAGGGTGAGTGAATGACGTACTGAGGGGTTAATTGTTTAAAAACTTTATATGTGCAACAGGTTCTGTACAATGTACGTTTACACATAGACAGAAATTCTGTGCTGTCTGGAACTTACAATAGAAACCCAGACCCCGCTGGCAGATCGGCCCCCACCCGGCCCCCGTCTAGTCCGCCTGTTTCTCCTGCTGTAACGACTCGAACCTTAATCAGTTGTTGGTCTCGTCTTTGATTCAGGAGCCGGATGTCTCTTTAGATTTTACCGAACCGTTGGAGAGAGGAACGCGTTTAGCGGACGCGGAACTCGATGGTTACTTTGTTACGTATTAAGTTGCAGCCGCCGGGTCCCAAAAAAAAAGTCCTCGCCGTCTGCAAGAAATACCCGATAAACATAAATAAATGTATTTAAAGGGTTTGTGTTTTATCTGCCGCGTTAGTAGCGTTTTTAACGAATTCCACCCGTTTTATTTGCTCGTTTTCACCGTTTTCTAGATGCCGAGGCTCAGAGAATGAAGAAAGCCATGGAATCTCTCGTGGCCTCCAATGAAGAGAAGGTAGGACACCGCTGTGCACCGGGGGCAATATCAGAGCGCTCTGTGGCAGATTATTCCTCCCCATTAAGTTGCTGATTGATGATGATTGGTTCAGACAGCCTCACTGAGGTCCTTTTAAGAGTAAAGATAAATGATGAGACTGTTTTATTTTTCCCTCCCGTAGGACCGTAAGATCGAGGAACTCCAGCAGTCTCTGAACAGATACAAGAAGGTTCAGGACATGGTGGTCATGGCACACGGCAAAAAAGGTACTTAACTCTTTAAATACCAAACGGCCATTTCATAGATTTGAAACCAAATGTATTGGGGTTAAAATATTTGGTTAGTGCGTTTCCCCCACCTTCCGCTCGGCAGGCCAAGTTGCTGACAAGCAGCTTTTCGGTTTGTCTCCCCAGGCCAAGTTGCTGAGAGTAGGCTGGCTTGCTTTTTTGTACTTTAAAAATCTTAAGGGTTAACACAAAGGGTTAACACAAAGGGTTAAGCGCGCGGCCCGCCGTACCCCGCTTTACAGCAGAGGCTGACGCTCTTTTGTACCTTTTTGTGTTTCAGTCAAGGATGTGGAAAGCGACGATTCTGTGATCTCGGCGTCCAGCTCGCTGGCGTTCGACTGCAACACTTTAAGCGACACGGATAAAAGCCCCTCGCCGATCCCTCTGTCGGCCGCTCCAAGCCCCGAAGAGACACACGTGAGTCACACGGGGTTATTGTATGGGGGGGGCATTGCCTGTAACAAAGCTGCGCTTCAATTACCCCGTCTGTATTCAGAATTCCTGCACACTCCGTTTAACCGAACATTCTCTGCCCCGCTCACTTCGTTTTAGAGAGAATAATTCTGTTTAAGACATAAAGAGACATTCGCAACACTCTAGAGAGACAGACAGCCACATACAGAGAGACAGACAGACAGCCACACACACCTCCACCCCGTACATACACGCGGCGGTCCCATTACTCTGTGACTCCGCACTTCAGGGCTGTGTGATCGCGCGTGTTCTCCGTACAGTCGGGATGCTGCTATCTTGTCTCATTCCCGTGTTTCTTCCGTGTAGCAGCACACAGAGACGCACACGAGTGTCCTGCAGGTTTCCATCCCCTCGTTCTCATCCCCGGCGGCTGCTCAGAAACAGAGCGAAGAACCTAAACAGTGCGCTCCGGAAGAGCCGACGCAGCCCGGTCCCAGGTACAAGAGCTGACGCTTCATTTCGGTAACGCCGCCCCAGTGGGGATGCCCCGGGGGGTTGTGTAACAAAAAAAAAATTTGAGTTTGAAAAGTGGCCTGATCACCATAACAACCTACTGATTGAACCGTTCCGTTGGTTGTTATGGCGATAAAACCGCTTTGCACCACGATGATATTTTATACATTATTCTGTGTAAAACGTCTGAAAGAGCCAGACGCGGGTCAAAAGGCAGATTAAAAAATAAAATACTAAACACATTTATTAAACTGCTATATGTGTTTTACAGAATTATTTGAATTAATCACTAATTAGATTAATTTATTTTAATTTATCCGGCCCCCGTCTAGTCGCCCGTTTCTCCCGCTGTAAAGACTCAAACCTTAATCAGTCGTTGGTCTCGTCTTAGATTCAGGAGCCGTATGTCTATCCCATGCATGTTTAATCCCCTCACTGTATTACCCTCTACCACTTCTGCTGGGAGGCTGCTCCACTTATTTACCACCCTCTCAGTAAAGTAATAATATATGGTATTTCTGGTTTGAAATCCGTATTTTCGCTGTATATTTCTCTGGGTTTGTGTCTCGCAGGGAGGTGGAGGCCGTCGGTTCAGCTACAGAAGCTAAAGCTGAAGAGTCTCCGGCGTAAGTTGAATTTTTTTTATAAATCATATTTTTTGGAGAGAATCTGTATTTTGTTTGTGACGTTTATTCATCTCTGCATACCTCGGTGATGACCTCCCGGATGTTTAATGCAACGGATGTGAAATTACTGTGGGAACAGCAACCAAGCTGCGTAAATAAAAGAAACCCTGGACCATGGGGAAAGAATAACGGGTCTCTCTGTCCAGCTTGGGGGAGAGAAGCGAGAGAGGGGATGGGAGAGAGGGAGTTGGGGGGGTTTGGAGAGAGGGACAGGGAGAGAGAGACATTTAAATACACAAAGGGATTAATAAAGGACTGGAGGGAAGTTACAACAACAGACCAGAATCTAACACTAGAGGGTGGGAGATAAGAGGAACAGCCTCCCAGCAGAAGTGGTAGAGAACAGAAGATTGCAGCATTAGATAAACCTCTCTGGGATCCGCTGCGTCCTTCGCTCTGAGGCTTTGGGTTCTGTTTGCTGCCAAAAAAGTCCTGCCCTGATTTGGAAGATACCCCATATACCCCATCCCGGGGGATTAATAGCGCTCCCAGCATGAGAAAGGGAACGTTAACCCTTTCCAAACCTGCCATCCGGTGCTTTTTGGCTGGATTATTTCTGTTTTTATTTATTTGTCTTTTTCTCTCCCCAAGAATTTCAACCAAGAAATGGAGCAGTTTGGACACGCTGGACCAAGACGCTGCGGTTGGTGACATTTCTAACGTTAATTATTATTCATTTTGTTAACGAGAAGCAGTGATATTTTTTGTGGTTTTTAACTCGCAGTTGATAGAAACACGTTGGATTTCTCAGAAAAACTTAACGTTGAAAATAAAAAATCTACAGACTGAGCCCCGTTTTTAAAGCGGTTCTGCGGAGTTATCGGTATCCGTTCCGTATCCGTCCGCTTCACGTGTGATGTAACACGCTGGGAGCCGCTGAACACGCGTGTTTTCAAAGCTGT